>JALIGW010000024.1:1023669-1073669 GCA_023053685.1 Diadophis punctatus similis | reverse complement strand
TGTTCTCTGCCCTAAAATATCAGGAGCGGCTGGCACCAGAGAGATTCTGCTGCTCACTGGCACTTTTTCCAACCTGCCTTGGTTTCAACCAAGCTCAGATCCTCCTCGGTCTCTCTTCCTCACTGTCCTCCCACTCTTCTCCCTCAATCCAGAGAAACACAGAGGCTAATTCATTGCATCTCATTCTCTTTCTCTGCATACCTAGCACAGTCCCTCCATTGCTTAAATACTTCAGACGGAACACAATATAAATAAAGCTTCTTCATAAAGCCAAAGATCTGTGACAGGCTGGAGTGAAAAAGGATTTCTCTCCCCCTCCTCCCCTCCCCCCCTTCTCCCCCCTCTCTTTCTCATTCTGGCTCTCTAATTCTTTCTTTCTCTCTTTCTCTCTTTCTCTCTCTCTTTCTTTCTCTCTTTCTCTCTCTTTCTCTTTTTCTCTCTCTTTCTCTCTTTCTCTCTCTCACACACTCTTTATTTCTGTCTCCCTCTCCCTCCCTCCCTCTTTCTCTCTCTTTCTTTCTCTCTCTCCCTCCTTCCCTCCCTCTCCCTCCCCCTCTCTCTCTTTCTCATTCTCTCTCTCTCTCATTCTCTCTCTATTTCTTTCTCTCTCACACACTCACTCACTCTCTTTCTCTATCTATCTATCACCTATCTACAGTAGCTATTTCTCTCTCTCTCTCTCTCTCTCTCTCTCTCTCTCTCTCTCTCTCTCTCTCTCTCTCTCTCTCTCTCTCTCTCTCCCTCCCTCCCTCCCTCCCTCCCTCCCTCCCTCCCTCCCTCCTCTTTCTCTCTCTCTGGCTTTTCTTGAGTTTTACCTGTGATGATTTTGCAGATTTTGTTCTGGGTTTTTAAAAAAACCGTTATCCCAATTTAATGGGGCTAAAACTTTATCTCCGCAAAAGGTTGATTTTATTACACAGTCCTTTTCTTATATTTGCTAGCATTCCCGTGGATTTTTCCAGGCATCTCACAGAAATATGGGCAATGTGGTCTCGATTAGGTTTTTTTTTAGAACTTCCAGAAATCAAAGTAGCTTTTGAGGTTTGCAGAGATTATGGCATTAAGGGGCTGGGAAAGCTACACATTCCTTTCTCCCAAAATCAGTTTTCTCTCAAAATTGTCCCCTTGTGGTTCCATTCCTGGGGGAATCCGTATTTAGTATCAGGCACAAATCTAGGGAAAATTAGCTCTGGGGTGGGGAGATGAATAGCTTACAAATAAAAAAATTGAGCCTCCTGTCTTAACTTCAAATTGCGAGGCAGCGCGATTGTTACCTCTTTTGTGGTGTAGCGTGCCATTACATTCCTCTGCATGGAAACCGTTGAGCTGTTTCAAAAACAGTTTAAATTATCTCGATGGGTCCCTGAGGAATTGTTAAAATTCAAATTTTGAGCAAGGCATCTGGGAGCGGAGAGCTTCTTCCCATTTCCTCCCCCTGGCTCTGCTTGATTCACTGTCCCCCACACCTTTGCGTAGACGGCGTAGTTCAAGGTTATCGAGGCCTAAAATTTCAAGTCTACTGGAATAAGGAATTTTATTGCAAGCAGAGGAGTTGAGTACTCTTCTTGTAAAATACCTCTGGACCCTCTCTAATGTATTAATGTCCGAAATACAGTATGGGTTCCAGGCAGGTGAGCAGTATTCAAGGATAGGTATGGCAAAGGTTTTGCATGCCCTAGTTAGAAGTATAACATTACAGAGAGAAAACTTCGTAAAATAAGGTTGACAACTCTTAATGCCTTTTTAGCAATGTTGTTACAGTGTTCTAGGTTCTAGGTTAATTCTTTCCTTGACTAGTTTCTGTCCATTGGTCCTTGTTCTCAATCCTGAGCATGCATCCATATCTTCACATCTTCCTCTACCTCTCCCAAGCCACTTGCTCCTTATCTTTGAACTCTGTGGAGAACATAAAACTAAACTGGAGTGGAGAACATAAAACTATCCAAAAGAAGTGACCACCCAACTTTTCTGTTCTTGGGGAAAACTTCCCTTTCTCTCCTAAGCAACGATCTGGAGTGTTTTTATGTGGTGCAACGCGGATGCTATGCATTAGAGAATAATGGCAATGGAAGGAAGGAAATTTCTCCTTAGTTCCAGGTTGCTTCTCTCCTTGATTAGTTTCCATCCCTTGCTTCTTGCTCTGCCTTCTGGATGCTGGACAAATCTGATGACTGGGTTTTACAGGGAGGTTTGTGACAGCTATGGAAATCTGGCTGAGAGATTGTAGAACTTTTTCTGCTGAAAATGTTAGGGTATTCTTTGTTCCAAGCATGGCTCCCCTGAATCACACAGCCAGGAATGGAAACTCAAGGAAAAGCGCTGAAAATTACAGATGGCTAGATTAGGTAATTAAAATGTGGGCTGAAAACAGATGTTGGTAATTAATTGTTTCTTCTAGTGTCAGAAATCCTGATTGTACCATTGGAATGGTAATTCTCCGCATTAAATTGGGGGCCAAGTGTGTCATTCTCTTACACACAGAGAGACAATAAAGTAGGAGTTTAAAAAAAAAAACCATTGAGAGCTCTTCAAAGATGGTTTCCTAGGAGAGAGAGAGAAAAAAAATAGGGCTAAAGGACTTTGTCATTTGGAAAACTGTACAGATGAACATTTTATGTTTAAATTGTCTTTGCTTTCAAATTAGTGTTTTAGCAGCACATGCATACTTCGTCAAAAGAAAAGGAGGGTTTATTTTAGCATGCATTTATTTAAATAGGGTACGGATCTTTCCTTTTTTATAAAGTGTAGGATGAACACTGTGTAATTGTTGAGAAGGCTTCACTTTATTATGAAAGTGTGACTATGATGGGATCAATGCAATGGCCTCTTTCACTCATACCTCCAAATCTTGACTGTACAGGGAATCCTTGACTTAGCAACCATTCAAAGTTACAACGGCACTGAAAAAAGTGACTTGTGACCATTTTTCACACTTCCGGCCGTTTCAGCCTCCCCATAGTCACGTGATCAAAATTCAGCTGATTGACAACTGCTGTGTGTTTATAACATTTGCAGTGTCCCTGGGTCACGGGATCTCCTTTTGCGACCTTCTGACAAGCAAAGTCAATGGGGAAGCCAGATTTACATAACAACTGGGTCACTAACTTAACAACCGCAGTGATTCATTTAACAACTCGGGCAGGAAAGGTTGTATAATGAGGCAAGACTCACTTGACAATTGCCTTGCTTAGCAGCAGAAATTTGGGGCTCAATTGTAAGTTGAAGGCTACCTATGTCATGGTCCATGAACGTGAACATTGAATGGGTAAGCAGCTTTGTGATCTTCCAATATAGAACCCACTACACGTTACATATGGATTCCGTACATATGGATTAGAGAACAAGCAAAAGTATACAATATCATCAAGAGAGTCAAAGAATTGAAATGGAAATGGGCTGGTCACAGAGCAAGAAGAACCGAGGGTAGGTGGACCAAGGCAGTCATAGAAGGGATCCCACCTGATCAAAAGCATCCATGAAAGAGACCTAAAACAAGATGGATCAAAGACATGAGCAAGTATTGTGGGCTCAATTGGCAAAAGAAAACTCAGGCCCATATAGGTTGGAAACATATGGAAGAGGCCTTCATCCTACTGTGGACAGACAATGGCTAGAATGATGATGATGATGATGATGATGATGATGATGATGATGATGATGATGATGATGACGACGACGACGTGTTACATTTCAACACAAGGACTATAAAATCCTTAGGTTACTAAGAATCTCATGTTTGAGCTGACAGAAGAAATTGATTGATTATGTGCCATCAAGTCAGTGTCATCTCTTAGCAACCACTTGGATCAATATTTTCTTTCTGTCCATCACCTGGTGTCTTCTCATGGTGCACCCATCACCACTGTAGCAAAGTCCATCCCCCTTTCTGCTGAAAACGGATAATTCGAATCCAGTCATTTGTCCTTTGAGTTAGAACTCTGGATGACTTTGTTCAGGGATCCATTGATTTGTTTTCTTGACTGTCCGTGGTATTCTCAGGAGTCTTCTCCAAAACCAAAGTTCAAAAGCATCAACAGCCTTCTTAATCTGCTTCTTCAGTGAAATTGCTTGACCTACACGAGGTCTCTTGACTTCTTAATACTTTTACCAGTTCAGCCAACTTTATTCTTTAGTTAGAAAACCTCCGCAATTGATCTCTGTAGGTATGGATTAGATTCCTTGTTAGTTACAAGGTTGGTTATGTTTCTAGTGTTTTCTCCTTAGCAGTTCCTTTGAACTCCTAATGGTCATACAGAGTTATAAAAACATAAGGGAAGAGAACTTTCCACATACTTAGTTACTAAATAGGAGTTAGGAGTGTGATCTGGCTGCCCAAAAAAAAAAGGCAGCATGGAGAGAAATTTAATTTCGAAATCATGGGATATAATGATTCCACATTATTATACATGGGTCGGACACCTTCTGGAGTTCTAGGTCAAATTCTGGGCACGTCACGTGAAGAAGAATTTAGACAAATTTGTTAGACAGCCACCTTCCTTGCACCTCTGAATTCTTCGAGAAACCCAAAAGGAAAGCAAATGGCATTGAAACAATATGTGCTAATGAGCAAATGAAGAGGTATTTGCAGACGGGCTGCTGGTGTCCACAGAGAAGGGATGATAACTTTAAAAGGGTGGCGACTGAATCTAAGGTTGAGTGGGGGGGAAGTAAGGGAAGACATATTTCACACCCATTGGATGGCTAGAAGAGCCTGGGGGGATCTACACTATAGCCTCCTTATGGAGAAATACAGCTTAATTGGCTGCCATCCTCGCTGAATCCCAAATTGCTTTATTGCTTTAAATAAGAGTAACAGATAAGTAGTGGCAGAATGAGCTGGCAATTAAATGATCCAGACAAAGGAGGAAATGTGGATCTCCATCCTGGGTGGAGCCATCATTCAAGAGGGGATGTCCTCGTCCACTCAGTCCCAAGGGCAGACTAGGGCCGTGATGGCGAACCTATGGCACGGGTGCCACAGGTGGCACACGGAGCCATATCTGCTGGCACGCGAGCTGTTGCCCTAGCTCAGGTCCAGCGTGCATGTGGGCGCCCGCCAGCTGATTTTTGGCTCGCACGGAGGCTCTGGGAGGGCTTTTTTGGCCTCCAGAGGGCCTCCAGGGTGGCAAGAAAGCCTCTGGAGCCTGGGGAGGGCAAAAAATGGGCCTACCGGATCCACCGGAAGTCAGGAAATGGGGGAGCAGGGGTGCGTGGGGGAGCATTGAATATGGGTGTGGGCACGCGCACGCGGGCGATAGCTTGCATGTGCACTATTTCGGCACCCGAGGAAAAAAAGGTTCGCCATCACTGGACTAGGGCGAACCCCGACAGTCAATGCCCTCTGCCCGATCTCTCAGGGAAGCAATATGACTCCAGGCAGACCCGGGCAACCCTACCGGTCGATGCCTCTCTTTTTCCTATGGCACTAATACGCACCAGGACAGGGGATGGTGCTCAACTGCCCAGCGCAGGTGAAGGAGCGCTTTTCTTGCGGTTGCAGGAACGAAAATAGTACTAAGTGAAATCAAAAGGAGCAAAATCCCACACTCACGAAATAATCCTGGGAAGAGTCAAGTTCAGGAAGAGAGAAAGGTAGCCACGATCCGTCCAGTCTGAGATCCGTCCAAACTTTTGGAGGCAAGTCGTTCCACTGATTAATTGTTCTAACTGTCAGGAAATTCCTCCTTAGTTCTAGGTTGGTTCTCTCCTTGATTAGTTTCCATCCGTTGCTTCTTGTCCTGCCCTCAGGTGCTTTGGAGAATAGCTTGACTCCCTCTTCTTTGTGGCAACCCCTGAAATATTGGAACATTGCTATCATGTCTCACCTAGTCCTTCTTTTCATTAAACTAGACATACCCAGTTCCTGCAACTGTTCTTCATATGTTTTAGCCTCCAGTCCCCTAATCATCTTTGTTGCTCTTCTCTGCACTCTTTCTAGAGTCTCAACATCTTTTTTACATCGTGGCGACCAAAACTGAATGTAGTATTCCAAGTGTGGCCTTACCAAGGCATTGTAAAGTGGTATTATTACTTCACGAGATCTTGATTCTCTCCCTCTGTTAATGCAGCCTAGAACTGTGTTGGCTTTTTTGGCAGCTGCTGCACACTGCTGGCTCATATTTAAATGGTTGTCCACTAGGACTCCAATGTCCCTCTCACAGTTACTACTGTTGAGCAAGGTACCACATATACTATACCTGTGCATTTTGTTTTTCTTGCCTAAATGTAGAACCTTACTTTTTTCACCATTGAATTTCATTTTGTTAGATAGCGCCCAATGTTCACTTTAGATAATGGGGTGACTGTTTCATGCACTGAAAACCTTCTGCTTCCCTCCCTAAATTTGATGTGCCTGGAAGGAGGTGATGGATAGAAAATTGTTTGGATCTGTTAATGGGATCTCCATTGCCTTGAGAAACTCTGCTGCAGAACATTTGCTCTAAATCCTATGGCCCTATAATTCTGCTTCTCGGGAAACTGCCTTTGATCATCTTGTCTAATAAAATTTTTAAAAACACACACAAGACAGTGGACAAAAGATTTTTTTTCAAAAATGTAAGAACTGAATCAAATGTTTGTATGCTGCAAAGTCGAAAATCCCAATCAATGTTGTCATATGCTTCATTAAGATCTACAAGCACAATTTGTGGTCACTAATAAGAGATCGTTAACAGCACAGAAAAGAGAAGAAGAGAAGACGTGAAAACATCGACTAAAAAAACTTTGAAGTTCATAAGTCAGGGAATGGACACACTTAATAATAATAATAATAATAATAATAATAATAATAATAATAATAATAATAATAATAATAATAATAATAATAATAATAATAATAATAATAATAATAATAATAATAATAATAATAATAACAACAACAACAACAACAACAACAACAACAACAACAGAGTTGGAAGGGACCTTGGAGGTCTTCTAGTCCAACCCCCTGCTTACGCAGGAAACCCTACACTACTTCAGACAGATGGTTATCCAACATCTTCTTAAAAATGTCTAGTGTTGGAGCATTCACAACTTCTGGAGGCAAGCTGTTCCACTGATTAATTGTTCTCACTGTCAGGAAATTTCTCCTTAGTTCTAAGTTGCTTTTCTCCTTGATTAGTTTCCACCCATTGCTTCTTGTTCTATCCCCAGGTGCCTTGGAGAATAGTTTGACTCCCTTTTCTTTGTGGCAACCCCTGAGATATCAGAACACTGCTATCATGTCACCCCTGGTCCTTCTTTTCATTAAACTAGACATACCCAGTTCCTGCAACCGTTCTTCATATGTTTTAGCCTCCAGTCCCCTAATCATCTTTGTTGCTCTTCTCTGCACTCTTTCTAGAGTCTCAACATCTTTTTTACATCGTGGCGACCAAAACTGAATGTAGTATTCCAAGTGTGGCCTTACCAAGGCATTGTAAAGTGGTATTATTACTTCACGAGATCTTGATTCTCTCCCTCTGTTAATGCAGCCTAGAACTGTGTTGGCTTTTTTGGCAGCTGCTGCACACTGCTGGCTCATATTTAAATGGTTGTCCACTAGGACTCCAATGTCCCTCTCACAGTTACTACTGTTGAGCAAGGTACCACATATACTATACCTGTGCATTTTGTTTTTCTTGCCTAAATGTAGAACCTTACTTTTTTCACCATTGAATTTCATTTTGTTAGATAGCGCCCAATGTTCACTTTAGATAATGGGGTGACTGTTTCATGCACTGAAAACCTTCTGCTTCCCTCCCTAAATTTGATGTGCCTGGAAGGAGGTGATGGATAGAAAATTGTTTGGATCTGTTAATGGGATCTCCATTGCCTTGAGAAACTCTGCTGCAGAACATTTGCTCTAAATCCTATGGCCCTATAATTCTGCTTCTCGGGAAACTGCCTTTGATCATCTTGTCTAATAAAATTTTTAAAAACACACACAAGACAGTGGACAAAAGATTTTTTTTCAAAAATGTAAGAACTGAATCAAATGTTTGTATGCTGCAAAGTCGAAAATCCCAATCAATGTTGTCATATGCTTCATTAAGATCTACAAGCACAATTTGTGGTCACTAATAAGAGATCGTTAACAGCACAGAAAAGAGAAGAAGAGAAGACGTGAAAACATCGACTAAAAAAACTTTGAAGTTCATAAGTCAGGGAATGGACACACTTAATAATAATAATAATAATAATAATAATAATAATAATAATAATAATAATAATAATAATAATAATAATAATAACAACAACAACAACAACAACAACAACAACAACAGAGTTGGAAGGGACCTTGGAGGTCTTCTAGTCCAACCCCCTGCTTACGCAGGAAACCCTACACTACTTCAGACAGATGGTTATCCAACATCTTCTTAAAAATGTCTAGTGTTGGAGCATTCACAACTTCTGGAGGCAAGCTGTTCCACTGATTAATTGTTCTCACTGTCAGGAAATTTCTCCTTAGTTCTAAGTTGCTTTTCTCCTTGATTAGTTTCCACCCATTGCTTCTTGTTCTATCCCCAGGTGCCTTGGAGAATAGTTTGACTCCCTTTTCTTTGTGGCAACCCCTGAGATATCAGAACACTGCTATCATGTCACCCCTGGTCCTTCTTTTCATTAAACTAGACATACCCAGTTCCTGCAACCGTTCTTCATATGTTTTAGCCTCCAGTCCCCTAATCATCTTTGTTGCTCTTCTCTGCACTCTTTCTAGAGTCTCAACATCTTTTTTACATCGTGGCGACCAAAACTGAATGTAGTATTCCAAGTGTGGCCTTACCAAGGCATTGTAAAGTGGTATTATTACTTCACGAGATCTTGATTCTCTCCCTCTGTTAATGCAGCCTAGAACTGTGTTGGCTTTTTTGGCAGCTGCTGCACACTGCTGGCTCATATTTAAATGGTTGTCCACTAGGACTCCAATGTCCCTCTCACAGTTACTACTGTTGAGCAAGGTACCACATATACTATACCTGTGCATTTTGTTTTTCTTGCCTAAATGTAGAACCTTACTTTTTTCACCATTGAATTTCATTTTGTTAGATAGCGCCCAATGTTCACTTTAGATAATGGGGTGACTGTTTCATGCACTGAAAACCTTCTGCTTCCCTCCCTAAATTTGATGTGCCTGGAAGGAGGTGATGGATAGAAAATTGTTTGGATCTGTTAATGGGATCTCCATTGCCTTGAGAAACTCTGCTGCAGAACATTTGCTCTAAATCCTATGGCCCTATAATTCTGCTTCTCGGGAAACTGCCTTTGATCATCTTGTCTAATAAAATTTTTAAAAACACACACAAGACAGTGGACAAAAGATTTTTTTTCAAAAATGTAAGAACTGAATCAAATGTTTGTATGCTGCAAAGTCGAAAATCCCAATCAATGTTGTCATATGCTTCATTAAGATCTACAAGCACAATTTGTGGTCACTAATAAGAGATCGTTAACAGCACAGAAAAGAGAAGAAGAGAAGACGTGAAAACATCGACTAAAAAAACTTTGAAGTTCATAAGTCAGGGAATGGACACACTTAATAATAATAATAATAATAATAATAATAATAATAATAATAATAATAATAATAATAATAATAATAACAACAACAACAACAACAACAACAACAACAACAACAACAACAGAGTTGGAAGGGACCTTGGAGGTCTTCTAGTCCAACCCCCTGCTTACGCAGGAAACCCTACACTACTTCAGACAGATGGTTATCCAACATCTTCTTAAAAATGTCTAGTGTTGGAGCATTCACAACTTCTGGAGGCAAGCTGTTCCACTGATTAATTGTTCTCACTGTCAGGAAATTTCTCCTTAGTTCTAAGTTGCTTTTCTCCTTGATTAGTTTCCACCCATTGCTTCTTGTTCTATCCCCAGGTGCCTTGGAGAATAGTTTGACTCCCTTTTCTTTGTGGCAACCCCTGAGATATCAGAACACTGCTATCATGTCACCCCTGGTCCTTCTTTTCATTAAACTAGACATACCCAGTTCCTGCAACCGTTCTTCATATGTTCTAGCCTCCAGTCCCCTAATCATTTTTGTTGCTCTTCTCTGCACTCTTTCTAGAGGCTTTCTTTGAAGACATTTTGCTTCTCATCCAAGAAGCTTCTTCAGCTCTGATTAAAGAAGCTCTGAAAAAGCTTCTTGGATGAGAAGCGAAACGTCTTCAAAGAAAAACCAGAAAGTCCAATTGCCTCTTGGAAAAAGCACCTTCAGGACAATCGTGACCTGGATGACTGAGAATCTCCATAGACATTTAGCGATATATTTCTTACTACCGGTATTATTTTGGAGAACACATTTGTGCAAAGGCCTCAGAAATCATCAGTTGAGAGCAAAGTCCTATCAAGGATCTTGAAGAAAAATCAGAATTGTTTATTCTAGGACAGGGATCAGCAACCTGCGGCTCTGGAGCCGCATGTGGCTCTTTCATCCCTCTGCTGCGGCTCCCTGTCACTGGTTGGCACCACAATTTTGAGAGGAGCTTCCGGTTGAGGGGGGAAGCAGGGCATGCCAGGAGGAGACTCTATGGCAAGGGGCGGGTTTTCCGGTCGGCTCCACAATTGATAGGGCTTTTGGTTACGACTGGTAGAGGAAAAAGGACGCCGCGCTAGGAGGAGACTCTATGGTGGGGGAACCGGACTTCCGGTTGGCTCCAGAATTGAACGGGGGGCTTCCGGTTAGGACCTTTGTGGCTCTTTGAGTGTTTAAGGTTGCCGACCCCTGTTCTAGGATAAGCTCAAGTGAAGATTTAAACCTTTCTGAAGATTACATTCATACCCTTATTTTTTTTCCCAGGAGAGCTGGGTTTGTGTCCTGACACAACCAGTAGATATTCTCAAGGGTTATAGTGTTTACATGGTGGAAGTGAGATAATGTGAGAGATTCTGAAGAGGAGACAGATCTCGTAACCCCCGAGAGAAATGTTGGATAAAGATAAGGGATGGAGAGTGGTTCATTTATTTTTTTAAAAATGGAACTTTAATCATAATAAGAGACTGATAACAACAATGAGCAGGAAGTGGCATTAAGTAAAGGTGAAATCTTAGTCATAGCATAGGGAGGAAAGGGAAAATGGCCGGCTAATCTGTTGATAATGGTAATAATAATTAATAAAATATGCTGAAGGTGTTGAAGTTGGTGACATTAAAATCATAGTATATGAGACAGGAAGAAGAAATAGAATTAATTAGGGACCATTGAATCTAAGTTGAGTTGTCAGCATGGAAATTGTAAACTCTCCTATAGAAATAATCCTGCCAGTAGAGGCTTTTCATGTAGGAAGTTCCTGGAGGGTTTAATGCAACAATTCTCAAACTTGGAAACTGTAAGATAGGTGGACTCAATTCCCAGAATTCCCCCTTTATGATCCAGAAAAATATGCCCTCGTGCCCTAGTCATAAGGAGCCCTGGTGGCGCGAAGGTTAGAATGCAGTGTTGCAGGTAAATTGGAGTTCGATCCTGACTGGCTCGAGGTTGACTCAACCTTCCATCCTTCCAAGGTCGGTAAAATGAGGATCCAGATTGTTGGGGGCAAGAGGTTGACTCTATAAACCATTTAGAGAGGGCTGTAAAGCACTGTGAAGCAATACATAAATCTAAGTGCTATTGCTATCTTCCTTCCTTCCTTCCTTCCTTCCTTCCTTCCTTCCTTCCTTCCTTCCTTCCTTCCTTCCTTCCTTCCCTCCTTCCCTCCCAGTGGTTAGAATGCAATATTGCAGGCTAATTCTGCCCACAGCCAGGAGTTCAATCCTGACCTGCTCGAGGTTGACTCAACCTTCCATCCTTCCAAGGTTGGTAAAATGAGGACCCAGATTGTTGGGGGCAATATGCTGAACTCTGTAAACCGCTTAGAGAGGGCTGTAAAGCCCTATGAAGCAGTATATAAGTCTAAGGCCTAGTGCTAAGAGGGAGGGAGGGAGGGAGGGAAGGAAGGAAGGAAGGAAGGAAGGAAGGAAGGAAGGAAGGAAGGAAGGAAGGAAGGAAGGAAGGAAGGAAGGAAGGAAGGAAGGAAGGAAGTGCCGAGGTGGTGCAGTGGTTAGAGTGCAGTACTGCAGGCTATTTCTGCTGACTGCCAGCTGCCAGCAGTTTGGCAGTTCGAGTCTCATCAGCTCAAGGTTGACTCAGCCTTCCATCCTTCCAAGGTCAGTAAAATGAGGATCCAGATTGTTGGGGGCAACATGCTGACTCTGTAAACCACTCAGAGAGCACTCTAAAGCACTAGGGGGTGTATATATGTCTAAGTATTATTGCTATTGCTATTCATCTCCAGATTGGACTATGGCAGGGGTAGGCAAAGTTGGCTCTTCTATGACTTGTGGACTTCAACTCCCAGAACTCCTGAGCTAGCATGATTGGCTCAGGAATTCTGGGAGTTGAAGTCCACATGTCATAGAAGAGCCAACTTTGCCTACCCCTGGACTATGGTAATGCAATCTACTGTATATATATATAAAGGCTGCCCTTAAAGAACATCTAGAAGCTTCAATTGGGCTAGGTATAAAAGAAGAACTAAAAGACTAAAAAGAAGAGTAGGGAGAAGAATCAAATATAGCAGCCTGAATTTCTTGAAAGAGAGATAGAAGACAACCTATCTTGAATATGTTTATCTGGATAAAGCTGGCGTTATCAAAAGCAGACATCAGCCGAACGATGCCAAGAGGACAACTGATGTCTAGTTAAGATGGCAATTAATCCCACTTATATTCTCCTGCAAAGCTTTGCTTCAGCTCATCTCATTCCCATGTCTTTATTTCTTTTGTTATCGCGGGAAAGCTTTAGCACGGAGGGTATTTTTAGCACATGGAATGGATTAAATATTCCACTTTATCAATAGGCAGCCTCTGCACGGATGCTCAGGTAGTTAAAACTGTTTACCCAGAATGTAGGAAATAGCCTTGAAATCTGAATTTCCAATGACTGTGGAGAAAACACGTGGAATGTTCTGGGTCTGAGTGTAAAGGCGGAAATGAAGAAGAATCGAAGGGTTGCAAGTATTTACTTCTTATTGAGATAAGAGTTATGGATGCAGAAAATGGGTATGGCCAAAACTAGAACATGCATCTCTGTAGATTTGCAAGGCAAACTGGCGTTTCTATCCATCCGCTGGGATGTTTTATGTCGGATCGATAAATATAAGTGTTAAAGATTATTTGGACAGAGGTTAATGCCATTTCAGCGATTGGAATCCTGAGATAAAGACAGAATTAAATGAATCTTTTGAGGAATTGAAATTTGGGAGGTATTTGGGGAAGCTTTCCTTTCTCAGTTTTCCGTAATGTTGTTACACTGAAGGAATTAGTAACTGAGACACATAGATATTGATTCGTTCATTCACGTCCCAGAATAGATACGTTCTTTCTATCGAAACTCTTTAAGTCCCATATTTAGAGTAAATATTTGTGGTTAGCTGAGAAATGTATGACAGGATGAAAAAAATATTGATTAAAAGGGACAGATGAATAGTCGCTCTTGCAAGTGTATCAAAATAATCCTGGGATTTGAGGTTAAAGTAGTTTTATTGGCAAATAGCAGAATCTAGTATTAATTAAGCCACATTCTCTGTAAGTGTGACTCAGAGCAAATTAATGTGCTGATGGAATATAACTGTACAAGGTTAAATAATATCTGTAGAACAGTTTTGATCTAGGACATTTCATCAGAATTGATTTATCGTGTAGGCTGGAGTTGTTCTTGTGTTCGGCTTGCTTGAATAACATCGGAGAGCATGTTTTCCTAATAAAATCTGATACATCAAGATCACTTGCAAGACACACTCAAGTAGTGTTGCAAAATATTTTAATTGTTTCTGGATAAACACGAGCATTATTGTACCTTATCAACCTTCTCCCGGGCTCTTCTTCTTCAGATACAAAGCAGAGCAGCTTGCAACGTAGATTAAAATTAATTAAGAACAATAACATCAAATTACAGATAATAGAAACAGGAGAACTCCATTTGACAGCCCTCCAATAAAAACAACTCTGTAACAAATCATAATAGGGGGGAAAAATATCTCAGAGCAAAACCAGACTGGATAAAATAACCAACGTGATTCATTCCATGCCAAGTCTTCCTTAAAAGGTTAATTCTTGAATTGGCTTTGATATGTAAATTACAGGTGAGGTTTCCTAAGGAGAAGGTTTCACAACGATGGTGCCATAACTAAAAAGGCCCTGTATTTTTTTAAAAAAAGATCCATATAATGTTGCATATAGTCTAGATTACAGCTCTGGTATTTTCTTGTGTTCCAAAAGCCAACACAGTTCTAGGCTGCATTAACAGAGGGATAGAATCAAGATCACGTGAAGTGTTAATACCACTTTATATAATGCCTTGGAGGGTGAAACGGCCTTCCCCAAGGCCAAAAATCAGTGACCAGTGCACGCATGCGCACTGGAGCTGACATAGGGCAACGCCTTGCATGCCCTCCGATATGGCTCCTCGTGCCACCTTCTACTCTACTCTACTCTACTCTACTCTACTCTACTCTCCTAATTTCATTCTATTCTATTCTATTCTATTCTATTCTATTCTATTCTATTCTATTCTATTCTATTCTATTCTATTCTATTCTATTCTATTCTATTCTTCCAACCAAGCACCAAACTGGTTTAATTCTGATTAGCATTTTAGAAATTAGTCGTGGTTAGTGAGATAGTACCACCTGCTACGATTCGTTCAGGATGTTCTCCATCAAATGCATAAACTTTATTCCCCATTGACTGGAACCAAGAATTTACTTGTTTAATTGTCCTTTATTCTATGCCAGGTTATTGTTTTGGAATCGGCCTGGACTTTGGGTCCCAATAACATTTCTTCTCCTGGTTCCTTGTCTTCCGTTTTCCTCAGCTGTCTTCTGCCTTATTGTTCGATGCGGTCTATGCTGTGGTCAGCGCAGTACAAGAGCTGAACCGGAGCCAGGAAATTGGCGTGAAACCCTTGTCTTGCGGATCTGCCCAAATCTGGCAACACGGCACCAGTTTGATGAACTACCTCAGAATGGTGAGAATGGATTGAGCGCGGAGGACTTGGGAATGTGGGTTCACCCCTGTTGTCAGCATAAGATAGACAGGAATCCTGCTTAGAGGTTTACCATAAAGTAAGGTTGTAGGAGTAGATCGTAGGAAGCATCAGAAGGGATTCTAGGAATTTGCATAAATATCTCCATTGAAGGTAACCATATCATCCCATGACAGTTTGTTCCATATCCCTCTAGAACCGTGATGGCAAACCTATGGCACGCTTTGCCGGAAGTGGCACGCAGAGCCATCTCTTTGGGCACATGAGCCATCACCTGTTGCTCTTCAGGGTTCCAGCATGCACATGCGTGCCGGCCAACTGGTCTTCATGTGCGTTGGGAGTGCCGGAAACTGGAAGAGCAGCCACCTGGCGCGCGGAGATGATCTTCCGGTTTCCCACCGGCCAGCTGGTCTTTGTGTGCACATGCGTGCCAGAAACCAAAATACGAGGTGGCCAGTATGCATACGCATACCAGAAACAGGAAGATCATCTTCCCGGCACGCGCATGCGCACTGGGTGGCTGTTCTTCCACCTTCCGGTGCATGCGCGTGCATGCGCACGCTCCCATTTTGGCACTCGGTGCCGAAAAGGTTCGCCAACACTGCTCTAGAACATTGTTTCTCAACCTTAACAACTTTAAGATGTGTGGACTTCAACTCCCAGAATCCCCTGGCCAGCATATTGAAGTCCGCACATCTTAAAGTTACCAAGGTTGAGAAGCAATGTTCCAGAAGTTGCCTCCTAGCATTTGGCCCGAGTTACCCAAAGCTTTGTCTTCTGATCAGCTTGACCTTACTTACTCGGAGTAAGCCTCCCTGCCTCTTGCTTGCCATTACTGGCAGCTCTTCTGCATCTCTGCTTCCTTGACAAAAACATGGGCAGTGCCCATCGGTGTGAGTTAAGATAAGCGGAGCTGGAGGGGCAGAACATGTGCCAAGGAACCATAACATAGTTAATGGTTTCAATGGAAGAATCAGAACAAAGAATGAAGAAGACAATATCCATCAGTTGGATATCGGTTTTAGGACAGGGGTCTCCAACCTTGGCAACTTTAAGACCTGTGGACTTCAACTCCCAGAAGTTGAAGTGGCTGGGGAATTCTGGGTGTTGAAATCCACAAGTCTTAAAGTTGCCAAGGTTGGACAACCTTGCTGTAGGGTTTATTGAAGATGTTTGCCAACTTCGATCCAAAGAGTAAGACCTTCAAATGTTGCACGGCAAGTTTGCATTTTTTTTAATGATAGTCATGAGTCCATCATCTATTTGGCAGACCTCCAAATTTCACATAGCCAACAAACGAAGGTGTTTTCAAGTTCCTAGTGGACCTGAATCTATGGTTGCTCAGCTGTGGACAACATCCTTTTATTAAGGACATATTTATTCTATGCTGGCTTCGTTGGATCTTGGTTGGGGTTCACCCTGCTGAATATGGCACAGGATATGACTCATATCCATCTGCACAAAGGAGACCTTTTGTCATTTCAGCTTTTGACGATGGACAAGTCACTTGGCATCTCCATCACAAGCTCAGTTGGGGCTTTGCATTCTGCTGAAAAAAATGAATTTCTAACAGAAATGGCTACGGTCGTATTTTCTCCTGTGTGGGATCTGTATTGCTGGAAAATCAATAATCTAATGCTTTGACAACAATTAGCAGAGTGTGGTTATCTGTATTTACCAGACCTTTGCACCCTCATGCTTCGTGTTCACATAAACCCAATGTGACGCCTGGTGCCACCCAGCCATGTAATGGCTTCCCTTCAAGTCCCAGGCGACACGTTTGAATTAAGCATTCACTTTTGACAGTGCAACTCACAGCTACGGTGATGAGAATGATGGAGATCTCTGCAGAAGGTAGAGAAAGGGGCAGATCAGCTGTTGAGGCAGGAAGAAAGGTGGCTTGGTACCCCCTTTTGACAATGCAGGTGGCCTGGACTTCCTCCCCCTCCCACCTAATCACATTGGTACCCTGTCCAAAAACTTCCCATCTTCCTTCCTGACCTGCAACTTCTCACAACTGTGACGAGCAACAGACTTTTCCAGTAGCTTTCATAGAATCGTAGAATCGTAGAATTGTAGAATCGTAGAATCGTAGGATTGTAGAATCGTAGAATTGTAGAATCATAGAATTGTAGGGCTGGATGGGACCTTAGACCAAAACCCAAGATGTTACATGCAAGATTATGTTTTCCCTTCTGGCTTGACATGAGAAGCTTAGGGCTGTATCCTTCAGAGTTTCTATCTGCTGCTGCAATTCACCCTCTCTTGGACAGGTAGAATTGGAAGGCCTCACTGGCCACATAGAATTCAACAGCAAAGGTCAACGATCAAACTATGCTCTGAAAATCCTGCAGTACACCCGGAATGGCTTCAGACAGGTAAATAAAGACGTTTTCTTTAACTGCCCTTTGTCCTCTGGTTCAGCACTAACCTGTTTCTTTATGTTGGGACTTTTGTTCTTGTTGTCATGGTTCCTTTAAAAATGTCCTTTGTCTCGTTGGCTGTCAGTTTATGCTGATTATAAGTTTGGAACCTCCTTTCTACGTGTAATTTATTGGGGGGGAGGGAGAAATCTCATTTGGTTCTTCTGTTGCTAAAATAATCAAGATAACCAGAAATATTTCACAAGAAGAGTCCTTCACTCCTCCGCTCACAACAAAATACCTTATTCCAGCAGACTTGAAATACTGGGATTAGACAATTTACAACTACATCGCCGCCGATCTGATCTAAATGTAGTTCATAAAATCATATACCAAAATGTCCTTCCTGTTAATGACTACTTCAGCTTCAACCGCAGCAATACACGAGCACGTAATAGATTCAAACTCAATGTAAACCGCTCCAAACTCGACTGCAGAAAATACGACTTCAGCAACAGAATAATCAATGCCTGGAATGCACTACCTGACTCTGCGGTTTCTTCCCCAAACCCCAAAAACTTTAACCTTAGACTGTCTACAGTCGACCTCTCCCCGTTCCTAAGAGGTCTGTAAGGGGCGTGCATAAGCGCACCACTGTGCCTACCGTCCCTGTCCTACTGTCCTATTGTCCTCTTTTATCGTTACTTTTTACTTATGTTTATACAAACTACTACTATCCTATACATGTTTGACAAATAAATAAATAAATGAATAAATAAACTTTCTTGGGGTGAATTTTATCCTGGTGGAAATCGTGCCAGACACAGATAATTGTCTTTGCAAATAATGCACAAGCACACCTCGCATTCGCTTATAGGAGACGTGAGACACAAAAGGAGCAGAATAAGAGCCGGCTTTAGCCTAGCATCTTTCAGGACAGCTTCAAATCCGACAGGGAGCTACAAATGGGAGCAGAAGCGGAATCAGGAGTCCTCTGTATAAGGCAGCTTTAGAGCAATTTCCCGTTTGAAGTGATTGTGGCATCTCTGCAGCCTTAAAATGAGTTCCTTTCAAAAGTCTCTTGGCGACTTCACTAAGCAATTCCAGTTTAAATCAAATAAAGATTTCGTTCCGTTGCTTGGGGAGTTGCTCGCTCCGCTGACCCAGGGCCAGATTGAGCTGAATTTAACAGACTCTTTCAACGCTGCTTAAAATGGAGGAAGAGCTCAACCGGCTTCCGTCCTTGTAACTCTGTAAAGGGCCAGAATACAGAAGAATAGAGTTGGAAGGGACCTTGGAGGTCATCTAGTCCAACCCCTTACTGAAGCAGGAGACCCTGTACCATTCTGAGCAAATGGTTGTCCCATCTCTTCTTAAAAACCTCCAGTGATGGAGCAGCCACAATTTCCGGAGGCAAGTTGTTCCACTGATTAATTAATGGCCATTGCGAGCGTCCTTGGTGCTTTCTGAGCTTGGGTAATAATAATAATAATAATAATAATAATAATAATAATAATAATAATAATAATAATAATAATAATAATAATAAGAAGAAGAAGAAGAAGAAGAAGAAGAAGAAGAAGAAGAAGAAGAAGAAGAAGAAGAAGAAGAAGAAGAAGAAGAAGAAGAAGAAGAAGAAAATACATCACACAGTCCTAGACACTTGGGAAGTGTTCGACTTGTGATATAGTGATACGAAATCGAGCATATAAATTTCATTTGCTGTGTATTACTGTTTTTTGTGTATAATAATAATAATAATAATAATAATAATAATAATAATAATAACAACAACAACAACAACAACAACAACAACAACAACAACAACAACAGAGTTGGAAGGGACCTTGGAGGTCTTCTAGTCCAACCCCCTGCTTAGGCAGGAAACCCTACACCACTTTAGACAAATGGTTGTCCAACATCTTCTTAAAAACGTCCAGTGTTGGAGCATTCACAACTTCTGGAGGCAAGTTGTTCCACTGATTAATTGTTCTAACTGTCAGGAAATTTCTCCTTAGTTCTAGGTTGCTTACTTCCTTCATTAGTTTCCATCCATTGCTTCTTGTCTTGGTCAATTTTCAGTGTCATCAAGGACTGTACAGCCCATGTTTCTAAGCTGGCTTCTTATTGATTTGGCTCCTGTTCCACAGTGGCAGGTCAGGCAGCAAAACGCCAATTGTTTTTTGTTTTTTTCTGTTCAAGCCGCAGCCTTTTGAGCCTATCGAATTATTAATGACAACATTATAATGCTTTACATACTCAAAGCGCTGAATAAACACGAGCTCTGTGCCATTCATTTGCGTGGCACGGTGGTTTAAATAATGCAGTGGGCTGATAAATAATAGAGGAGGCAAATACTTTGGTGGTGGGAACAGAAGCCGTTTTAGGCGCCGATCTAATCTTACAGGGCTCCCGCGCAGAAGGAGCTTAGTCCTTGCATACTGTCTTTCAAACTTAATCTTTTGCACAGATTCCAGGATCTGAACCGCAAGAGACAGCCAAAAGATCTAGAACAAGGGTGTCTAACTTGATTTTGTTGAGGGCCGCATCAGGGTTGTGCTTGACATCGGAGGGCCATGTGGGCATGGCCAGAGTGGGTGTGGCCAACTCATCACTTGTGTCAGGGGGGCACCTAAGGCAGGACTTCCCTGAGACCCTCCCTCACTCTCATTAATCTTCCTTTCTTCCTTCCTTCCTTCCTTCCTTCCTTCCTTCCTTCCTTCCTTCCTTCCTTCCTTCCTTCCTTCCTTCCTTCCCTTCTTTTTCCTTCCCTCTTCATTCTGCTATCTTCTTCCTTCCCCTCTTTCCTTATTTTTCCTTCCTTGCTCTCTTCCCACCTTCCCTTCTTTTTCTTTGCCTTTTCTCTTTCCCTTTCTCCTTTCCTGTCCCTTCTTGCATGCTCAAATGCAAAAGGGGAAAACATTTCTCCTTTTGTTTTGTTTTTAGTTTGTTCGGATAGCCCTCTGCCAGGGAAAACGGGGTGCGGGGCCACCGCGCACAAACCCCCGAGCTCCGTTTTCGCTGGCAGAGGCACCGTGGGACAATCCGTTGCTATTTCCAGACTGGCCCCTCGGGCCAGATTTAAGGATCCGGCCCATGGGCCTTAAGTTTGACACCCCTGATAGCAATAGCAATAGCAATAGCACTTAGACTTATATACAGCTTCATAGTGCTTTACAGCCCTCTCTAAGCAGTTTACAGAGTTCAGCATATTGCCCCCAACAATCTGGGTCCTCATTTTACCCACCTCGGAAGGATGGAAGGCTGAGTCAACCTTGAACTGGTGAGATTTGAACTCACTGATGAGTCGACTCACTAGCAGTCACTGATGTAGATTGCAGTGCTGCTTTTAACCACTGCGCCACCTCGGCTCCTAGAACCTGATCTAGAACCTTTAGTGATGACTCACCAGGGATGAATTCTATGGGGGGGAAAGGCAGTTTTCAGGATTCTTCAGCCTGGCCTTCCGAAATGAAAACATTGGCAAGGAAAAGGTTTAAGAATATAAGTAGTTTTGTTTGCACATGGAGACGGCTTCTGAACTTCGTGTTTGAAGTGGGAAAGAATGAAACTTTGATATGGGGCTTTACCGAGTAGATTGATAGATCTTTAAAGAAATGGCTTCTTCGTATTATTACGAAAAAGCAAAAAGTTGTGATTTGATGGTAATGCTTTATTTTACTGCGACAGAGAGTCGGAAGTCAATGTTTCTTTTTCTTTTTCTTTCTTTCTTTCTTTCTTTCTTTCTTTCTTTCTTTCTTTCTTTCTTTCTTTCTATTTATTTATTTATTTATTTATTTATTTATTTATTTATTTATTTATTTATTTATTTATTTATTTATTTATTTTTGAGATTTATATACCGCCTCACAGTGCAAGCACTCTCTAAGCAGTTTACACCAGTAAGCAATGTATATTTACATTGCCCCCAACAATCTGGGTCCTCATTTTACCAACCTCAGAAGGATGGAAGGCTGAGTCAACCCAGAGCCGGTGAGATTTGAACCGCTGACCTGCGGATCACAGTCAGCTAAAGTGGCCTGCAATACTACACTCTAACCGCTGCGCCACGTCGGCTCTTATTTTATTCCTCCTCACTTCTCTTCCCCCTCTTCCTCCCCACCATTTTCCTATTGACTTTTTCATTTTGTATCTTACAATATTTTATAACTCAATAAAAACATTAAACCCTAAAGAGGGAAAAGCTGGCACCTATATATTGGTAGTGCAAAACTTACAACCACTCATTTATTGTTTGAAATTGCAGCGGCACGGAAAAAAAGTGACTAAGACTGGTTCTCATGCCAAAATGGTCATTAGTCACTTTTTTCCGAATGGTCACTAAATGAACTATTGTAAGTCGAAGTTCCTCTGCGGTGGCCTAGAGGTGGAGCTCTTGCCTCACAATCAGTAGGTTGTGAGTTCGATCCTAGGTAGAGGCAAATGTAGGGTCCCCTGCTTGGGCAGGGGGTTGGACTAGATGACCTGCAAGGTCCCTTCCAACTCTTTTAATCTGTTAAACCTAAACTGGTGGGTTTTTTAAAGGGGTGGGTGAGCTCTGATTCCCTGGATGGGTATTGTTGTGCCTTTTTCTTTTTTACTATTCTTATTTTTTTTTTTTCCTTCTCTCTCTTTCACTTGGGCTCCCTGTTCATCGGCTCTGCTCGAAAATTCAGTGAATTTTGAAGCTCTGCCCGAATCCTAGCAGCAGGCAAATTAGCTGTGCTTCAGGGTTTCTCATCCTTGCTCTTTCCCGCTGACGGCCAGCAGCATTCAATGATTGAATATTTAATATATTTATATAGCAGGCTTCAACAAGGTTTTGCATTTAGTCAAAGCTGGCTAAGTGTATTTGAGAAGGAATTCTCCAGCCACCCGAGTAGCGTTTTCAGCTTGCAGAAAAATGCCAACTCATTGCCTTGGCTGCTGCCTGGAAAAGAGTGAGCCTATCAAATCTTTTTTGAATTTTGGAGTGGACATACATTTGGTTTCGTAGAATCAGAACTGCGTTTAAGTTGTGTGGTTTTGGCTCCCATTTTAGCTCAGGTGGTCATAATATTATCTGAGCAGGAGAGCATCTGTTTTGCAGCCCCAAACTTGAGGCATCTCACAGTAGGGCTAAAAATATTCTTGGAAACCCAGAACAGTGACTGGGCTCAACCGTGGCAGTTAACCATGATTTAGTAAGCAAATTACAATTGGGTATGTTTGTGCAACATGCTAAACCAGGAGTCACAGTTTAGAAAGTACAGTGGCTAGATTCACGTAGTGGAACGAGGCACACCCAAACCAGGAGAAACACATTGTCATTGCTAACAATATTATTACCCTGTGGGAAGATAAATTGGAAGGAAGGAAGGAAGGAAGGAAGGAAGGAAGGAAGGAAGGAAGGAAGGAAGGAAGGAAGGAAGGAAGGGAAAGAAAGAAGAGAAAGAAAGAGAAAGAGAAAGAGAAAGAGAAAGAGAAAGAGAAAGAGAAAGAGAAAGAGAAAGAGAAAGAAGAGAAAGAAAAAGGGAGGGAAGGAGGGAGGGAAGAAAGAAAGAAAGAAAGAAAGAAAGAAAGAAAGAAAGAAAGAAAGAAAGAAAGAAAAAAAGAAAGAAAGAAAGAAAGAAAGAAAGAAAGGAGGGAAGGAAGGAAGGAAGGAAGGAAGAAAAAAGAGAAAGAAAGAAAGAAAGAGAAAGAAAGAAAGAAAGAAAGAAAGAAAGAAGAGAAAGAAAGAAGAGAAAGAGAAAGAAGAGAAAGAGAAAGAGAAAGAAGAGAAAGAAAAAGGGAGGGAGGGAGGGAATAAAGAAAGAAAGGAGGGAGGGAAGGAAGGAAGGAAGGAAGAAAAAAGAGAAAGAAAGAAAGAAAAAAGAGAAAGAAAGAAAGAAAGAAAGAAAAAAGAGAAAGAAAGAAAGAAAGAGAAAGAAAGAAAGAAAGAAAGAAAGGAAGGAAGAAAGAAAGAAAGAAAGAAAGAAAGAAAGAAAGAAAGAAAGAAAGAAAGAAAGAAAGAAAGAAAGAAAGAAAGAAAGAAAGAAAGAAACCCAGTTAGAAGAAGGCAGATAACTATGTTCCTCCATGCCAGGGGAATTCTTTCCAACCCGAAGAAACATTTTATCACTTGAATGAACCAAATCTGAAATGCAACCTTGTGTGCTCATATATTTTATAAGAGCCAGCAGCTGCTGTTGCTAGTAAGCAGAAGCTCCAGTAGGAATTCTGGAGTCTATTACATGCCTCTTTCTTTCTTGTTTTTCATTTTTCCAATTTACATATCAATACACATTTTTAACAGTACTGTGTCATATGTTTCATACGGTTATTTACATTTATTTCTATACATCTTTATTTCTCTGTTCTAACTAATTATACCACTTATTCCACACCTGATAAAATTCTGTTTCTTCCTTGCCTTTCATTTCTAATGTGAGTTTATACACCTCTGCACATTCCAGTAACTTATTTATTTATTTATTTATTTATTTAGACGCTCTTATAGGCCGCCCAATCCCAATCTTCTTATGTAATAATCCTTTCATTGCTTGGCATATTTTCAAGTTTCCAACATTGAGCGTACACAATTCTTACTATGTGTAAAATGATGTATTGGAGTTGTTTCTTTATCTTTTGGTTAATTATTCCTAATAAGAATAGTTCAGGTTTAAATTCTATTTGTTCTCCTATTATCTCCTGTAGCCATCTCCTTATCTGTTCCCAATATTTCTTCGCTTTGGGGCATTGCCTCTTTTAGCACTTAGACTTATATAGCAATAGCACTTAGACTTATATACCGCTTCATAGTGCTTTACAGCCCTCTCTAAGCGGTTTACAAAGTTCAGCCTATTTGCCCCCAACAATCTGGGTCCTCATTTTACCCACCTCGGAAGGATGGAAGGCTGAGTCAACCTTGAGCCGGTGAGATTTGAACAGCTGAACTGCTGAACTAGCAGTAGCCTGCAGTGCTGCATTTAACCACTGCACCAACTCGGCTCTTTTAAGCAGGCTCAAATGAGATGCCTCTTATATTATTCTGAACCTCCAAATTCCCACGGTCATTCTTTCTCAAGCCAATAAACTTCCAAGATCCCGATTTTTGCAGCTTGTTATCTATACCTTATTAGTATTTGGGGGGGGTGGGTCAAATGTGAAGCCATTTAGATTGACAAGGAGTTCCTGGCCTAATTATCCCATCAACTCTTGTGCAGAAGGTTTTCTTCTCTTGGTGTTCCCATAAGCAACGACAAAGAGCTTCAGGAACAAATGATAATTATTTTCCCCCTTGAGGGAAAGAGGAGCTGCCTTGACAAACATAGCCAGGAGCACTAAAATGAGCTTATTTTTATTTCAAGTCTCGTAGCCATAGGACTGTGTTGGCTCCATTCAAGGCCGACGGTTCAGGGCTGCTTACGGCCTTAAAGGAATGGAAAGCCATGTTTTGATCTCTGGAGAACACAGAGAATGCAGCCGGGGTCATATTCCCTTGGGATCAATTGCACTTGGCTCCAGTTGTTGGAAAATACATCTGGTATTTTAAACATGAGTGTGCCTTCATAAGAGCAAGCCTCTTCAGATCTGTTTACTCAGATGAGATTCCAAGTTTGAATCTTGCTCTCGTGGTCAGAAAGTTCGCTGGCTCGCGGTTACTTTGAGAGGACCGAAGTGTGATGAAAAGCCCTCGCCGTATCGTAGAGAAATAAGTGTAGACGAGTCTCTTTTCGGTAACTGAAGAAGGACCAGTTTACATCGGGATTTTCTTTTTTACACAAAAAAGAGATGGAAGAAGAGAGCCAGGGAGAGGAAAAGAGAGAGGGAAAGAGAGGGGTAAAGGAAGAGAGAGGGGGAAGAGAGGGGGAGGAAAAGAATTTCTATGCTTTAATTTGCAGAAGATACAGGAAGAGAGAGGGGGAGAGAGGAGAGAAAGAGAGAAAGAAAGAGGGAGGGAGATGGGACAACAGAGGGAAAGAGGGAGCAAGAGATAGGAAAAGAGAAGGAGGGACAGAGAGGGAGCGAGAGAAAAATTCTATGCTTTAATGTTTTTGGATGCTTTCACCTTCAGCAACAGAAGGCAGGGAGGGAGATCTATTAGGAATATAGCCATGCCATTGAGAGAGGGAGTTTCAAGCCAGAGTCGGCCCAGAACGTTATGGGATAACCTTGAGGCACAGATGTATTTAGCCTACCATTGTACAAGCAAGGGTCATACGGCTCGGTTGTCGGAGGAGGCCGTGGCGACAGTCAATTAATTTGAGCATTCCAGCAGGGAAAATACAAATTATGGACTTAGAGGGCTGTCAGAATTAAAGCTAATCTGTTTCTAAATGGCTGGGGAAAGAGGGCAGGGGCCAGAAATAAATGCTCGGTTACCGAGGGGCAGTATTGCCACGGTAAGGAATATTATATTGTAGTTAGGAGTCTTAATCTATGAAGAGGCAACTGCAGGCTTTCGACTTTAGCATTGATCTACCATGCAGAATGTGTAAGAAGTCATTGTAGGATCTCTTAGTAATATTGTGTAGGTCAGAGGTGTCCAACCGTGGCAACTTTAAGACCTGCGGACTTCAATTCCCAGAATTCCCCAGCCATCGCTGGCTGAGGAATTCTGGGAGTTGAAGTCCACTGGGAATTCTGGGAGTTGAAGTCTTAAAGCCACCAAGGTTGAGCACCTCATTGTAGCTACTAAAACAAATACTATAAGGTCGTGCCTTTTTATAAATCCCACTTAATTGGTGTTCTTCCCCTCCCTCCAAGCGCTGAGACAGGCATGCATGGAAATATTCGTTTCACATAATTTCTTGAACACTGACTTTCAATATGAATAGCAGCCAAGATATCTTTCAGAAAAACACATTAATAACAGAGTTAAACACTGGGGGGTGGGAGAGAAAATGAAATGGCTGATCAAACAGCAGGGAAAAAGAGCGGAAAACTCAACATACAAAGTTTAAATCAGGAAGCCGATGCAGGTAGGTCTCGACGTACAACCACAATTGAGCCCCAAATTTCTGTTGCTCAGTGAGACATTTGCTAAGGGAGTTTTGCCCCATTTTATGACCTTTCTCGCCGCAGTTGTCAGGCGAATCCCCGCGGTTGATCAGTTAGTAACCCGGTTGTTAAGTGAATCTGGTTTCCTCATCGACTTGACTTGTCAAAAGGTCGCAAAAGGGGATCGCATAACCTTGGGACACAGCAACGGTTGTAAGTATGAACCTGTTGCCAGGCATCTGAATTTTTGATCACGCGATCATGAACAAAGATCGTAACTGTGAAAAATGGTCGTAAGTCCCATTTTTCAGTCCTGTTGCAACTTTGAATGGTCGCTAAATGAACTGTTGTAAGTTGAGGACTACCTGTAACTAACCCTTCAAGAAAGCTTCATTGAACAAGATGGGATTTCAATTTCGTACCACCTTTCTCATTTTTTTCAAGAAATAAAAAGGAATGTGCTCCAGAGCGCAGTTGCAGAGAAATCTCTTCGGTTCTCCGAAAACTTTGTTCCTATGTAGGTAACACTAATCTAATCACACCGGACCACAGTCTTAATTGTTGTGGCCTGACAGCAGCCCATGCAGCTGGTAGCTGATTCCGACAGCACAGAGGCTGATGTGGTGATGCGCCAGCGGCCTGTGCAGCTGGTACCCGAGTCGGACAGTGAGGAGGAGCCTATTCTCAATGCACGGGCATGCAGAGCTGCCAAAAGGCAGGAATGGTTCCTCAGAAGGAGGTCTGCTTGGGACTAAGGTTTGGGGCTAATTGGCCACTCCCCTAGCCTATTTAAGGGATGACGACGAAGGAAGCAATTTGCAGGAAACAACTTTGTTCATATTCCTTCGTGTCTTGACTCCAGAAACGTCTGATCGGCTCTTGTTCTCTTTCTTGGCATTTTTCCTGCAAATTGCTTCTGGGCATTTTGCCAACTACTGTAAGGTCGCTGTTATCTACAAGACTGTTTACTCAGAATTGAGTTATTATTTCGTGGACTTGTGCTGGCTGTTAATGAAGTTAAATTAACAGCCAGTGTTCGGAAAAGACTGCTTTAAACTGCATTTGTGTTTGACGACTACTAAGAAAGCTCATTAGTAGTCCTTAATTAGTAAAACTAAGGTTTCTACAGACTTTGTGTGTGCTGCGTTCTTTGTGGTCCGTAGCTGGGGCAGAACATTAATATCCTCTCTACTTGTTCAGTTAATCGAGTTCAAAAATCCACTTAAACTGATTATTTCGTTAGCCGAAGTGGGATTTCAAGTTGTTAAAGAGCGGTTTTGTTGAGACGTTTGCACCAGCTGAATAAAACAAATCTCGTCTGGTTGACAAGGTCCTTACTCCTTCATTGTCATCCTGTAGGTCTTTGCGTAATTGTGATGCTGAATTGCTTCTCGGTCTGTCTTTGATCTCACAATGAAAGATACACAACTTGATAAGTTGGTGGTGCTTAAAGAGAATGGGCGATATCGAGAATGAACTGTGGGTCAAGTGTTCCCCCATAATATCCGTAGCGTTTGGAGAGAGAATAAGGACGTGAGATGTTGAATATATGGAAAAATTGGGTATCTCTGTTTTGCTATGGTGGGCTGACAGCTGTGAGACAAAAAAAATACAATCCTTTTCATTCTTAGTGGGGTGGAAGCTCCAGCAAGCATCATTAGCAATTCTGGGGGGTTTCGAAGGATGTCTTTGCAAAATGATCTAATGCAGGGGTGTCAAACTCAAGGCCCGTGGGTTGGATTTGGCCCATGGGGTGCTTAGATCTGGCCCACGGGGCTGCTCTGGAAACAGTGAAAGACTGGCCCACGGTGTCTCTGCCAGTGAAAACGGAGCTCGGGAGGGCCGCACACGACCCTCCCGATCTCCATTTTCACTGGCAGAGCACTCGGGCCCCCACATGAGTGCAGCCCCCAAGGTCAAACCCTGATGCAGCCCGCAATGAAATCAAGTTTGACACCCCTACTCTAATGTCTTGTCCCCTATCTATTGCTTCTTAGCAGGTCCATCTGGGTCACCCATAAAGCCATAAGGTCAGTCTTAAAACCGGCTCTCCGAAATTGGTAGGATTGGAAACTCAGGACTCCTCGATCTTGTGGGTTGAAAAACGACAACAATGCACAAAAACTGTGTGTCAGAAAGGATTTATGGCTCCGTTCCATTGCCACCGGAGAGTGTAAATTAGCCTGAAGAAGAATAAAGCAGAAGCCTAGATAGAACGGCTTAGACTGGCGATTGGCATGGTTGGGGTTGATTAGCTTGAGTGATATCATTAACAAAGGGTTAATTAATCTCTTGGAAGCAATTACAGAGGAAAGGAGGCTATAGTCATTAGTAAACAAACAGAACCGAGGAAAATGTGCATTTATATCAAAGCATCTTGCTAGGGTACACCTCGGCAATTGAGGAACTGAAAATCTAGTCTTTGCTAAGGTATGTTTATTTGTTTTATGTATAAAATGTATTGGCCACCCATCGTACCATAGGGTAACTCCCAATAGTGGGTTTCAATTACCTTCGCTACCGGTTTGCTATTGGGAGCGCGCACGCGGAGCTTCTGCACATGCGCAGAGACATCCAGGTGGGTGGGCGGAGCCTCCCACCACTGCCATCACTGCTACTGGTTCGGCCAAACCAGGGCGAACTGGTAGGAACCCACCACTGGTAACTCTGGACAGCTTACACTTATAAAAATATGTCTCGCATATACATATGCAATTAAAACATAAATAATTAAAACCAATCATTAAAACCAAAGGGCAGATGAGGAGAGCTGAGGTGGAATGGGGAGAGGTGAGATCTGTTGTTACATAATCAACCTCCTCTGTTGTGCTGTTCCTTCACTGGGGCCCCGAACTAACTGGCAGAGCCAGTACTTTAGGCCCTTACAAAAAGATAGGACGTTTGGGGCCAATCTCTGTTGTTCCAGAGTGCAGGAACAACAGCAACGTTGCAGGAACAGTGCTCCCTACATTGATCTCAACGCTTCCTGTAGGTTATTGTCAATTATTGCCAACGATACGGAGAGCCTATCTTGTCATTATATTGACCAAAAACATCCCATTCCTCTGTTCTATTTAAGTTTAAAGGTTACTTGCTCTACTCTCTGTGCATCTAGGGCAGTGATGGCGAACCTTTTTTTCCTCGGGTGCCGAAAGCGTGTGTGCGTGCATTATGGCACACGCGTGAGTGCCCACACCCATAATTTAATGCCGCTGGAGGCCGGAAATGGGCCATTTTCTGACTTCCGGTGGGCCCAGTAGGCTTCCCTGGAACCTGGGGAGGGCAAAAATGCCTCTGGAGGCCCCCCGGAAGCCAAAAACGCCCTCCCAGAGCCTCAGCGTGAGCCGTAAATCAGCTGGCCAGCATGCACATGTGCGTTGGAGCTAAGCTAGGGCAACGGCTCGCATGCCGGCAGATATGGCTCCGCGTGCCAACTGTGGCACACGTGCCATAGGTTCGCCATCACTGATCTAGGGTAAAGGTTACTTACTTATTCAGCTCTTCTATTGTTCTAGCTAAGAGCAAAAGGTTAAACTAGCAATCATGCGCTCACCTGCTTACTTGATATGATTTATCTGTACGCTGTATATTAACCTGTTACTAGTTAGCTATCTTTGGGGTAAGTCAATCATTGTAATTGTGTACACAAGAAATTTGTTATAAATAATAAACTACAAGTCCAGAGAACCAGAGCTTCTGAACACGGGGGCTGCTCAGCTCAGAGAGATTTGCTCAAGAAATCATGTCTCTGTGTCTATGATTCCTACATTGAAAAAAAGATGTTGAAACTCTAGAAAGAGTGCAGAGAAGAGTAACAAAGGTGATCAGAGGCTAAAACATATGAAGAATAGTTGCAGGAATTGTGTGTGACTAATTTAATGAAAAGAAGGACTAGGGGTGACATGATAGCAGTGTTCTGATATCTCAGGGGCTGCCACAAAGAAGAGGGGGTCAAGCTATTCTCCAAAGCACCTGAGGGCAGGACAAGAAGCAATGGATGGAAACTAATCAAGGAGAGAACCAACCTACGGGTAGAACTAAGGAGAAATTTCCTGACAGTTAGAACCATTAATCAGTGGAATGACTTACTGCTAGAGATTGTGGGTGCTCCAACACTGGAGGTTTTTAAGAAGAGATTGGACACCATTTGTCTGAATGGTCCAGGGGTTGGACTAGAAGACGCCCAATGTCCCTTCCAACTGTTATTTTGTTAAGTTCCAAGTTGCTTCCTTTTATCCTAATCATAAAGGTTTCTGTATGGTAGAACGCTTGGAACAATCTCCACAAGTTTTTTTTTAATGAGTTTATGACAAACCTTGATAAGGCCTGGTTATAGCCGAGTTCTCCAACATAATACTGGTGGGTTATAGTGTAAAGCCGACGAAGCATTGACCGCTGCGTTTTGCAGAATCGGCTGTATTGTCAGCCAGACTGGCCAGCAGAAGCAGGCCTATTCTGATAAGTCACTGTTCTTCTCTTCCTCTTTGTAGATCGGTCATTGGCATGTTACAAAAGGCCTTTTGATGGATAACCAGATCTTCTCAACCAACGTGTCGGAGAGCCTCTTCAACACCACGCTTCTTGTCACCACCATCCTGGTAAGCATGGAGGGTCAAAAGGACCCCTTTTCTTCTCAGGCAATTGAGACGTGGCCTCTTATTGTCCTCTGTACCAGCTTTTCTCCAACTTGGTGGCCTCGTAGGCCTGTCAGGATTGCAAGAACCAGAATACTAACCGGGAGCATCAAAAGTTGTACTCCTAGCACATCTGGAGAATACCAGTTTTGGGGAAAGTGTTCAACATGCTATCATTTAATGCTATTTATGAAACTCTTGAAGAAACATACTATCCAGTTGCTAATTTGCAGAAGTCATTTAATCTTTCATTGCTTTGTTGTGCAGAAATCTATTTTTGATCAATTCAGTACGAGCAAGAATGAAACTTGAAATGGGATCCATCTACATCCCACTTTTCCATTCTTACTCCAATATGATTTGGATTAGATCAAATTTAGGGATAAAGATGGAGGAGTCATCTTCCCTTTGTCTAGGACAGGGGTAGGCAAAGTTGGCTCTTCTATGACTCATGGACTTCAACTCCCAGAATTCCTGAGCTAGCATGATTGGCTCAGAAAGTCTGGGAGTTGAAGTCCATGAGTCATAGAAGAGCCAACTTTGCCTACCCCTGGTCTAGGACATCTTGTTGTAGTAAGGATTACACAATCTGAATGACCTCCAGTAATCTAAGGAGATGTTTTCATAACATCCAAAAATCCTTGCTTTGCTCATTTCCCATTGTGGCCAACTTCTTCTTGGTCTCTTCAGTTGTCCACTACTTCTAAGTTCTCCAAAATATCCTTATGGATTTCCATCCATGGAGAATTAAGCCTAGCAGCAGTTTGCATTCTGACTGACATCTTTCCCAGATTAGCAGGCTCAATTCTTCCATTTATTCATTTATTTGGGAAATTTATATGGCCGCCTACAGTGATTCTAGGCGGCTTACAAGCAACTCCATCAGCTAAGTTATTGCCCGTCGTAATTATGCTGGGGGAAATGATTGGCTTCCCTATGAAGTTTCTTCAACTAGGCACAAGTGCCAAGGTGTTCCACAGTAACAATGATGCTACTACTCAAGGAATAGAAGTATCTGGTTCTCAAATATTGCTCTATTGCCACCCCAGGCCACTGTCATGCTAGCTAAACGATCAGGGCCGTAAACCGGACTGGAGATATCCTTTCTCATCCTTAGTGCTATGCTAGTAGAACATTTGTCAAACATCTGTAGAGCATTAGTCAAATATCCTTCTCTCCATATTGAATGCTGCTAGCAACTGTACCACCTGCTTGCTGTAGCTGTGCATCTTATCCCTACTTCCCATTGCCCCCTACCACATTGTCCCCCATATGCCAGGTGACATTTATGGCCCACAGAATCCCACTTTTCTAACAAGACTGTCGCTTGCATGGAACGAGATCATTGTCTGCCTGCCAAACCTGGGAACATCTGCTCATTTGGACCTAGCTAGCTCTTATTGCATCCCCCAGATAACTTGAAAGCCTGGTGTAAATCTATCCCCGAGATTTGTTCCCCTTCCCGGAAATTCCCAACGAGTCCCTCATATCACCCGCCCCTGCTTTCCGATTTGTGCTGAATCTAGTGCTGTTGCAACTCCGTGGCTAAGATGAGAATGACAGCTGCCCAGTTTCGATGCAGGAAAACCCTTACTTAATGCTCAAGGGCAACCATCAAGAGCTGGATGGGAACGACCGCTACGAAGGCTTCTGCGTGGACATGCTCAAGGAGCTTGCGGATATTTTGCGCTTCAACTACAAGATCCACCTGGTGGGAGATGGAGTGTATGGAGTCCCTGAGGCTAACGGAACGTGGACGGGCATGGTTGGAGAACTGATCGCTCGGGTGAGTAAGCCAGCCAACGCTAAAGACTTAAGGGCTATCTGAGATGTCTACCAGAATTACATGTTGCCTTCTTTCGTGAAGTGGTTTCATTCTCTTATTTAAAAGCATCCCTTGGGATGTAATGTTCACCAAATCGTTATGGTTGGGACAGACATCTCTAAATCAGTCTCCTCCTATATCCATCTTTCTCCACCTAGTGCTCTCTAGGTACGTTAGACCAGTGCTTCTCAACTTCAGCATCTCAGTGATGCCAAAAAAGCCAACACAGTTCTAGTTGCATTAACAGAGGGATAGAATCAAGATCACGTGAAGTGTTAATGCCACTTTATAATGCCTTGGTAAGGCCACACTTGGTTTCCCCAGATGTGCCAATATGACATATCTAATAAAATATAGCTTTGAGTGACAGAGGTGATAATTAATCTCACAGAAGAGACATTTGATCTTTTCCCGGACATCAGACACTAGAATAGAAACCGCAGTTTAAAAGTCTAAGTAAAAATATTTATTTCGGTACAAAAACAATAAATCCTCATTTGTTTATATCTCTAATATAAAGTGCGTCTTCTCTCAATGGAAGACAGAGGAAGAAGGGCAGAGCAGAGAAAGGAATGCACACATGCGTACGAGAACATATCAATCACGTGCTCAGGAATAAACCATTATATTGAATGGGGATGCATCTCCCTGCATATACATGCAACAGGCAATAATCACACCGTGACATTGAGGAAATCCAAGCCTCGGAGTTTCTTTCCATTGGGGGTGTTACTTGCAACCCTGTAAATCCTTAAAAACAATTCACCAGCTCCCTGGATCCTGGGGTGCTGTCCGTGGTCCTGAGCCCCAGCTACTCCCTGGTCCACCAGGAAGTAGGAAGACTCGGGGAAGATGGAGTAATGTCAGCAGCTACGGGAGGGTATGCAGGCCACAGCTGGCTCGATTTGCCGTGGATGTGCGCTACCCTGCCGCCGCAGCTGCTGACAGATGGGACTCTTCAGCTTCTGAAAGGTCCCCATGGATTATTTAGTGCCACCTTGTTCAAAGAGCGCTATGTACATTAAGAGAGAGCAAATATGCAGGATTTTTAGGAAGGATTTGAACTCAGAAAGACACTGTAACCATCAAAAGTGAGAGAGGAGAGACACACATGGTACATTTCGCACTCAAAGGTGAGAGAACAATACTTCATTGAATGGGAGCTGATTGCACAGATTCTTTCTCACCTTTGAGCGAGGCGTTTCCAAAAAAGCTAAATGAGAAATTACGGGATAGCATTTGTTCAAAGTAATAATAGTTACCACGCGGCTGGCTTCATTCTCCTGCGAATCCTTCCTTTAGCTCTTTAGTAAATGTCAGAAGGTCTTGCTATCTTGGCTTGAGTTCCAGACCTCTAGCTTCTTCCCCTTCCCGAATCCCATTGGCCACACTTTCCGTGCAAACGTTTCACAATGCCACCTTGTGATCACAATATCATGAACTTCTTTGAAACTTGATAAAGGGGCTGTTAGGAGGTGCACAGAAAGGTAGCAGCTGTCCCTGAATTAGGAATATGAGTTCCTTTCCTAACTGTGCCTCTAACTCAAATTTGTATGTCAGTCGGAATTCATACTTACAAATGGATTGCTCGTGCTAAAAATGGCAGATAGAATAGAATAGAATAGAAATAGAAATAGATATAGAAATAGAATAGAATAGAATAGAATAGAATAGAATAGAATAGAATAGAATAGAATAGAATAGAATAGAATAGAACAGAACAGAACAGAACAGAACAGAACAGAACAGAACAGAACAGAATAGAATAACAATAGAATGGAATGGAATGGAATGGAATGGAATGGAATGGAATGGAATAGAATAGAATAGAATAGAATAGAATAGAATAGAATAGAATAGAATAGAATAGAATAGAATAACGGAATGGAACGGAACGGAACGGAACGGAACGGAACAGAACAGAACAGAACAGAACAGAATAGAATAGAATTATAAGGAATGGAATAGAATAGAATAGAATAGAATAGAATAGAATAGAATAGAATAGAATAGAATAGAATTTTTTATTGGCCAAGTGTGATTGGACACACAAGGAATTTGTCTTAGGTGCATATACTCTTTCCTTGAGCCACATAATGCTTTCAGGAAATGCTGAACCCTGCTGATAACAGGTTGTGTACTCAAAATGTGTGGCTTCAGAGGTTCATCCAAACATTGCGTGGCTTTGGCTGTTTCTTGGCTCAAGGAAGGAGAACCCTGTCTGCCATTTTTAGTAATAGGCAGCCCATTCAAAAATATGTGTTCTCCATAATTCAGATGTTCTTAACCCTGAGACTACATATTGTCTTTAAACATCTGGTGGAGTATAATAAGCAGCTGAAGGTTAGTTCAGATGGACCTTGGACCATCAAGGTGTTTCTCAGCCTCTGGATTGTGTTGGATTGTGTTGGATGATGTCAGGTCCTATCCACATCCTGAATGACTTTTCTCAGATTCCCTTCTAGGATTCTGGGAGGATTTTCCTCCCTACTTCTGGAGACGTTCAGGGAAGGTACGATGATGCAATAGCATTGAGATGATAAGGTCTAGGAATGGAGAGATGAGTGCCTAGAGACAGGGCCAGTTTTAAGGATCTCTTGGGGATTTCCGTCTCAATCTCAGACATGAGAATTAATTGACTCCTTGGTGTGTAGGTTATGTAACACAGAGAGCATTTGTTGATTTGGGAGTGCTATTTCAACCACAAACCAACCCACGGTTTTTGCTGGCTAACCCTAACAGGTTGGAGAGTTCACCTAACATTTTCACTACTCTCTCCACATGTCAAGTTATGCACATCATGCTAATTGGGCCACTGAGCGTGGTTCCCTCTGTGCTCTCAGGCAACATCAACCGCGAACCCAGCTTTTTTTTCGAAAATGTCTCTCGTAAAAGGCTATAAACATCCAGCTGGTTTTTTTAGTGTTTTGTTACTGCTATTTGTTGTTGGATTGTTTGCTGGTGCCTTGGGCTGTCAGCTTAAATGTTTATAAATGCGAACAGATTTTAAACCGTTCTTCAAGGCTGTAGAGGAAAAACTGCAAAGGGGTGTATGATGAAGGGAAGGGAAGGAAGGGAAGGGAAGAAAGAGAAAATAGGGGAAGGGGAGGGGAGGGGAAGGGAAGGGAAGAAAGGGGAAGGGAAGGGAAGAAAGGGAAGATAAGGGAAGGGAAGATGGGGAAGGGAAGAGAGGGAAGGGAAGAAAGAGAAGATAGGGGAAAGGGAGGGGAAGAGATGGGAAGGGAAGGGAAGAAAGGGAAGATAAGGGAAGGGAAGATGGGGAAGGGAAGAGAGAGAAGGGAAGAAAGAGAAGATAGGGGAAAGGGAGGGGAAGAGATGGGAAGGGAAGGAAAGAAAGGGAAGATGGGGGAAGGGAAGATGGGGAAGGGAAGGGAAGGGAGGGGAAGAAAGGGAAGAGAAGGGAAAGGGGCTTTTTTGATCAAATGTCAAAATATTCTGTCAGGTGGTTGACAGAAAGCTGTTTGCTTGCTTGCTTGCTTGCCTGCTTTGGGAAGATAAGAATTTCTAGATCACCTAGAATTAATTGTTGAGCTACTTGTTGCTTTGTAACAATGGAAAGAAAAGAGAGGGGAGGCACATTTTGCCTGGGAAATTCACCCAGTAGGTTTCCCATCGCATCCATTGCAATTACTTCCGTGGAAAATTAGATCAAGGATTCTGTATGTTAGAAATATGACCTGATGGTTTAATAAGTTTAAGTTTAACAACAATAAGTTTAATTAACAATGGAAGAACAAGAATCATCATAGCAACCAGCCCCCGCCCCTGGCAGACTTCAGAAGCAGATATGCAGACTATGATTGCCCAAATATTCTCGAGGTGGCAGTCAACAGAAAAGCAGCCAGGCTGGATCAAACCCAAGCCGTATCTCAGCCAACATCCTCCTTTCTAAACCGAAGTCTACCGGGAGCCTGCAGGCAGGGCTTGAATGCTGTGCTGATCTCTCAATTGCATTTCTCGCAACGGGTATTAAAACAAAAATTTGTATTGTTGTGTTGTATTGTTGTGTGTTTGTGCCTGCGTTCCTTCGAGATGGTTTTTGACTCTTGGCAATTATTTAGACTAGTCCTTACAGTTTTATTGGCAAGGTTTCCGAAAATTTATTTATTTATTTATTTTATTAGTGAGATTTATATACCGCCCCACAGTGCAAGCACTCTCTAAGCGGTTTACACCAGTAAGCAATGTATATTTATATTGCCCCCAACAATCTGGGTCCTCATTTTACCTACCTCGGAAGGATGGAAGGCTGAGTCAACCTTGAGCCGGTGAGATTTGAACCGCTGACCTGCGGATCAGTGTCAGCTAAAGTGGCCTGCAGTACCCCACTCTAACCGCTGTGCCACCTCGGCTCAAATGGTTTGCCATTGCCTCCCACTTGAGGCTGATAGAGAATGACTGGCCCAAAGTCCCTCAGCTGGTTTTCATGCCTAAGGCAGGACTAGAACTCACCATCTCCTGGTGATTGGCCCAAAGTCTCCCAGCCAGCTTTCATGCCTAAAGTGGGACTAGAACTCACCATCTCCTAGTGATTGGCCCAAAGATACCAGCTGGCATTCATACCTAAGGCAGGACTAGAACTCCCCGTCTCCTGGTTTCTAGAATGATGTCTTCACAACTATAGCAATAGCACTTAGACGTATATACTGCTTCACAGTGCTTTACAGCCCTCTCTAAGCGGTTTACAGCCTCTTGCCCCCAACAATCTAGGTCCTCATTTTACCCACCTCGGAAGGATGGAAGGCTGAGTCAACCTTGAGCCTGGTGAGATTTGAACTGCCAAACTGCAGGCAGCCGGCAGTCAGCAGAAGCAGCCTGCAGTACTGCACTCTAACCACTGCGCCACCGCGGCTCTTAACTATACCAAACTGGTTCTGGTGTGTTGTTATACTATATATCTAATGTGAAAAAGATGTTTCGGTATCTCTTTGAAAAACATATGAAGTGTCTCTTTGCAACATCCAATTCTCATACCGATGATAAATAGAAAAGATGGAGAGTGTTAAACCATCTATCCTTGGTTTGTCCCAATCAGGGTGGCAAAAAGAAGACGAGAACCCAAATTATGAGGGGGAGGGTTCCCCTTGAAAATAAACCATCAAACAAATGATAATTAGGAGATAGCAATTAATGTGGGCTGCCACAGTGCCAGGTTAATTACAAACATTTGTGTACTTCATAGGGTTTTTGTCAAAGTAAATATATTGGGGGATGGGGAAGAAGCAGCAAATCACATGGTGTGCTAATTAGAATGAAATAAAAGACGTCAAGTGGAACACACAAAGTTAGTCTTCGGTTTGGTGACAAGAAAAAAAAAGAATATTTTATTTCCTGATTGGCTGGACCATAAACTTCGGTGCCATCGTCTTTTGAACGTTCCTTTAAATTTATTTTGGTCCGGGCCACCGTTTGAGCATGAACACATGAACCATCAAAGGCACTAATTTATTTTGCAGTAAGAAATGGTGGATTCTTGGGTTGACACGTGCTTTGGAGCGTGGCTCAACATGAAGCATCTGAATAACATTTATCAGGCCAAGACTAGGAAGAAAAATTCTAGGGAGAAGGGCACAAACAGAAGGGGCTGGAGAAGATCAAATAAAAGAGATTTCCCAGATGTAGGAGCACAGGTCTAAAAATCTGGGCATATTTGGAAAGAATATCTGTTTGGTTGAGGGATGACCTCAATCATGTATTTAACCAAATGTCTATGGATATCCTCAATTATCCAGGCAGCAGTGGGCTTCAGATCCTTTAGCAACAAGTGCACTGCCCTGTTGATGGGTGGGCGTAGTCATGGTGGGCATGGCCTAGTCAGCCGCCTGCACCATGGCGGGGGGCATTTTTCACCCTCCCCAGGTTCCGGAGGCTTTCCTCAACCCTCCGGGAGAGCGAAAACTGCTTTCCCTAGGCTCCGGAAGGCCTCTGGAGGCCGGAAACAGGCCCTTTTCTGGATTTCCAGAACTTCTGGGAGGCCCATTTTTCACCCTCCCCAGGCTATGGAGGCTTTTTTTGAGCCTCCGGGAGGGCGAAAACAGCTTCTCCCGAGCTCTGGAGGCCCTCCGGAGGCTGGAAACAGGCCCATTTCTAGACTTCCAGAACCTCCGGTAGGCCCATTTTTTGCCCTCCCAGACCCTCCGTCTGGGAGGGTCTGGGACCTTCACTTACCTGAAATGATGAACTGGTCGCGTGGAGACTCCTGGGAGGGGCGGGAGGGGCGGGGTGGGTATGGCCACCCAGGGGTGGCATTTGGGGGTTTGCTGAACCCCGTCGATCCTTGGCTAAAGGATCGCCCGAACCCTGCCAAACCCCCAGGAGCCCACCCCTGCATCCAGGTCATGGTTGTTCCAAAGGTGTGTTTTTTTTCTTCTAAAAGCTACTGGACTTTCTTGGGGTTTTTTTCTTGGTCTCCTGCTCAAACAGGGTGTGGGAGTAGAAGACCTTCCGAGGTCCCTTCCAACTCTATTATTCTATTATTAGTATTCTATTATTCTATCCTCAAAACTTTACACCTTGTGGACTTTAATTGCCAGAATGGCTGGCTGAGGAATTCCGGGAGTTGAAGTCCACAAGTTATAAAGTTTCTGCCTTAAGGAACCAGTTCCAAAGGTGCCTTTTTTTTCAAGAGGCAACTGGACTTCCTGGTTTTTCTTTGAAGACCTTTCGCTTCTCGTCCAAGAAGCTTCTTCAGCTCTGACTGGATGGTAGGGAATGGAAGGATTTACACTCCTTGTAGACAGCTGGTCATTTGCATTCTTTTAGCCAGTTGTTAAGACCACCTGGAAGTTTATCTAGCCGGCAGGGTCACCCGAGTGGTGCAAATGGGTGTGGAGGCTTCTTGGAACTGGTGACCACTGGTGACGGTGTTCAAGTGGTGCTCCAGTTGTTTTGGGATTGCACCCAAGAAGCCTATGACTATTGGTTGCCTTTGCCATAGTCATTCTATTTGTATGTGTAGGTCTTTGCATTTTGTTATCTTCTCCAGTTCTTTGTCTTCTATTCTGCTGTCTCCAGGCACTGCCACACCCACTCTCCAGACTTTTTTGTCTTTCTTGTCGACAACTGTTAAGTCTGGGATGATGATGAGGATGAGGATGATATACTTTATTCATTAAACATGAAACTCAGTCAACTGAACATTCAAAAATGTATCACAAATACCACTGACTGGTGCCAATGGTTGATACGGGTTGCTGCCAGCGTCCTAGGTATCAACCAAGTATCTTCTCAAAATATATGATGTTCTGAGTAGCGCAGTTTTTTGCAGTTCCACTGGTGTTATTCCAGGAAGCTGAAATTTCTTGATGTATTTTGTAAAATTCTTGGACATGGTACCAAGTGCCCCGATGACAACGGGTATCACTGTTACATGTTTCATCCATAATTGCGTAGTTTTGATGCCCAGGTTGCGATATTTCATTATTTTTTCCAGTTCTTTTTCTTCGACTCAGGCGTCTCCTGGTACCGCAATATCGATAAATTGTATGTTTTGGTTTTCGACGACTGTGATATCTGGCATGTTGTGTTCCAAATGACAATCCGTCTGTATTTGAAAGTCCCACAAGATCTTCACCTTCTCATTTTCAATAATTTTTTCCACTTTATGTTCCCATGACTTTTTGGATAGAGGTAAGTCGTATTTTTTACATAATGACCAGTGGATTAATTTAGCAACTCGATCGTGTCTAGCTTTGCAATCAGTTTGTGCGATTTTGCAGCATTCACATATTAAATGTGAATGAAGGAAGCAATGGAAGACGAGAGAGGAGAATTGTTGACAGTTGTTCAAATGGAAGGAGCTTTGATGAGTCAAGGTGATTTACAGAACCAGAGTGATGTTCATAATGTGGAAGAAGAGACAGAAGATCAGAGTCAGACTAGAGCAGCGGCTAAATGTATTGAAGTATCAAGACAACAACAACCTAAGCTGACAATTCAAAAGATTACCAAGCCACAAGTGGCTGCAAGAGTCAGATCTAAAGTTCGAATGAGAAGAAGGAATGATTAGAACTTGGTCTTAGCATGGGAAGTCATAGGCCAGATGGAGAGAAGAATAAAAATCGGTATTTTGCAGTAAGAAGATCCATTTATTATTGAGGACATATTAAATGTGAAACAGTTTCTACTTTGTCATTATTGTTGTTGTTGTTGTTGTTGTTATTATTATTATTATTATTATTATTATTATTATTATTATTATTATTATTATTATTATTATTATTATTATTATTATTATTACTATCATCATCATCATCATCATCATCATCATCATCATCATCATCATCATTATCAACAACTGAATAGGTGTTAAGTATGTGGCATCAATTACACTCAAAAGTATTCCAGGTAGAGATTTATTATTTCAGCCTACATTTTTGCATTTGATCAACACATTTCAATTACCGAACCGTTTTAATATAATTGTATTTTAGTAGTCTATTAGACTTTGTACTGAACAATAAAGCTTTGTACTTCACAGTTAAGCATTTCTGGGAATTCTTGCTGCCTCGTATACTTAAAATAGGGTCTGGGACTGCAGCTGTAAAAAAGTTTTAACTTTTTCAGCCTTTTTGTGTGTGTGTGTGTATCTCAATTTCCTTTATCCACTTCCCTTTTCCCCCAGGTAAGATTGTTTCTGAATTGTACCTACATCTGGCCATTCGCCGCAATAAAGCATTTGATTCCATTTGTTCCGGCTCTGATCATTATCAATGCAGTAGCACCGGGTAGGTTTCCATGCCGTCGGCCTGCCGATCTGCTTAAAATATATATATATATAGCGAAACGGAAAATAGATGCCATGTGCATTTTTAAAAATGCAGGGATAAGGACGAGGAGTTGAGATTGCTGGAGGCACTTCAGCGCCCTGAGCGAAGTTTCAGGCTCCTTCAAGCTCTGCTCCTGCTTGGGTTGCAGTTGTAGAGAGTGGCTGAGGTGGCCTTGAGGGGAAAACGCAGAAGCTGTTAAGAAAACAAAAGAGGAAGAAGCATTCGAGACCCGTGAAAGGGGATGATGTTAGGGAGAAGCTCAGGGTGGCTTCATTTTACAGTTGGGCTTGCAAAAGTCGGTTAACAGGACCGATCTGCCAGAAAGAAGAGGGGGTCAACCTATTCTCCAAAGCACCTGTGGGAAACCCTACCCCACCCCAGAAGAATGAAATATTTTGGGGGATATTAAAAAGGCAGGATAGAATATTTTCCCTAAAGGAGAAATTGGGGGGGGAAACCTAAGGGAGGAGGGAAGCCAGGCCCAGTTTTCCTGCCCCAAGCAGAAACTGAGGAGGCCAACTTTTACAAATGCAGATTGGGTAATCCATTCAGAAAGACTGGGACAAGCAGAAACTCCAGATAAGCAACAAGCCAAAGGTTGACAAATTAGCTCAGATAAACACCTAGGATTTGCATTTCCTCTTTTGCCTATAGAGTCAGCCATGACCCCTACACGACCCCATAGGAATCCAGAAGATGTAAAAACCCACCCACTCTAAACTCCATTTTGTCAGCTGTCCCAGAATCACATGCGGTTGGTGGTTCTGCTTCACTTACCTTTCCTACCGGTTCACATCGCGACAGAAGTGTGCTTTGCTCGCGTGCAGGCCCATGTCACGGTGCGCAAAACACCCGGAAATGATGCTCTGCGCATGCGCAGAAGCCTTTGCACATGCGCAGAGGGTTTTTTTTTGCAAGCCGCGTCGACCAGAGGACCGGTTCAGGAGCGTGGACCGCCAGTGCGAGCGGCGGTAAATTTCCGCTACCGGTTCTAAAGAACCGGTCCGAATCGGCAGCAACCCACCACTGTTCTGCTTCATCAATAAAGAGAACCTTTCTTTCCAATCAGCCTCCAGCCTCCATTTTACTTCCAGTTCCTTTCTCCCAGCTTGGTACTGGATCTGGATATTTCTTCCAACACCCCAAAAGGCAGGACAGGAAGCAATGGGTGGAAACGAATCAAGGAGAGAAACAACCTAGAACAAAGGAGAAGTTTCCTGACAGTTAGAACAATTAATCAGTGGAACGACTTGCCTCCAGAAGTTGTGGGTGCTTTTTTAATTAAGGAGATACTAGATTGTGTAGAAATGGATAGACTTACACTGAAAAAAATCAAACAGAAAGGAGACACAGAATATGATCAAACATGGAACTTATTTTACCAGTAGTTGGAAAAAAAGGGGTGGAGAGTAAGAATGGCTTTTGTATTGTTAATCAAATTAAATACTCAGACACCACGATATTTATTAAGCACTAAGAAATGTAATTAATAGAAATAATAATAACAACAACAACAGCAACAACAACAACAACAACCAGGAGATGCCAGAGTCGAAGAAAAAGAACTGGAAAAAATTACAAAATATCGCGACCTGGCCATCGAAACTACACGGCTATGGATGAAACATGTAACCGTGATACCCATTGTCATCGGGGCACTTGGTACCATGTCCAAGAATTTCACAAAACACATCAAGAAACTGCAGCTTCCTGCAAGAACACCAGAGGAACTGCAAAAAACTGCGCTACTCGGAACATCGTATATTTTAAGAAGATACTTGGTTGATACCTAGGACGCTGGCAGCAACCCATATCAACCGTTGGCACCAGTCAGTGGTATTTGTGATGCATTTTTGAATGTTCAGTTGACTGAGTTTCATGCTTAATGAATAAAAGAGATAATAATAATAATGATAATAGAACTTGTGGATGCTCAATCACTGGAGGCTTTTAAGAAGCGATTGGACAACCTTTTGTTTCCTGCTTGAGCAGAGGCTCGGTCTAACTTGGACAGCCGGATGAGGAAGAGGGGATGGTTCCATGTGAGTGATGCATGAGCAACTCCATTTGCACAAGCGGAAGGCGCGTGTGCAAGCAGCACATACAAGTGTGCCGGCCCCTCACGCAAATGGAGCTGTGAGTGCTAATGCGAGCGCCTTCCACTTGTACAAATGGAGCTGCGCGCACACACTCGCCCCCCCTCCCCACTTACATGGCCCAGTTCCAAGCAGGTTGTGGTCCAGTAGTGGGCCACGGCCCAGAGGTTGAGGAGCCCTGAACTGGAGCCCTCCCCCACTCTATTATTCTGTTATTGTATTAATCTGATCTCAAGAAAGCTTAGTTTTAGAAACTTCTTATGGAGTCCGTTTCATGATCTGGAAAACTTTTGGAGGGCCCTTCACTCTCACCTATTTCCATTGCTGACCTGTGCCAAGAAAACTGCATTTTCTATGTCCTTGTTTCTCTCTAGCCCTGGCTGTTTGAGGGCAAAATGGCTAACAGTAAGTGCACCCTTTGGTGCATGAAGATTTGCACATTTATAATGGTGTCCTTCTGTATGTGTTTCCCTAACACATGCATTTTCCTCCCTTAGCGACTTCCCCTGATTTTTGCACCTTTCCCAACTTCTTATTTTATTGTCCACACTTTCTCCTAATAAGTACGCGCTGTTGTATATCATTGTTTGAGTTGCAAACCGCACCACAAAAATACGAAAAGGGTAGATTTCTGCATGCAAATGAGGCTTATTTCACACTCGCCAAATCTGTACGTGAAAGTGAAATAGAGAGCAAATGCGTGTCGACATTTATAAGTGTGTTAGGCATCGTACTTAGAAATATGAAAGCGAACCTGTTAGAAATATTTCAGATGGTAAGCAGACTGGTGGCTTTTTTGCAAAATGCTTTTCAAAGCGAGGAGGTGATAGGTTTCCAAAGCTGAGATGCTGTATAGTGGTACTCAAAGTATAGCTGGATTTTGGAAATAAGTGGAACTGGTGCATTTAAAACTCTGGACATATTGGGAATTAAAATTATCCCACAAGCACAATCAATAAATAAGTAAATGTCACAGAAACTATTTCTTTCTTTCTTTCTTTCTTTCTTTCTTTCTTTCTTTCTTTCTTTCTTTCTTTCTTTCTTTCTTTCTTTCTTTCTTTCTTTCTTTCTTTCTTTCTTTATTATTATTATTATTTATTTATTTATTATTTATTATTTATTTATTTATTTACATGTGTGTGTGTATACACACACACACACATATATACACACACATATATACACACATATATATACACATATATACACATACACATACACACATACACACATACACACATACACATCATATATATATATATATATATATATATATATATATATATATATATATATATATATATATATATATATACATACATACATACATACATACATACATACATACATACATACACACACACAGTATATCAGATTTGGAGACCGTCTATCTCATTCGCAGCAACTCTGGGGTACAATTCAAACAAAAAGGCAGTGTAAACAGTGTATTCCAATAGGAGGCAGTTAAAACAGGAAAAAAAATAACTAAAGTTAAAAATGCCTTGGGTAGGGCCTTCAACTATGAGATTTATTTACTTTTAAAATATGTAGAGTAGAGTAGAGTAGAGTAGAGTAGAGTAGAGTAGAGTAGAGTAGAGTAGAGTAGAGTACCTACAGTCTCTGTCCTACTGTCCTATTGTCCAAATTTACCTATACCTACTTTGCTTTTGTTAATAATAATAATAATAATAATAATAATAATAATAATAATAATAATAATAATAATAACAACAACAACAACAACAACAACAACAACAACAACAACAACAACAACAACAACAACAACAACAACAGAGTTGGAAGGAACCTTGGAGGTCTTCTAGTCCAACCCCCTGCTTACGCAGGAAACCCTACACTACTTCAGACAGATGGTTATCCAACATCTTCTTAAAAATGTCTAGTGTTGGAGCATTATGTTTATATCATACCTCTTATCTTGTACATGTTTTGACAAATAATAAAATAAATACAATAAATACAATAAATAATAAAATAAATTAAATAAATAATATAAATAAAATAAAATAAATAAAATAAATAAAATAAATAAAATAAATAAAATAAATAAAATAAATAAAATAAATAAAATAAATAAAATAAATAAAATAAATGCAATAAATACAATAAATGCAATAAATAAAATAAATTGAGTAGAGTAGAGTAGGAGTAGGGTAGAATATTTATTGATTTAGTCATTTGACTCTATAAAAATTATAAAACTAATACAACTATGCAAGTAGATACAAATAAAAAAATAAGATATGTTCATAGTGAGTTTTGCCACCCCTGGACAAGGAAGAAGAAAGTGATCTTAAGGCCAGATTTGAGCATGTTCTCAAGATAGTAGCAGAAAAGAGCTGAGGCAGTACTGCAGGCCACTTTATCTGACTGTGATCCGCAGGTCAGCGGTTCAAATCTCACTGGCTCAAGGTTGACTCAGCCTTCCATCCTTCCGAGGTAGGTAAAATGAGGACCCAGATTGTTGGGGGCAATATATAAATATACATTGCTTACTGGTGTAAACCGCTTAGAGAGTGCTTGCACTGTGAGGCGGTATATAAATCGCTCAAATAAATAAATAAATAAAAGGAAATGGCTGCAGTATGAAACAAACTTGACTACACTTCCTTGTTGCAATAATTTTATACAACGGCCTTGCTCTACATGATGCATTGCAAAATTGAGGGCAATTATACATATATATGATAACGATTAAAATATGTGCTGCAAGGAGCTTAAACTATTGTTATTCATTGCAATCTAAATTTGATTTCTTAATAGCACCCAGCAAAGATGAATGAGAAGGCTGGACCAACCAAGTCATAAATAAAATAATCTGAAGGCTGTTATTTTTGTTTTGTTTTGTTTTGCCATAAAATGTCATTTATGTTAGTCATTTAAAAAAAATATATAGAGCCCCCTGCGGAGCAAAATGTCCCTTTTCAATATTTCTTGCGGAAAAATAAACATTTTTCATCCAAATTGACAGCCTTTAGAAATGATATTTTCAAATGGCCTGCAATTTTGTAGTAAGTGGCAAAATGAGAAATTGCAACAGATCTCAGTTTCTCAGCAAGGCTGGGATAGCGACCTTCTTTGCATCGAATCCTTGACTTATGACTACAGCTGGGACCAGAATTTTAGTTACTAAGCAAGGCTAAGTGAGTCCTGCCCAATTTTACTTCTTCTTTTTTTTTTTTGGCTACGGTTGTTAAAGTGAATCTTTCTGGTTGTGACGTGAATCATTGCGATCGAATGTGGCTTAAGCAAATGTGGCTTCCCCCACAAACTTTGTTTGTCAGTAGCTGGCTGGGAAAAGCCTCCAATAGCCATCCCGTGTCCATGGGATACTGCAGTTGTTGAAAGTACGTGCCAGTTGCCAAGCACCAGAATTTTTTACTGTGAGGATGCTGCAGTGGTCGTGTGAGGACATATAAGTCTCTTTTTCGAATGTCGTTATAATTTTGAATGGTCGTTAAACAAATGTTTGCAAGTTGAGAACTACCTGTAATATCTCTTCTTCTGCCTCCTTCCTCCTCCTCCTCCTCCTCCTCCTCCTGACTTTGAGAATGATGCATCAATTGTGTGAGGGCCTATCATAAGCAACTTTTTCCAGTGTCATTATAACTTTGAATGGTGACTAAACAAATGGTTGTAAGTTGACTACTTCTTCTTCCTCCTCCTCCTTCCTCCTCCTCCCTCTTCTTCTTCCGCTTCCTCCTCCTCATTCTTCCTCCTCCTCCTCTCCTTCTCCTCCTCCTCCTCCTCCTCTTCTTCTTCTTCTTCTTCCTCCTCCTCCTCATTCTTCCTCCTCCCTCCTCCTCCTCCTCTTCTCCTTCTCCTCCTTCTCCTCCTCCTCCTCTTCTTCTTCTTCCTCCTCCCTCTTCCTCCTCCTCTTCTCCTTCTCCTTCTCCTCCTCCTCTTCTCCTTCTCTTTCTCCTCCTCCTCCTCCTCCTCCTCCTCCTCTTCTTCTTCTTCTTCTTCCTCCTCCTCATTCTTCCTCCTCCTTCCTCCTCCTCCTCTTCTCCTCCTCCTCCTCCTCTTCTTCTTCTCCTCCTCCTTCTCCTCCTCCTTCTTCTCTTTCCTCCTCCTCCTCCTCTCTCTTCCTCTTCCTCCTCATTCTTCCTCCTCCTCTTCTTCTCCTTCTCCTCCTCCTCCCCTCCTCCTCCTCCTCCTCCTTCTCTTTCCTCCTCCTCCTCCTCCTCCTCCTCCTCCTCCTCCTCCTCCTCCTCCTCCTCCTTCTTTTCTCCTTCTCCTTCTCCTTCTTCCTTCCCTCCTTCTAGCTGCTATATCTTGCCCATATTACTGCCAAGGCCAGCTTCATCTCAGAGTCTACCCCACAGGTAAATTTCGGAAGACAGTCCGCCCTCTTTGGGAAACCGTGTTCTTACAAGCCCTCTGACCCTCGTTCACAGTAATCAAGCCAACCACATTCACAAAAATAGGGTGAAATAAGGTAAATCACAGCTGGCGGGACAGCCTATAAAACAAGGAAGTCAGACAGTGCCCTCTTGGGGAAATGATAATGTGCTGTGCATTGCAATGTGCTGTGCATAAAAGAAGGCCGTAATGAACAGTTAAGTAATGGCACTTTTAGAAATTCAAATAAACTGCTTGCCGTTTGCTTGGAGACTAATGTTATTTCTACCATTTGTTAGTCACCGTACAGCCGAGCCTCTTGTCTGGCTTGCAACGGAGTGATGCTTGTTCAGCGTAGAGCAGAATTAAGAACTCAGCTGTTAGGATGGGTGACCTCTTCTGCAAGTCACTGCACAAAGTAAGAAAGATTGACACAGCAGCCACCGCTTTATAAGAGTAAATAGTTGGGGAGTCATCTCACTGCGATTGCTCTCAAATCGATTTCTCTGGGATTGCTGTTTCCGACTCACTTCGTGCGATACAATGAAAAGATGCCATTTCCCGCAACTGCAATCTTCTTTTGCTCTCTGACATGTTTCAGACCTGATATCTGGGTGATTTCCCAGTATTTTACAGTAAAGGCTAGTGAATTAATGTCTGGTGGCCTATTGTGCTTTTAATTGAAGGCTTCCCGTGTTATAGATTCTGGCAGTTTCATTTCTCCTGGCTCAGCCTAGCTGAAGGAATAGAGATGAATTGTCTTTAATTAATCAGCTTACTTTGCTAACAAAGGAAAGGGAGAAAAAAATGAAATGAAAAGATGGCAGTAATAAAAAATTTTATCCTCTGGAAATAAACAAATTAATTAAGGAGGAATTCATCACCCATTTCCTAGTTGGGTTGGACAGGAAGTCATAAAACAAGGCAAATCAGGAAGGATAATATTTTTATTTGAATACTCCAGAGGGTCTGCTGAATGGGACTTCTGAATAAACATTATAAATGGATCAGGAACATAAGGATGAACACTGCCGGATAATAATTAATTCCCTTCTATCTCACTGGAGAAATACAATAGTTCTGCAACAAAAACAGGGACTAACCCAACGAATCTTAGATTCTGCTGCCCTACAAAGAGACCTTGACTATTTGTCAGAATGGTCAAACAATTGGCAATGCTCTGTCTTACAAAAAAATCAGAACATCAAATACAAGCTGGGCGGATACGACCTCGTAGATGACCCTCATTCTGTCAAGGACCTTGGAGTGCTCATCTCTAATGATCTAAGTGCCAGAGCTCACTGTAACAACATTGCCAAAAAGGAATTAAGAGTTGTTAACTTAATCTTGTGTAGCTTCTTCTCTGGTAATATTATACTGCTAACTACTAGAGCATACAAAACATTTGCTAGACCAATTCTCGAATACAACTCATCTGTGTGGAACTCGCACTGCATATCGGACATTAATACAATTGAGCCGAGTCCATATCCATACTTAGAGCTACAAGACCTATCATTCTAAGTCAGCAATGGCATCATTTCAGGTCCAGATCCTAAGACCCAAACTTCCTAAATGCTGCTAGCATCGATCCTTTTTGCAAAGAATTACTCCCGGGAGACTCAATTGAATAGACAGGCAGATTAGCTGGGACATCAATCTTTGGTGCCCTTGGAACCCCAGTCTCAAAACTCAAGCTGACCATTGAAAGTAGAGTGCATAATCCATGGTCTTTTCTTAGAGCCCTCCCTGGTGGTTTATGCTTTGACGATGGCCTTTTCTCGAGGATGTTACTTCTAATATTGATCTCTAGTTTTACAAGGGCGTTCTTTGCCATCTAAATCTATAATGACATCGCACCACCCCCACCTGAGTGCCCCAGAGAGCTCACATTAATATAAAGGTCCTTTGTGAATCATTTGTGGTATTAAACGTAATAGCAAAACTGTTATCTTCTGCG
>JALIGW010000024.1:856169-1018669 GCA_023053685.1 Diadophis punctatus similis | reverse complement strand
CTCCCCCAACATGAATGATGGCGAGCTGGCCACACCCACCCGTGCCACGTCCACTCTTCCACCCCCCCCCCCCGAGGTCAAACACAACTCTGATGCAGCCCTCAATGAAATCAAGTTTGACACACCCCTGGCCTTCATGTTCCTTTTGCCATTTGGTTTTGGCTTTTAATCTGCAACGCTTTTGTCACCATCTCCCAACGAGATACTTTCCAGTTTTATGGGACTAGAAGTCCCACATTTCTCCATTAGAGAGACAAGCAGGAGAAGCTCCTTTAGACAAATGGGCCCGCAAGTCAGAGGGCAGCATCTTCAGCCTTTGAACAATAACGATATTTTATCCCAGACGTGTTGAGTTGCTCTCTGTAATCCCTGTGCAAAAATCAGATGACCGATATATTTCGTCAGACACAAGACCAGATGGATGCTAATTCTGGATTTGCCCTTGGATTGAGCTGTGTGTGAGAAAAAAAAAACCCCGAGTAATTTCCTCACTCAAACGTCTTCTTTTTTAAAAGTTTTAACGAGAGGGAAGAGTGAGCAGATTTCAGAAAAAAGGCAGAAAAAGAAAATGAAGCTTATAAATTCAGTTCCCCGTAGATAGGGTTTTCCTTGACCTCTCCCCGTGATGGAAAACCGCCGCCAAGAGAACCGGCTCGGGGGCGTGGCAGGCCTGGGTCGCTGCAGGTTCTAGCGACCCAGGCCATTATGTTACTACCGGTTCTATAGAACCGGTCCAAGCCAGCAGGAACCCACCTCTAATTTTGGAGAAGAAACCTATTGCTTAGCATACACTGTATAAAAGCAAGCAATCAATCAGAATAGAGCTGGAAGGGACCTTGGAGGTCTTCTAGTCCAACCCCGTTGAAGCAGGAGACCCTATACCATTTCAGACAAGTGACTGTCCAGTCTCTTCTTAAAAACCTCCAGTGATGAAGTCCCCACAATTTCTGAAGGCAAGCTGTCCTACTGGATAATTGTCCTCACTGTTAGGAAATTCCTCCTTAGTTCCAGGTTGCTTCTCTCCTTGATTAGTTTCCATCCATTGTTTCTTGCCTTGCCTTCAGGTGCTTTGGAAAATAAGTAGACCCCCTCCTCTTTGTGGCAGCCTCTCAAATACTGGAATACCGCCATCATGTCTCCCCTAGTCCTTCTTTTCTCCAGACTAGCCAAACCCAAATGATCCAATGGTTCTTCATACATTTTCATCTCAAGGCCTTTAATCCTCTTAGTTGCTCTTCTTTGTGCTTTTTCCAACATCTCAACGTCTTTTTGTAATGTATTGAGTAATTAAAAGGGTAAATATTAATTTAACACGAGAAGGCTTGAAAACTCATTACAATAGTCAAGAGCTGTTTTGCGCAGCAGATGAAAACAGTGCTCAAAGCCCATCTGTGCCTTCGTCCTTTTTATATTCCAGCACGGGAAACTGCAGCTGACGTTGTGTTTAATCCACGGTTTCCATCAGAAATTTCTTAACAAATAACTGCAGGAACATTTCCAGGCTGTTCAACCGGCATTTCGCCCATCTCCAACTCCTCCCCGTTGAGTTTGACATTTGGCTTCCGTCTTCTATCACTTCTTTTCTCAGTCCTTAGACCCAGCTTGCTTGTACCCTGTTTTACACACACACACACACACACACACACACACACACACACACACACACACACACACACACACACACATGGAGGCTTCATCACAAATAACTACCAATGGCAGGTTCCAATGGGCCTGTCATTTGTCTCAATTTCATGTGTTGCAATTTAATCAAGTGTGGCTTTCTGACACAGGGACTCTAATAGGAGGGCTCGCTGTTGACCTGCTGTTAAAAACACAGCCTTACTTCCTCTCCCCCTCCGTTCAAACTAATGGAATATTGTGCCGTTGGGTCATTAAATAAGGCCTTGGGACCCAGGGGTTTGGTTCACGGTGCCGGCAGCGAGAAGGTAGGGCAGATGAGGCAGCTGCTGTATTTTCCAAACAGCGAATCTTTCCGCGGGCTTTCTAGATATTCACATGAATGGATACCCCAGTTTAACAAACTTGTTGCCTCCTTTTAGAGCCCAAAGGTGCTTTTACAAGAGGCAACTAGACTTCCTTGTTCCTCTTTGAAGACATTTTGCTTCTCATCCAAGAAGCTTCTTCAGCTCTGACTGGATCATGGAGAATGGAAGGGTTTATATTCCTTGCAGACAGCTGGTCATTTGCATCCTTTTACAGGGTCCTTGAGGCCACTTGGAGGTTTATCTGTGTCCTCAGGGTCACCAGTTCCAAGAAGGCTCCACACCCATTTGCACCATTCAGGACATAGAACTGAAGAAGCTTCTTGGATGAGAAGCAAAACGTCTTCAAGGAAAAACAAAGAAGCTTTGGGACAACCATGGCCTGGATGATTTAGAATCTCTGTAGACATTAATGAAAAATGGGGAATAGTCTTTTTTATTTTTATTTATACATTTTCCTTTAACATATATGAGTGCTTAATAAACAGTGTATTGTGTGAGTCAATTTTATTATTATTATTATTATTATTATTATTATTATTATTATTATTATTATTATTATTATTATTATTATTATTATTATTATTATTATTATTATTATTATTATTATTATTATTATTATTATTATTATTATTTATTCACAAAAAATGTAATACACAGCAAACGAGATTTATATGCTGGATTTCGTATCACTATATCACAAGTCGAACACTTCCCAAGCGTCTTGGACTGTGTGTTGTATTTTCGTATGATGCGCGCAGATCCAAGTAGGGTGGCCTTTTGCAACTGACAGATCGTGATTTTGTCAATGTTTATTGTTTTCAAATGCCGGTTAAGGTGTTTTGGCACAGCAATTATTATTATTATTATTATTATTATTATTATTATTATTATTATTATTATTATTATTATTATTATTATTATTATTATCATCATCATCATCATCATCATCATCATCATCATCATCATCATCATCATCATCATCATCATTATTATTATTATTATTATTATTATTATTATTATTATTATTATTATTACTTTCTTTACTTTTTCTAATGATATTCTTCCAACTTCTAATTCCTACCTTTATTATCTAACCATTTGTAAAACAAATCCCAAGTTAAAAAATATTCTGAATCTTCTTTATCTTTAATGTTAACCTATCCATTTCTGCACAGTCTAATATTTTTTTAATTATATTTTCATCTGTAGGAATTTCCTCCTTTTTCCAATATTGTGCAAACACAATTCTCGCTGCTGTCAAAACATGTAATATTAAATATACATTCCCTTTGTCGTATTTTTCCGGCAATATACCTAACAAAAATATTTCTGGCTTTAAATCTATACGTTGCTTTATCATTTTCTCTAACCATGTATGTATTCTCCAAAATGGAGAATGGTCTTGATTGGATATCCATTTAAGCTGAACTTGTTCCCATAGCTTGATTGGGAACCACGATGAAGTATTTGTGATAGCCTAGCTCAGACAATTTGCATAGTGGATGCGTTACCACCAGATAAAAGTAAAGGTAAAGGTTCCCCTTGCACATACGTGCTTGTCGTTCCTGACTCGAGGGGGCGGTGAAGTAGCAGAGAGATTCAGCAGTCCGGAACACACGGAACACAGAGTCAATAACAATCAAGATCACAATCACATACTGAGCATGCTCTCTTGCTTTCTTATATAGTAACCAGCCTACAATGTTCTTAAAGCAATATACACATAACATTGATTTGTGGCTTGTTCATATATTAGCATACCCAATTGTTTGAACAGAGTTCTAACAGTGCTCATCTCTGTTTCAAAGCTGAAGAGCCAGCACTGTCCGAAGACGTTCCCCGTGGCCATTTGGCCGGCATGACTAAATGCCAAAGGCGCATGGAACACTGTTACCTTCCCACCTAAGTGGTCCCTATTTTTCTACTTGTATTTCTTACGTGCTAGGTTGGCAGAAGCTGGGGCAAGTAACAGGAGCTTACTCCGTTACCCGGTCCCAGGGATTTGAACCGCTGAACTGCCGACCTTTTGATCGACAAGCTCAGCGTCTTAGCCACTGAGCCACCGCGTCCCTTTTTACCACCAGATAGTGAATCCCAAATTAACCTACCTGAGCTAATCCATCCTGTCCATTTTAGCCTAGCATGTTCTGCAGTCAATCTCTGTCTTGTCATTTGTTATTCTGTACAACAAAGGTTTATTTTTAAATATGTATGAAAGTCATAATTGTGGTGATTATTATTATTATCTCTGTCTTAGGGGCGCAAACCTGGCTATTTCTCTTTTCTGGATCCGTTCTCTCCAGGGGTTTGGCTCTTCATGTTACTTGCCTACCTTGCAGTGAGCTGCGTCCTCTTCTTGGTCGCCCGGTACAGTTAACTTTTCATTCTATGTCTATTCCATGTCCTCACGGTGACACTTACTGGCAGCTTCTAAGAACTACATGGAGGAATCTAATGTGGGTTGCTTTGTCCATGGTTGATGAGGGATGGATGGATGGATGGAGAGGATGTTTATGTCTATTGACTTTCCAATCAGCTCCAGGAAACACCACACTTCTTGCAGGATGTCACCAGGAGACTCTTTTAAGTTGAGTTCAACTCCTGTATTTTATTTATTTCCTATCCTACTTTTCCTTCAGGAGCTCAAGGTGGCATTCCATAGTAATGCTCTCTCCTACGTTTCCCCCATATCTGATCCACTTACAAGTGCGTTCAGGTACCGCTAGCTGGTTCAGCTTAGTTAGAAGAGTGTCTGGAATGATGGTATTGAATGCTGAAATAAAGTCTACAAAGAGGACCCTTGCGTAGGTCTTTGGAGATTCAAGATGTTGTAGGATGAAGTGCAGAGCCATATTAACAGCATCATCTGTTGATCTGTTTGCTCGGTATGCAAATTGCAGGGGGTCTAACAGTGGATCCGTGATGGTTTTCAAGTGGGACAGCACTAACCTTTCAAAGGTTTTCATAACTACAGATGTTAGAGCAACTGGTCTGTAGTCATTCAGTTCCTTGATGGAGGGCTTCTTCGGCACTGGGATGATAGTAGAGTGTTTGAAGCAAGAAGAAACATGGCATATCTCTAGCGATTTATTGAAGATTCGGGTGAAGTTGGGGGCCAATTGGTCAGCACAGACTTTTAAGCAAGAAGGAGTTATCGGCAGCTGCTGTGGCCTAGTGGTGGGGATCTTGCCCTCACGATCAGGAGATTGCAAGTTTGATCCTAGGTAGAGGCAGGTGTTAGGGTCTCCTGCTTTGGCAGGGGGTTGGACTAGATGACCTGTAAATCCCTTCCAACTCTGTTAATGTTAAAATCTTATCTGGGCCTGGAGCTTTTCCTGGCTTTTGTCTGTGAAATACGTCTTGCACTTCCTTTTCTGTGATCACTAGGGGTTGTGAACCCAATGGTATGGGGTCAGTTGTAGGAGGCTTGGCTGTTGTTGGTGCATCTGAGATGGGGGTTGTGGAGATAGGTAGTTTCCTTTCAAACCTGCAGTAAAACACATTCAGGTCATCTGCTAGTTGCTGATTTCCTTCAGTCTGGGAAGGTGGTTTGCCATAACCAGTGATATTTTTAAGTGCCCCAACAAAGGCCTTGAGATGCCCAGAAAGGGACATTAGACATTAGCTTCAGCAGAACCAGATGGTGTTTGGGTATGAATTCCTCTGCGGAAAATCAGAACTGGGTGTTTAAGCCAATAAAAAAAGGAATCTAGATTGCAGACTCAATACAAATCCAATTATGCTATATGGGGATGAGACATAAAGCAAGGATTCCCCAGAAATGAAAAAAAAAACCGATTATATTTTTTATTAGCGACAATTATCTTGTGGCAGCTTCAGAGTGAAATGATCGAACTAGGCTCATCGTCCTCTATGGAAAAATATTGCATAAACAAACAAGCTTCCTGCCTTGTCTGGTTATAACCTAGGTTTGCTTAGATACACAACAACAAAAACTGAGGAACCTCTCTATCGATTTGATCTTTAGTCCAGAGGTGGGTTCCTAGCGGTTCTTACCGGTTCTTTAGAACCGTTAGTAACTCGGCGATGACGTCACTGAGCCGGTTCTGTCGGTGTCTCCATGGTGCCGCCATCTTGGATTTTGCTTCTGCACATGCGCAGAAGCTAATTTTTGCTTCTGCGCATGCGCAGAAGCTATTTTGTGATTGCTGCAGGCACGCGCGCACGGCGCAATCCTGAGCGAACTGGCAGCAAAAGGATCCAGAACCCACCCCTACTAAAGTACCATGTGAGAAGTATTTATAAAGGTGCTTCAAGGCAACTTTGAAGCTGCAGAGGAATAAATCCGATGTTGGCTAGGAGTTTTTGGTTGCATTCCTACAAAAAATAATTAGTGGAGAGAAAAAAAGGTTATCCTGCTGAATTGAATAGAAAGGGTTTCAAATAAATATGCGTAGAATTGCGCAATCAGTCCATCAATAGAGCAACGTGAATGAGGTTCATCTAAGGCTAAGATCATAAATGATTTGTTATTTCCAATATCACGCTATTTCGAAAAACAATACAAATACAAATCTTAACCTTTGATCAATTAAAACAGAAGGCAGTATGCCCCATGTTTTCTTCAAAATTAATTAGAACTATTAGTAAATATATAGTCTCGTTCTAAAGATGAGTCTAGATCACTGTAGTATAATTTCTTTTTTTTCAAATGTCCAGAATTTCTGTAAATTGGGGTGGGGGCGGAATCTAAGAAGGTTAAATTTAAGTTTTCATAAAGGCAGACCATAGCTGTATGTTGCTATATATGTAGTTGTGCTGGATTGCAGCTCTTCCCCGCAACAATTACCTATTTTTAGTAGAAATAGAATTTTCTGACCCCTACTATTGCAATTCTTTCCAATCAAAACAGGATCGCATCTCTTCGGTTTCTGCAAGAGACACCACCGATTTTCAATCTTTGTAGATGCATATGAAGGCTACAAAGCTGTAATACTTGTCACCTTTGGGGGTCTCTTAGTGCAACTGAAACTGTCAGATTCATGAGCTCATAAAGGTTTTCAGAAACACACAGGGTTTGAAGCCACTTATAACACAGTTGGAGCCTGTCGGCACAAAGGTACGGCTGCTCCGGATGCGTTTTTTCTAAACGCGTCTGCGCCAATGACATGGGGCTTCAGATAACAGACATCCAGTGTCAGGTGGCTGACCAACAGTGGGGTGGGGGAAATCTTACTTCTGCCAAACAATACCCTGGAGTAGTAACTACTCTTCTAGGATGAGAAAGACGAGGGCTGTGTAAAAGAACGTGCTTTTAAATCAGGGGTTTTGAACCCCCCATCCATAGACCGGCATTGGGCCATGGCATGCCAGCAACTGGTCCATGCAAACAAGTGAAGCCCCATCCATGGGATGCAGGCAGCCCACAAAAAACCATGCCCCCTCTGGTCCATGGGAAAAACTCTCTTTGCAATAGAGGTGAATACCTGTAGCTCAGGTGTAGGATGAGGGTGAAGGTTCATTATCTGAGCTTACGGGTTGGTTTCTGAATGTTTCGTTACCAGGCTAGGTAACATCTTCAGCAGAATTGAGGGGATGTCAGTGTCCTTGTCCTTCTGTTTATAAGGGCTTCAGGTGTGGGTGTGTCAAGTATGGGTCTTGTGATGGGTCTTGTTCTGACCCGGCTCCCAAATACGACAAACCCTCTGTAGTTAAATAAATCTTCCCTTTATTAGGAGTGCCAGCAGCTCCGGCAAAAAGTCTCTCTCTCACACACACAGCAGGCTAACAAGTCTGTCCGGCAGGGAGATGAATAGTTGTCTGCCACATCTATTCGTTTCCGCCCCCTGCCTTTTATCCCCAGAGCTGGGGGTGGGGCTTCACAAGCATCGGTGGCTCTTCTGTCCCAAGGACCGGCCCATAGATTTCCACTGCTCTCCTCTCCTCTGCCTTCTGCGCATCCACGTGTCAGGCACTGGACCCAGCTGTTCCTCCTCTTCCTCATCAGCCACCTCCAGACTTGGGGGCTGTTGACTCTCCGTCTGAGGGCTGATGGACGGCCCAGGCTCCGCCTCTGTCTCTCTCTCTGACAGCTCCATTCCCTCTTCCCCCTCGGAGCTCTCAGGTTGCCTTGATGCTGGCCCTGATTCCCATGCTGCCTTCTTATCTGATTCAGCCGCCGGAAGGGCTGGCGGCTGACAGGCCACAACAGGTCTTGTGATGGGGAGGTTACATCAGGTGAGGGCCATTGGGAGGTGAAGTGTTGGTTGTGGGGGGCTTGTGTGAGTTGGTTGAGGGTCGGTGCTGTCTCTGGTTGGCTGTGTGGTTGAATTGGATTCTGAGGGGTTCATAGGCTGGTTGTAGGTCAATGTATGTTTTGATAGAATTGCTTGTGGAGTGCCAGGCTTCACCAGCATGGCGGGTGGTAGCATGGCCAATGATTCTTGTATTATTCCAATCAAACTGGTGTTGTTTGTGTCACGGTGTGATTTATTGCCTGTTACATGTATATGCAGGGAGATGCATTCCTATCTAATATAATGGTTTATTCCTGAGCACGTGATTAATATGTTCCTGTACGCATGTGTGCATTCCTTTCTCCGATCTCCCCTTCTTGCTATGTCTTCCATTGAGAGAAGACGCACTTTTATATTAGAGATGTAAACAAATGAGGATTTATTGTTTTTGTACCGAAATAAATATTTTTACTTAGACTTTTAAACTGCGGTTTCATTTCTAATGTCTGATGTCCGGGAAAAGATCAAACATCACCTCTGTGAGATTAATTCTCACATCTGTCAGTTTGGTGTTGGTGTCAGAATCCAAATCAGCCGCACAGCCAACCAGAGGCAGCATCGACCCTCAACCAACCCATGCAAACCCCTCCCCACCAGCAGTTCACCTCCCAATGACCCTGACCTGATGTGACCTCCTTATCACATGACCCATCACAAGACTCACTGATGACTCACACCTTGACCCATCACAAGACCCTCACTCAACACACCCACACCTGAAGCCCTTATAAACAGAAGACCCCCAACACGGACATCCCCTAAACTCCGCTGAAGATGTTGCCTAGCCTGGTAACGAAACGTTCAGAAAGCAACCCATAAGCTTGGAGAACAAACCTTCACCCTTAAAAAACCTTTCTCCACGGAACCAGTTCCTGGTGCCCAAAAAGTTGGAGGATGTTGTTTTCAATAATCCCTGCCAAGCTCTGAATGGTTGTCAAGGAGAATGAATCAGAGAGTTTGCCAATTTGAGCTTTTCTCTTTCTTAAAATTAGCTTTATTAAGAGTAAACAATTTCCCCCCAAGTTCCACTCGGCTAAACAATTATGAAGATGCAGGCAAAGGTGATATATTCCATCCTGGTTTCAAATTGATCATAATCATGTGATATGCCTTTCCACGGCAAGACGACCTCTTGAGAAATTATGCATCCAGGGAAATCCCGTCACTCTTGCTTCTATGGCACCCTGTGTTTGCATGCCAGTGTAACCGGATGTGTTGTGTTTTGATGCTGCAGATTGACACCCTATGAGTGGTACAGCCCCCATCCCTGTTCCCAAGGGAGATGCAATCTTCTGGTAAACCAGTATTCTCTGGGCAACAGCCTGTGGTTTCCTGTCGGTGGATTTATGCAACAGGGATCCACGATTGCCCCTCGAGCTTTGTCCACCCGCTGTGTCAGTGGAGTTTGGTAAGAAAATGGGGGGGGGGAATCATGTTTCTTCTTGAGGTGGTTCCATAGAATTTTTTTAAGTTATTTAGTTATTTAGTTATTTAGTTATTTAGTTATTTAGTTATTTAGTTATTTAGTTATTTAGTTATTTAGTTATTTAGTTATTTAGTTATTTAGTTATTTAGTTATTTAGTTATTTAGTTATTTAGTTATTTAGTTATTTAGTTATTTAGTTATTTAGTTATTTAGTGAATACTGTCAGTTGTGAGTCTATGCAGGGTGATGCATCCCTATTCTAAATATTATGGTACTTCCCAATACAAGCAGAACACGTGATACGATGTTCTGCGCATGTCTACATTCCTATCCACCATTAATCACTTCTGTTATACCTTCCGACCTAGAAGGTCGTGTTACTCAGCAAAGATGTAGTTTATTCAGGATTTATTGTTTTATGTTGTTTTGTACTGAAATAAATATTTTCTATTAGACATTTTAACCTCGGTTTTATTTATAAGTATTTGAATTCCAAGTAAAAGATCCAATGTCGCCTCTACGGGGATATTCTTCCCTTAACATTTAGTTATTTAGTTATTTAGTTATTTAGTTATTTAGTTATTTAGTTATTTAGTTATTTAGTTATTTAGTTATTTAGTTATTTAGTTATTTAGTTATTTAGTTATTTAGTTATTTAGTTATTTAGTTATTTAGTTATTTAGTTATTTAGTTATCAAACACGTATTAGATAGTACATATGAGTATAAACATGAATTGAATACATGAAATGTATAAGAATAAAAATAAAAGGGTACATTAGGACAGGGACGGTAGGCATGCGCTTATGCACGCCCCTTACAGACCTCTTAGGAATGGGGTGAGGTCGACAGTAGAATGTTATCAGCATGGATGATTGGGGGTGTGTGGGAGCTTTGGTAACATCAACCAACCAATCAGAATAGAGCTGGAAGGGACCTTGGAGGTCTTCTAGTCCAGCCCCCTGCTCAAGCAGGAGACCCTGTACCATTTCAGACAAGTGACTGTCCAGTTTTTTTCTTTAAAACCTCCAGTGATGGAGCATCCACAACTTCTGGTGGCAAGCCGTTCCACTGGTTAATTGTTCTCACAGTTAGGAAGCTTCTCCTTAATTCCAGGTTGCTTCTGTCCTTGATTGGTTTCCATCCATTGTTTCTTGTCCTGCCCTCAGGTGCTTTGGAGAATAGCTTGACTCCCTCTTCTTTGGGGCAGCCTCTCAAATACTGGAATACTGCTGTCATGTCCCCCCTAGTCCTTCTTCTCTCTAGACTAGCCAAACCCAAATAATAGAGAAGACACCTGATGCAATAGCAATTGAGACACTTAATGGCACTCCAGGTCCAGATATTCCCATGTTAATACATTTGGAGAAGTTTTAATATACTCATATTTCCCAATGATTCAGTGAACCCATTTTCCATAATCCTTCAAGATTTTTTAAATTAAATTCTAAACAAAGCTATTAGTTCACCATGCTAGCATGAAATCTGATGATAAATTTGGTATCCCCCAGAGTTTGCTGGCATTAATGTTTTTGCTCTTAGTTGCAGATTGAATCTCGGGAATCTATGAGCAGCAGAGGGTAAAAAAGGAGATAGATTAAAAACAGGCTTTCCTTCTAAGAAAAAACACGAAATTTATCTATGACATGGTTTTCTGGCTCTTAGCTAGTATACAATATCTCTCAATTCCAGTAGCTATGTAAAACTTAATCTCCACAACAGTTTGTTCTGTAATGCCCTTGGGTTTCGTTGATAAAAAAAAAGGCCAGAAACGTCCTGAAACTTTAATAACAAAATAGTTTATGCGCAATAATAATTTGGGATCCAATGATCCCACTGGTAGAAGAAATAAGTCTTGCAATGCTGCCTTCTGTATCCAACCCTACCCTTACCAGCTTCTGATGCGCAGAGGAAGTAGCATTAGATGAGCAAAATTAGTTCCTCTTCCAGATGTTTGAGGATTGCATCTCAATTCCCTGCCTTCAGCCGGAATGGTGAGGATCCTGGGTTGCTCTTTCTGCACAACTGGAAGGAACCAAGATAGAATCAAGATCACGTGAAGTGTTAATGCCACTTTATAATGCCTTGGTAAGGCCACACTTGGAATACTGCATACAGTTTTGGTCGCCACGATGTAAAAAGGATGTGGAGACTCTAGAAAGAGTGCAGAGAAGAGCAACAAAGATGATTAGGGGACTGGAGGCTAAAACATATGAAGAATGGTTGCAGGAACTGGGTATGTCTAGTTTAATGAAAAGAAAGTCTAGGGGAGACATGATAGCAGTCTTCCCATATCTGAGGGGGTGCCACAAAAAAGAGGGAGTCAAGCTATTCTCCAAAGCACCTGAGGGTAGAACAAGAAGCAATGGGTGGAAACTAATCAAGGAGAGAAGCAACTTAGAACTAAGGAGAAATTTCCTGACAGTTAATCTGTGGAACAGCTTGCCTCCAGAAGTTGTGAATGCTCCAACACTAGACATTTTTAAGAAGATGTTGGATAACCATCTGTCTGAAGTAGTGTAGGGTTTCCTGCGTAAGCAGGGGGTTGGACTAGAAGACCTCCAAGGTTCCTTCCAGCTCTGTTATTATTATTATTATTATTATTATTATTATTATTATTATTATTATTATTATTATTATTATTATTATTATTATTATTATTATTATTATTATTATTATTATTATGTTCCAAAAGCCTGCTTTATAAGATGCCCACTGATTCTAGCGTCAACCCTGAAGCGAACCCACCTTTACGGCTTCCGGGTTGCCACAAGACAGGGAGGGAGGCGGGAATAGATAGCTAGGGTTTTGTAGTAAAAACAGAAAATTTATCAATAATGTGTCTGATTTTTAGATTATGCTTAAAAGGTTTTGAGTTAGAAGGGGTTAAAGAATTAGAGAAATATTGGAATTAACAATTTGTTAGTATGTTTTAATTTTTATGTTTATCGAAGAGGTATAGTGTCGGAAGAAGGAAGATCTATTTAGTATTGAGGAAATGATGTTGATGGTTGTGTAACCGAATGAAATGGTTAAAGATTTCTTCTTTCTTTTCTTTTTATTATTATATTTTAAAGATTATATAAATGAAAGATACATAGTGGAGTAAATCAACAGTCTGATATATTGAAATGTGAATTGATTAATAATATGCCTGATTTTTAGATTATGCTTAAAAGATGTTGAGCAACAAGGAGTTAAAGATTTAGAGAAATTTTGAAATTAAGAATTTGTTAGTATAATTTAATCTTATTTTTACTGAATATTACACCCTGTGCTTTTTCTGGGAAGTTGGGGGGGTGGGGGGTGAGAGGGGGGGAAGGATGGGGGGAAGGGGAGGGGGTTGGGGGAAGGGGGGGAGAAAAAGAGAAAAATGTTTGTACTTTGTACTAATAAAAAAAAATTTAAATAAAAAAAAACAGAAAGTTTTCCTGTGGGAACCAAGGACATTTCAGGAGGTGGCTGGAAAGAGGAGGAGTAGAGTAACCAAGCAATCGGCCGGCACCTCTATTGGACAATGTGACTGATGACTTGGGGGAAAGGGGGAACTTTCATTTTTTAATTAGGTGAAAACAGCGGGAACTTTCAGAGTCGGTTTTCACCAGTTGTGCCAATAAGATGTATCCAATAAATTGTTCTTTGAGGAATCTACCTGCCTCGGAGTTCTGCTTTCAATGGGTGCATTACTTGGAACGCTGACATCTAGAACATGTGCCCTTATTTTGCACAGATTCTTTTTTTTTTCACTTAATCCAGCCAGCTCTTGATATATTGACTTCTTAGGTAGTCATGGACGTTTAGCACCATTCAGAAGGGAAGGGATCGCTCTTAAGTTGCAAAGCCCAGATCGTTTCCATTGTGTCTCTTGCTTCCTTTTCTTCCACTCAAGGTGGGCTTTTACCTTGATCATCATCTCCTCCTATACGGCTAACCTGGCGGCTTTTCTCACCGTGCAGCGCATGGAAGTGCCCATTGAATCCGTCGATGATCTGGCTGACCAGACAGCTATTGAGTATGGCACAATCCACGGCGGCTCCAGCATGACATTTTTCCAAGTAAGCCCTTGGCTGACGGAGGTTCCGAGGCCAGAATTCATTTTTGGAATTAATAGAATAGAATAGAATAGAATAGAATAGAATAGAATAGAATAGAATAGAATAGAATAGAATAGAGGAATGGAATGGAATAGAATAGAATAGAATAGAATAGAATAGAATAGAATAGAATAGAATAGAATAGAATAGAATAGAATAGAATAGAGGAATGGAATGGAATAGAATAGAATAGAATAGAATAGAATAGAATAGAATAGAATAGAATAGAATAGAATAGAATAGAATAGAATAGATATTGGAATGAAGAATAGAATAGAATAGAATAGAATAGAATAGAATAGAATAGAATAGAATAGAATAGAATAGAATAGAATAGAATAGAATAGAATAGAATAGAATAGAATAGAGGAATGGAATGGAATGGAATGGAATAGAATAGAATAGAATAGAATAGAATAGAATAGAATAGAATAGAATAGAATAGAATAGAATAGAATAGAATAGAATAGAATAGAATAGAATAGATATTGGAATGAAGAATAGAATAGAATAGAATAGAATAGAATAGAATAGAATAGAATAGAATAGAATAGAATAGAATAGAATAGAATAGAATAGAATAGAGGAATGGAATGGAATGGAATGGAATGGAATAGAATAGAATACAATAGAATAGAATAGAATAGAATAGAATAGAATAGAATAGAATAGAATAGAATAGAATAGAATAGATATTGGAATGAAGAATAGAATAGAATAGAATAGAATAGAATAGAATAGAATAGAATAGAATAGAATAGAATAGAATAGAATAGAATAGAATAGAGGAATGGAATGGAATGGAATGGAATGGAATAGAATAGAATAGAATAGAATAGAATAGAATAGAATAGAATAGAATAGATATTGGAATGAAGAATAGAATAGAATAGAATAGAATAGAATAGAATAGAATAGAATAGAATAGAATAGAATAGAATAGAATAGAATAGAATTTTATTGGCCAAGTGCGATTAGACACACAAGGAAATTGTCTTTGGTGCATAGGCTCTCAGTGTACATAAAAAAACAAGATACATTCGTCAAGAATCATAAGGTACAACACTTAATGATAGTCATAGGGTACAAATTCTGTAAGCAATCAAATCATATTAGAAAACAGTCAATATAAATCGTAAGGATACAAGCAACAAAGTTACAGTCATACAGTCATAAGTGAGAGGAGATGGGTGATGGGAACGATGAGAAGATTAATAGTAGTGCAGACTTTGTGAATAGTTTGACAGCGTTGAGGGAATTATTTGTTTAGCAGAGTGATGGCGTTTGGGAAAAAATGTCCTTGTGTCTAGTTGTGCTGGTGTGGAGTGCTCTATAGCATAGGAGTTGAAACAGTTTATGTCCAGGATGTGAGGGGTCTGTAAATATTTTCACATGGAATGGAATGGAATGGAATTATTTCTTAGCCAAGTGTGATTGGATATACTTTGTGTGTCTTTGGAATTTGTCTTTATTGCATATGCTCTCAGTGTATATTAAAAAAATACATTCATCAAGAATCATAAGATACAACACTTAGTGATAGTCATAGGATACTAAATAAGCAATCAAATAATGCTAGGAAACTAAATAAAACAATATAAATCGTAAAGATACAAGCAACAAGGTTATAGTCATAAGTGGGAGGAGACAGGCAATAGGAAGGATGAGAAGAATGATAGTAATACAGTCTTAGTAAATAGTTTGACACTGTTGTGGGAATTAATTGTTTAGCAGAGTGATGGCATACGGGGGGAAAAACTGTCCTTGTGTCTAGTTGTTCTGTTGTGCAGTACCCTATAGCGTCTTTTTGAGGGTAGAAGTTGAAACAATTTACTGTATGTCCAGGATGTGAGGGGTCTGAGATAAATAAATAATAACGCCCATCTCTGGCTCTGTAGGATGTTCTATCCAATCGATTGCGGTGTTAGACTTATCTTTATTCTTTTGTTTTGTTAAGAACTCACGGTACCAGACGTATCAGCGAATGTGGAATTACATGTATTCTAAGCAGCCGAGCGTCTTTGTTAAAAGCACAGAAGAAGGCATCGCACGCGTGCTCAACTCTAACTATGCTTTCCTGCTGGAGTCCACCATGAACGAGTATTACCGCCAGCGCAATTGCAACCTCACCCAGGTCGGGGGCCTTCTGGACACCAAGGGCTACGGGATTGGCATGCCTGTCGGTAGGCAGCGAAGTGAAATTCTAGCTATTCTGAGCTGTCTGCGGAGGTTCAGGGCATGAATAGATCCTACAGATTCATAAAACATCAGAAGCCCTATCATGCAAGGACCTCGTCCCTAAAAAGAACTCGGTCAAGTTATTCCTAAGCCACATTGAATTGTCTGATGGCTTTGCTTGTTGAACAAATCTCTTTGAACCTCTAAGACAGAGGTCTTCAAACTTGGCAACTTTAAGACTTGTGGACTTCAACTCCCAGAATTCTCCAGCCATGTCACGTAGTGAATAATGTCAGTTGTATGTCTATGCAGGGTGATATACCCCTGTCTAATATTATGGTATATTCCAATACAAGCAGAACCCGTGATATGATGTGTACGCATGTCTACATTCCTAATCCACCATTAATTTTTTCTTCTGCCTTGGCTCTTGACCTGAACGGTTGTGTTTCTTAGCAAAGATATAATTATTCAGGATTTATTGTTTTTGTACTGAAATAAATATTTTCTATTAGACATTTAATCTCGGTTTTATTTCTAACTGTCTGGATTCCAAGTAAAGATCCAAAACGTCGCCTCTATGAGATTTTATTCTCATCCTAACAAGCCAGCTATGCTGGCTGGAGAATTCTGGGAGTTGAAGTCCACAAGTCTTAAAGTTGCCAAGTTTGGTGACCCCTGCTCTAAGATAAGAAATAACCCATATGAGAAACTGAACCTACTTAGTCTTATATGCACTGGTTTTTATTGTAGGAAGAGGGAGAAATAGGAACACTTTCAGAGCAATGTAACTATGAGAATGTATTATGGAAAATACATTTTCCACAATACAAAAGACTTCTAAGTTTCGGCAATGAACAAATTAAGACTTTCAGGAAATGCAGAAATGCGTTCTTCTGGAACGCGCTACAGCTTCAGTGAGTACATCAAGAGAGTTTTAGAACAGCTTCTCCCATTGTAACTTTAAAGACTCAGGCAAGAATACATTTTAAAAGATTTTATTTCACCTGACGTTCAAGATTTCCCGCAATGTTTCACAAAAAGAAACGGACATAAATGGAAAACGGAAAACCCCCCGAGACAGAACAAAGAGACGAGCTGCTTATTTTTTCAGTCTCTGATTTGCACCCTTGGCTTTACAGGTTCTCTTTTCCGGGACGAGTTTGACTTGGCCATTCTACAGCTGCAGGAGACCAACCGTCTGGAAATCCTGAAGCGAAAATGGTGGGAGGGCGGACAGTGTCCTAAAGAAGAAGACCACCGAGCCAAGGGTAAATAACCAGTACCTTCTCTGAAACGTATTTAAATATAAGTCGCTCGGGTTGGTAGTTGGGCTGTTGGTCTGAGCTCCGAGCTTGGCAGTTTGGTTGCAAACCTTTCGCCACCATTCAAGGAGACGTCATCAGTGCGCATGTTAAAACCAAATAAGCCATAAGGCCCTTAGACTCTAGGTTTGCGTAGCATTCATTTATGCTGGTTTGGGAGGGGGAAAAAGAAGCATGGGGCAAAAGCAAACAGGATAATAGTCTGTATTTTTCCTCTGGCAAAGAATTTGCGTTCTGCATGTTTGGACAGTTCATAAAGGAAAATAGATGATTGGAAACCGTCTTTGCTTCAAATCTATGTTTTACCATGAAGATGAAAGAACTGGGAAGTTGGCCCAGGGAGGGGAGGAAGGCATCTTAGACGCAATTATGAAAGGAAATTGGTTCTTTACATCAATGGCTTATAATCTGTCCCCCCCTCTGTGTATGTAAACCTCCGATTGCATGTGTGTGTGTGTGTGTGTGTGTGTGTGTGTGTCTTTACGTTGATTTGATTTTTATTCAAATATATGTTATTTCTTCGTGAAAGTTCAGCGTTGCTTTTAAAAATTTTACTCTCTGTGGGAATTCCAGCCCAATTCTGCAGACAAGATTACGTTACAGGAGCACTTTTAACTCTGCTTCACTGGTCAGCCTCAAACATCCAGAGACCAGGGAGAGCGCTAATTGCTTTATCTTGACATCTGAAACACATAACTAAACTTCAAAGAATCAAAAATAAACTGGTAAATTATGAAATAGACTCCCTGTGAGGGAGGAGGAGGAGAGGAGAAGGGGAGCACATAGGGACCCATCAATAAACAGGAGCTCCCCACACCACATAGATGAGAACAAGCTCTGATAGATCTCAGACAGCCAAAGTAGTTAGGGGCTCATTCTTGTGTGAATAAGGGGTCTCGGGGCAATTGTCACTCTAGTGTATCACAGTGCAAGTGGTGTGTTATGAAACTGGTAGGCAGTGATTTTATATTGCCTGTTATATGTACATGCAGGGGAATGCATCCCTATCAAATATAATGGTTTATTCCTGAGCACGTGATTAATATGTTCCTAGTACGCATGTGTACATTCCTTTCTTTTGATCCTTCCTTCTTCTTCAGCTTCTGTAAGGAGCAAGACCTGTTTTTTATAGCCAAGATGTGATTATTGAGAATTTATTGTTTTTGTACCGAAATAAATATTTTCTACTTTAGTATTTGAAACTGCGGTTTCTTTTTATAATGTCAGAGTTCCAGGGAAAGATCTATTTCACCTCTGATGAGAGTAATTCTTATCTGACAGAAACCCACCCACCCAGCCTGGAATAGAGAAATTCTGGAAGGAGACAAACAACCTTAAGAATTGCTGTTACCCCATGGGAGAATTAGAAACCACGTCCTTTGCTTTTAAGTGCAAAAAAATGTTAAAATAGCATTGTTTAGGATCAAAATGGAAAAGAGAGCAGCCTTTTTGATTTTGGAGGCGATGTTTCAAATATCCACTTAGAGGCAACTGGTGGGAGATGGTACATAAGCTTTCAGAAGTTGTAATGACTTATTCTGCGGGTGCCAAATTATCTTCTTGGAGGACCAGGATGTTTAATGGGCACCTTTGTGGAAGAATCGCTGCTTCTGCCACTGTGATTTGCTACGTGAGGTTGGAAGAAATTCTGATCTGAACACCTGAAAGCACATTGGGCAGACACCAAGAGGTATGACCGCCAACTTTCACAAATAAAACAACTGGACAATGATTTACAAGGAGGAATGGTGAAGCTTTCTTCTAAAAAGCCGGCGGGACTGTCAATAAATCTTTGATTCTCACATTTTGATTTACTGCTCAGGAGGAGAGAGGCAACTTTTATAGGTGTCTGAATTGATTAAGAATTGTACTCGGCAGCTCTGATACAAGCTAACACATCATTTGTGAGTCGGTCCTCAGCTCAATCAAGTGAAGTCTATCCAAGTCCCGGTAATAAACATCGCAGCCAAAGGTGCATTGCCTCCAGCAAGAATTATAGATACAGATATATGCTGCTTTTGTCTCAGCAAGGTTAATCTAGACTCTGGTTTTAAACCAGAGCTGCTAATAAAGGGCATGAGATACGAGTTGCATATAATTCAATGCATTTTATTAGAGAATGGAAATCATTATTTGATAGGATGAACTCAAGAATGACTTTGAAGCCATGCAAAACACACAGAACATCTCCAATTCTTTGTGGAGCTTGACCTTGGTAGATGTAATGGCATTTCTTTATTTTACATATTTACATGGATACCGAACCGGTTGTTAAACCGGCAGGATCCCACCACTGAACTAATCATGCACTCCTGGTCTATGGTGCAGACATTCATCAAGAGCAGCGGTTCTCAACCTAGGGGTCGCGTCCCCTTTGGGGGTCGAACGACCCTTTCACAGGGGTCGGGAGACTTTACCCGGACGCTGCCATTTGGGTTCTTTTACCCTCTGCGCATGCACAGAACGCTTTGCACATGCGCAGAGGGTAAAAAAAACCAAATGGCGGTGGCAGGGTGGGATTCGTGGCGGTGGGCGTGGCAGCGGGGTGGGTCGCGGTGGGGGGCAGGGGCGGGGCGCGTGTCGCAGCATTAGGAAGGTTGAGAATCACTGATCAAGAGCATTATGCAAGTGAAGCTGTGGACAATGATGTGTGAGGGAAACAGAGATGCTGTCACCATTACCAATGTGTGCAATGGTAGTGATCTTCTCGAAGTTGAAATTATCAGGAAGCTAAAAGAGTAGCTCTCCCATTACAAGCTAAGAGCAGATACAATCTACGGTTATGATCACAACGATTGGCTTCATACTCCTGCTGCTAATATTGACTTAACAACTGAGCAGACAGAAGAGACACTGAAGCATTATCTTTTATGTGCTGAACGAGAGGGCCCGATGAACTAAAACATACATTGACACTCATGCTGTTACACATCTTCTTGAAGAGAAAGCGGGATTTAGAATGATCTGTCCAAATATGAGCTGACTATGAAATAGGAGCTGCTTTGGTTCTCTACCAGGCCTGCTGAAGAGAGAGTGAGTCAGAATCCATCTGTTCGACTCCATCGAAGAGGAATGAATCATTCTCGTCTGTCCAGAATTATTTCCATTTTCACTCTCTTCAGAAGAAATTGATGAGGGGTTTGAAGAGGAAAACGTTGTCCTTAGTTCGGAGGACTGCCGGCTGAAGACAAGCCGTTGCCTATGGAGAGAAAGAGCAACCACTTGCAAATGGTTGTGTGACGGTAGAGAGCTCAAAGATGCCAATATTCAGATTGTCAGGATTTCTGAAGCGATAGCTGAAAAGGACTGAAGAAGCCGCCCGACAACAGGATGAAATCATCCATCTTCTCTCTCAGGTAGTGTCACGTAGTGAATATTGTCAGTTGTATGTCTATGCAGGGTGATGCACCCCTATCCTAATATTATGGTACATTCCAATACAAGCAGAACACGTGATATGATCTTGTACACATGTCCACATTCCTGATCCACCATTAACTTCTTGACTTGGCTCTTGACCTGAACGGTCGCATATGCTTAGCAAAAATGTAATTATTCAGGATTTGTTGTTTTTGTACCGAAATAAATATTTTCTATTAGACTTTTAATCTCGGCTTTATTTCTAACTGTCTGAATTTCAAGCAAAGATCTAAATCGCCTCTATGAGATATTATTCTCACCTTAACAGGTAGTGGGTCCATAGAGAAAGGCAAAATGGTGTGCAGTGGAAAATAAAGAACTTCATCCGACATGTGGGAGCTAAAGATGTTCCAAAGCAACTCATAGCTGAATTATGAGAGCTGGAAGAAATAGGCAGTGTATGAAAGTGCTTAATGAGGCACAAGAACTGTAGAACCTTAAGAACAAGACAACGCCAAATGCTACATCACACCATTACCATTCATTAAAGCTGTTTTCCAATGAGATCCTTAGCTGCAGAAATCAAAGGATCAATGCAGAAGGAGCTGCATCTAGATCAAGGGTGTCAAACTCGATTTCATTGAGGGCCCATCAGGGCTGTGTTTGACCTCGGAGGGCTGGGGGTAGGGGCGTGGTCGGGGGTGGCCGTGACACGGGACTTGGGTCGGGGGGGGCACCTGTGGTGGCCAAGTGCTAAGGCAGGACTTCCCTGAGACCCTCCCTCTCATTATAATCTTCCTTCCTTCCTTCCTTCCTTCCTTCTTTCTGTCCTTCCGTCCTTCCGTCCTTTCGTCCTTTTCTACTTTTTCCCTTCCCTCTTCATTCTCCTTTCTTCTTCCTTCCCCCCTTTCCTTCTTTTTCCTTCCTTGCTCTCTTCCCATCTTCCCTTCTTTTTCTTTGTCTTTCTTCTTTCCCTTTCTCCTTTCCTGTCCCTTCTTGCATGCTCAAATGCAAAAGGGGAAGAAACATTTATCCTTTTGTTTCGTTTTTAGTTTGTTTTGCTAGCCCTCTGCCAGCAAAAAACGGACCCCAGGGGGGTACACACACACCCTGCACCCCGTTGGCCTCCTGCACCCCTCTGCCAATGAAAATGGAGTGTGGAGGGGTGCAAGCCACACACCCCGAGCTCCGTTTTCCGCTGGCAGAGGCACCACGGTCCAGTCCTATGGTGTTTCTAGGCTGGCCCTGCGGGCGAGATGTAAGCACCCTGAGTTTCACGCCCCTGATCTAGATGATAACTGATTGCTCTGGCTTAAACACAAGCACAAGAGTTTTTGACAGAATGCAAAACATCCATCAGGTGATAAAAGAGAGACAGAGTCCCTCACTCCATCTCAAGTGAACATTCCAGGATCTCGCCAGTTTTGCACAATGAATGCAGTCATTTCTATCTGTGTCAGCACACCATGATCCAGAGTCCAGTCTCTATGGAGGAGATATTTCAATATTATGACAGACAACAAGGCTAATAGTATCATCTTAGAAACTGAATCCACTGACTCCAGAAATGAGGCGAACAAGAAAAGAGGAACACCAGGTTTCAGTGACCTGGAAACAACTCCTCAAAGGGAGAATTACCTGTCAGAAAGGAGGGTTTGTTTTTATTTTTTGAAAAAAAATACGAAAGAAAATTGGGAGATTACGTGATAATAAAGCTCCCCATCTTTTATCTGTTCTCCTTAGTGACTACGGTCTCTTCTCCATCAGCAAGGAGGAGGAAATAATGTTTCTCAACCTTGGCAGCTCTAAGATATGTTCCCAGAATAGTTCCATAGCTGGGTGCAGAATTCTGGAAGCTGAAGTCCATACACCTTAGAGTTGCCAAGGTTGAGAAATGCTACTTTAGAGATAGCCATCCTCACTGTTTGAACTCTTCCGATAGTAGGAACTACCCCGGAAAGACTCCAGCATACTGTACATATATTTCTATGTTTTTTCAGAAGAATATTCCATTTTCATGACTTCAATTTGAATTCCTAAAGGATATTATTAAGTCATCAGTACTGAAAACTAGTATGTTGTAGTATATTATTGCTGGGTACTGAAACTACCAAGCTACTCCCTGTTCTTTAGTTTAATGTGCTGGGTTATTGAGGGCAATGCTTTTATTCAAACTTTGCATGCAAGGGAAGCTAGCTACGATCCTGTTCTGCCATTACATTATGTTGCGTATTTGCATAATATGCCAGGGTTAATTTAATGTTAATCATGGGTGGGAGATTTTCTCACAGGCTGCCACACAGTTGATCACACAAATCACTACTTGCAGATTCTAGCAACAATTTGTGGCTTCTTAGAAGTTAGTCCATTGTGCTAATCAGGGGTTCTGACAGGTTCTGGAGAACCGGTAGCGGAAATTTTGATTAGTTCAGAGAACCGGCAAATACCACCTCTGGCTGGCTCCTGAGTGGGGTGGGAATGGAGATTTTTCAATATCCTTCCTCCAGGAGTGGGGAGGGAATGGGGATTTTGCAGTATCCTTCCACTACCATGCCCACAAAGCCACGCTCACAGAACCGGTAGTAAAAAAAATTGGATTTCACCACTGGCTAATGCTCTCTCTCTCTCTCTCTCTCTCTCTCTCTCTCTCTCTCTCTCTCTCTCTCTCTCTCTCTCTCTCTCTCTCTCTCTCTCTCTCTCTCTCTCTCTCATAGGTCTAGGAATGGAGAATATAGGTGGAATCTTTGTGGTCCTGATATGCGGTTTAATCGTAGCGATTTTTATGGCAATGCTGGAGTTCTTGTGGAATCTCCGACACTCCGAACATTCTGAAGTAAGTTTTTGCTATAGGTGCATGCTCTAATATTTGATTAAGGGTGCTGCATCAAAAGATCTTCTTGTTGTTGTTGTGCCATATCAGTCATCGGACGTTGGTGATCATGTTGGCCATCCTATTTTTGTCAACAGCCGCACGAAAAAGGGCTGCTGAGTTTTGTCCAAACCAGTCCATTAGATTTTGAAGCCACAATGTTCTTCTTCTGCCTGGACCTCGTTTGCCTTCAATCTTTCCCTGGAGGATTAAGTGAAGGGTGCCATATTTTTCTGGGTGTCGCATCACATGTCCAAAATATTCTAACTTTCACTTTTTTATGGCTTTGATGATTTCCCTTTGCTTTCCCAGGCGGCTTATCACCACCTCATTTGTGATTTTGTTAACCCAGCTTATACATAACAGCCGTCTGTAAATCCACATTTCAAATGCTTCTAGTTTCCTCAAGTGGTTTTCTGTCAGAGACCAACTCTCTACTCCGTAGAGCAGGATAGAAAAGATGTAACATCTGACAAAAGAGCATCTAATGTCTGTATAATAACACTACAATAGTATAAAAACACTACAGCTTGCCTTTGGAAGTTGTGGGAGCTTCATCACTGGAGGCTTTCAAGAAGAGACTGGACTGCCATTTGTCGGAAATGGTGTAGGGTCTCCTGCTTGGGCAGGGGGTTGGACTAGATAACCTACAAGGTCCCTTCCAACTCTCTTCATCTAATCTAATCTAATAAAGAAAATATTAGGTAACCTTGGTAATGTGTAAGTGAAATAACCTGTCACATAGGCTTTGACCTCCATGCGTCTCTTAACTTATTCAAAACTCCGATCATGGAAAGTTGAGAATATTCTCTGATTTGAAACATTGTCCTCCTTCATCCTTGTTAACAATGGTGTGATTAATTGATGGCACTGAGGACATACGAAGCTGTATCAAAGCAAGAACAATATCTATTCGGGAAGTTCTGTTCTTGTTCTGAATTAATTTGTGTGTGTGTGTGTGTGTGTGTGTGTGTGTGTGTGTGTCCTGGGTGATATCATCACACCACCAAATGTGGTGGGCTTTATGGTGAAGCCAATGTTACTAAGCTGAACAGCTAACAGATTAACAGAGTTGGAAGGGACCTTGCAGGTCATCTAGTCCAACCCCTTGCCCAAGCAGGAGACCCTACATCTGCCTCTACCTAGAATCGAACTCACAACCTCCTGATTGTGAGGCAAGAGCTCCACCTCTAGGCCACAGATGTTCACCCCAAAGCTATTTTTCAGACAAATTGAAACTAAGGTTAGTCAGGACTAAATCATAGCAAAAGAGTAGCCTTGAAAGAATTCTAAGATTTTTTTTTCATTACACAGTCTTCTTTTTTCACCAAAACGATTGTTAGAAATTATCCGAGTTCAACAATAAGAACAAATACGTCAATATATTCAAAGGCCTGCTGAACACTCGGAACAACATGAAGTACAATGGAGAACAGAGTTTCTAAATATATTGAATGTTGGGAAAATGGAATATTTATTCCCAAAGGAATTTATAGTTTTTCACACTATAGTATAAAACAATAGACTATATGTTCAAGTATAACTATAACAATTTTAGTTATAATTTATTAAACTATTTTCCAATGGCTTAGCCTTAGTGTCAATTTTTTTCCTATTGCATCATTAGGTAAAAATGCTCTCGAGTCAGGCTTAACTACAAGTAACTGCATCCGTATACTTGTCTGGTAGCGTTATGGACATGGCTTATTGGAGTTGTTTTTGTTTTTGGAGTTCCCAGTCTAATCCAAAATAACACTGCAATTCTTACGTGGTTTCCCCACTGACATTGAAACATTTAAAAAAACCCCACTATTTATTTATTTATTTATTTAGTGAGATTTATATACCGCCTCACAATTCAAGCACTCTCTAAGCGGTTTACACCAGTAAGCAATGTATATTTATATTGCCCCCAACAATCTGGGTCCTCATTTTACCTACCTCGGAAGGATGGAAGGCTGAGTCAACCTTGAGCCGGTGAGATTTGAACCGCTGACCTGTGGATCAGTGTCAGCTAAAGTGGCCTGCAGTACCTGCCTCTAACCGCTGCGCCACCTCGGCTCATAATAAGTATTAGTACTCTAATATTTTTTTTTACCCCATCTTAGATATCAGCCTGCCAGGAGATGGCGTCCGAATTGCGTAGCATCATTCTCTGCAGGGACAGTTTTCACCCCCGTCAAAGGCGAGGGGCTATTCTTCGGACTCGCCCCATTATACAAGAAGAGCGACGAGCCCGTACGGCGACCACTACCACCCTCAGTAATGGAAAACTCTGTGGTGGGGGAGACCCTGACCAGCTGGCACAGAGACTCGCACAAGAAGCTGCCCTGGTCGCTCGGGGTTGCACCCACATCCGGGTGTGCCCCGAATGCCGGAGGTTCCAAGGTCTTCGTGTCCGGCCAGGACCAGATTCCCTCGTGCAGAGTGAGGAGAGTTTGGAATGGGAGAAGGTGACAAACAGCAGCGAGCCTGAATAAAGCCGGGGGAGATGTCAGAAACAGAAGCTAATGTTCCATTTTACAGAACATAAGACTTGTACACAGTGTTGAACTATTTTTAAATTAATAAAGTGGCATCCCGGCTTCTTGAGAGTATATCAAAGCTTTAGGCTGGGAGCGAGCCCAACGGCAGCCTTGTTACTTGTCGTCTCTGGGAGTCTTTAACATTCTTCTTTTCTACGAGTACTGGGTGAAATCCCTCCCAGCTAAACGGGGGGGGGGACGCTTCCTCAGAATATTGCTTCTATGGAATTTGAGGTATGGGATGTGGAAAAAAGGCAAAACGTTACCGAAAGAAGGTCATTAAACTCACACAATATTATGCCAGGTGAAAAAAATTATACCACTTTGTGGACGTCGTTAAACTGACGAGAGAGCTACTTTCTTTTAGAAAGGGTAACAATCCACTTTAGTTTTGGTGTGTCTGTTCTGACCTAGGCTTCCTGATCAAATAATACAGCGCAAACGGTGTCCCAAAAAAAACCTCTTTTATTTTAATGGCTGTGAATTATTATCATTCCCAGCTATAATAGATCTCTGCTGCCAGTTCCTCAGGCCGCTGGTGGGCCACAACAGTGTCAAGATTATATCAACACAACTGAGCTGAGATATCCTAGCTTTGCAGCAGGTAAGTAAGAAAAGGAGGCTCGTGGAAAAAGAGGGAAAACAGGTGTATTTCCTACAAGTTCATGAAAGGGAGGTCTAGTCAAAGAATTGCAAATAGGAAAAAGCATCCAGCAAACTAAACTCAGAGACTTTTACGATGATTTTTTTCTTTCTTCATTCTTTTTTAAAAGCTCTGCTTAATAGCTTTTTAAGAAAGCAAGCCAGCACAGCACAGGGTTAAACAGAGGACAGGAAATGGGATTTTTGTCCTCTTCCCCCAGTAGAGTGATAGAATAACCTTGCCAGACTGTGAATTTCTGAAAGTCAGGTCTCAGCTCTATTTATTATTATTAAAAGGCACATCTTCACAAATTATTTTATGAACAGTAATGAGACTGCCTGGGGAAAAAACACACACCCAAACCTTTGTATAATAACTTTACACCTACAAAATATCTCAGTTCTGACAGTTCAGTGTTACAAACTGGTTTGGAGTGAAGATCAAAAGGAATCCACGGATCCCATGGAAGGTTAAATGAGGATAATTTTGGTCAGCAATCAGGAAATCCCTTGGTTGATGTGGGTTTTCATACGTGGCTTCTATTTTCTAAATGAGTGGCAAATTCTATGCAAATTCTTACTGCTCAAAAAAGTATAGGAGAAAAAAAAATCAAGGTGACAATGAACAATTTGAAATTAAAGATTATCCTGTCTGTGATTGTTGGGGTTTTTTTTATTGTGTTAAATAAAATATGTCCTTCCATGCTAGAGCTTCCCTCTTTATATTTCTGCTATTCAGAAGAGCAGGAATTTGAATACACAAGGTCATTAGCTGCCTATAGATGGAGTCATTTATAGCATTCTTGCTATTGACATTTCAGTCGTTTGTCTGCCAGCCCATTAAGCTAATATTATATTGTCTTTGGTCCAGTGGTGGGTTCCTACCGGTGCGGTCCACTCTATAGCACCGGGAGCGGCCCACTGGTGACATCACAGTACCAGTGCGGTTGGTTGCTGATGCCTGGGCGCCGCCATTAAAAAAATATATTTTTTAATTTTTTTTAAAAAAATTCTTTTGCGCATGCCCAGAAGCCGAGCTTCCGGCACTGCGCATGCGCTGCCTTCCTACCCCACAGTGAGTCCAAGCAGGGGAGGATGGCTGAGGGAGCGCGTGAGACGCTGAAATAATGGGCGGCAGGAGCTATCTCCATTCCCCTCCCTTCATCAGTCCGAGAAGCCACGAACGCGCGGTGATGATCCTAGGCATTTTTGCACGTTTGAGGCTTCTCGAGCTGCTGAGGGGAGCTATCTCAGTTTCCCTCCCTTCAGCAGTCCAAGAAGCCACACCCACCTGGTCACATGGCTGGCAAGCCACACCCACCTGGTCACATGGCTGGCAAGCCACACCCACAAAACAAGCCACACCCACAGAGTGGTAGTAAAAATATTAGGAACCCGCCCCTGCCTTGGTCCCAATCTTAACTCCATCCAGTCTTCACTCACGGAGTTCAAGAAACCGAAATTAATCGAGATCTGTGTTAAAACTGTGACCCGATTGTGCTGCAATACTGCTTATGTACAGTACATTATTAATGATTTCCCCTGAGAAGTGAGGAAGAAAAGAATCAGCTAAGTTCTCCTAAATAATTTATGCTGTATCTAACTTCAATGGATGTGATCAATTTTCAACTCTAGAAACAGGATACCAAGAATCATAGCAAGTGTTGAAATAATTTCTTCCAGCATGTAAGTGTGAAATACAGAAAATTGGGCCTTCTGTTCTTGTATTTTAATAAGGGAAATATCAAACCCTGGTGAGTAATGTGAGAATGAATAGTGAGAAACTTTTAGGACGAGAATAAAGAGAGGTTTTTGTGATTGTGCAACTGTTCAGTATATACAGAAGGGAAATTCTGTTTTAACCCCAGAGTAAGCAGCAAAATCATAATGAAAATAAGAGATCTTGATTAGTGGATTTTAGTTATTATGCTTGGTATGACTATGAATTTATTGCCTTTATATCTCACCTTTCAACTAAGAAACTCAAAGCAATTAACTACTATTTTTCTTTCCTTTATCTATGTCATCATGATAAGTCCACTAAAGTAGCTAGAGGAGAAAGAAAGGATTCTAGTGAGCTCAATAGCCATATTTTGATCCTAGTATTAATCCAATAATTGCCATTTTGGTATTAATTTGCTAAGCTTGCTTATATAACTACGTTAGAAACATTTGCTATGGTCACTATATGGTTGGTGCAAATATGGATAGAATCTTAAATTGCTTTTCTCAAATATGAGATGAGCTAATATTTTTTGAATAAGAAAAGCACTGTTGGATTAGATCCAATATCTACCTCATCCAGGGTCCTGCTTAATACCCAATTAATACCCAATAAGTAGCTATAAGAAGCTCATACGCAGAAAAATGAAAGCTACAGTCTTCTGTCATTGTTATTCCCCACACAAATTCCATCGGTTGTTCTAGTCCAGGAATGGATAGCTGTCCTGACGATGCTTTGGGGCTATAGCTTCCACCATTAATTACCTACAAGTCATGCTGGTTAGAGCTACTATTTAAATTCATTTATCTTTGTGGCAATTGTCAATTCTTGACTATACCTTACAAATGATGATGATGATGATGATGATGATGATGATGATGATGATGATCATTATCATTATCATTATCATTATCATTATCATTATTATTAATTATCTCTTTTTCATTAAGCATGAAACTCAATTGAACATTTAAAAAAGTGTCACAAATACCACTGACTGGTGCTAATGGTTAATACGGTTGCTGCCAGCATCCTAGGTATCTAAACCAAAAATTCCCTCTCCGAAGTTTCTCAAGTACCAGCAACACTCAATTCTACAAACAAAGGCTGCTGTCATATCCACTTTCCTGACAGACCAACATGCTTGCACAGACAGAAGGGAATAGTCATCAAACTAGCATGGGTCTTTTAACATTTATTTACAGATTTCCCAAAGGAAGGAAAAAGAATCTCATGAATAATTGAATCTGAGCTTCCTTTTAAAGAGTTGAACAAAGTGAAAGACACTGCATTTTTTTTTTCAAGCTCCAAAGCACTTACACATTCCGAGAATGATTATATACGTGGCCACAGTGGGACATGCCTGTTTAAACCGCATCACTGGCAGTGAATTTTGCATATCCTAAGGTTTTTTTTCCCCTTCTTCTAAACGTAGTAACTTTATTACAATAGTGTCTGCACATAGATTTTATTGACAACTTTGCTGTGACTGTTGTTCCTCTTCTATTCCCATTTGATGCTCTTGAGGCTTAAAATGTAGCCATCCCATTTTGCAAAAAAGTATGGGGTAGAACTGAGATAATAGGCACTAATCCTGTCATTATCTAAACGTAGATTTAGGCCCAGTGCAAGCTATTATTTCTGTAATACAAGCAGGTTTGAGGATTAGCTATCCGTAGACTTCGGCTGATGGATGCCCAGCTTATAGTACCGAAGCAGCCTCAGCATTTTAGATATTTATCTTTGTAAATTTATAAAGCCTTCCAATTGCACAATGATTCTAAATATGCAGTACTGCAGCACTTAGAGAACTCAGTCGCTGCCCGTTCTTTTCTCTCACACACACACTCCGACCCTCACTTCAGTTCAAAAATACTTCAGCAGCAATCTGATGCACAAGGAGACACACACACACACACACCGTATTTTTTGGAGTATAAGACGCACCTTAGTTTTTGGGGAGGAAAATAGGGGAAAACAATCTGCCTACCAGGTATTCATCTGGCTAGCATCCTTAGTCTGGTCAGCTTCAGCACATTATTTTATCCCCTGGTTAGGACTTAAAAAAAACTTCTTCTGAGAGAGTAACAATGAAAGAGCATGCAAGCCAGTAAGAGCTGGGAAGATCGTTAGCACCTAGTTAGGGCTAGAAAAAAACTTATTCAGAGCAAGTAGAGCAATGAAAAAAAATTCTGCAAAGACTTAGGGCTGGAAAAACATTCTTTGGAGAGAGTAACAATGAAAAAGCCTGCAAAGTAAGAGCTGGGAAGATCTGTTAGCACCTAGTTAGGGCTGGAAAAAAAGCTACATTCAAAGTATAAGATGCACCCAAGTTTTCAGCCACTTTTAGGGAGGAAAAAGCTTCGTCTTCTACTCCGAAAAATACGGTATATACAACTGTTTTGAGCCAGGTAATAACTTCCTGAGCTTCTGTCCATCAGAGAATTGTTAGATACAGGATCAGAGCTAGGAAACAGCTGGCAGCAGTGTTCCTATGTAAATTAATCTATATATATATATATATTTACATTTCTATTGAGAAAATGAATTATTTCAATTGAGGCACCAGTAAATGCTGTTTTACAGTATAAACAATACACAAAGGTGGTTTAAACTGTTCACAATCTGGACCTATGTTTCTGAATATGTCGTTGAATCTCCTTTACATGTACACATTTTGCATCTAATGTTTTGTGTCTGTATCTCAGTTTTGTATCTGTGAATCATGAGCCATAGTTTTGAGTCTGACATTTCCGAGAACTTAGCGAGCCAATTAATAAAATGTCTTCTAGCTGAGGGGTTACATCTTCGGCGCTGCAAGACAGGTAAGACACAGAGCTGTTTTATTCTGCTACTGGGCACTCTGAGCTCAGAGTAAAAGCAGTTTTCACTGACCTTTCTTCCTACTCACATGTAAATGAAATTCAGGCTTTTGTTAATTTTCCCGGTCCATTGATAAAATGTGGTAATTCTAGAACGATCTCTCTTTAGATCCCAGTGGGAAGAGAAGATTAGATCAATTCAAATATAATGCCTTTATCCTTTTTTAATTGTTTTACTGTACGTGCCACCCATTACAGGCCTTCAGCTTCATAGCCTCAAGAGGCACTTAAGTGAGGATTGTAGACTTAGGCTAAGTCTTCCACTGTTCCATGTTAAAATGGCCACCTTGGGCTTTTGCCAAGTCTGGCTTTTACACAGGTTATATGAGACTCCCCTATGATAAGTAAAATACTAGGAGCTCTTTATGTAATGAATGTTGGATGAGTTTTGATTTCCAGACGAGTTAATTTACATTCAACCTTAAAGAGATTTATTTTTTCCCTTGGAGTCCAGTTTGAGATTTGACTTCTGGATGCATTAATATATTGATGAGAATGATGGCTAATCTCTGATCTCGGTGGATGCAATTACTGAGATTTCAAGTTCAGTTAAATCAAAACAGAACGCTTTTGCAGTTCCCAGCCCATGTGAAGAGATAAAGTTTGCATTGATAACAGGGGAGGTGGGACCAATCTTTTTATTTAGGTCACCGTGTCTACTAGGAATGACAACTTTATCTTCACCGGTTTCTTAGAAAGAAAAACACAATGGCCTTTTCACGCTGTGAAAGAACAGAGGGGGCCTTTTCATTTTTCTACTCTACCCGGCTATCCTCGAGAGGAATGTTTATTTGCTTTTTATACCAATTCTTTTCTAGAGCATTGAGAGCAAACATTGCAGATAAATAGCCATTTTATTGAATTGATCTTTATTGTTCCAATTCAGGTTCTTATTCATGTGCGCTATTCTTAAACTGCTAGCAAAATGTTGTAGGCTTCAAATTCAAATTTTATTACTTTGAAGGAATCTTTCGTCAATTCAGAAATCCATCATATCTTCTGAATCAGCCTCCTTTCTTCTACATTTTACTCAAACAAGATGCAATTGTAGTTTTTGAACTAACTTTGTAAGATAGCAATAGCACTTAGATTTATATACCGTTTCACAGTGCTTTACAGCCCTCTCTAAGCGGTTTACAGAGTCAACATATTGCCCCAACAATCTGGGTCCTCATTTTACCGACTTTGGAAGAATGGAAGGCTGAATTAACCTTGAGCTGCTCAGAATCGAACTCCTGGAGTGAGCAGTGAGTTAGCCTGCAGTACTGCATTCTAACCACTGCACCACCATGGCTCTTTGACTAGATCACGGGTGTCAAACTTGCGGTGTCATGTTGCCGTCACGTAATGTTTCATGACGGTTTTTCCCTTCGCGGAGCTGGGGTGGGCATGGCTTGCGCGTGACGCAACTGGCCCGCAGGCCGCCAGTTTGACGCCCATGGACTAGATCCTAGTCAGTCTAAGTTTGCAATGGAATACTGGATCCCAGGAGTCCTTGCAAGAAGAAATATGACTGCAAAAAGGATTTAAGTACACTAATCTATAATGCTCATTTTCATTCCTTGGTAAAATGACAGTGGTGAGTTTCATAAAACTATTAAGATGACAAATTAAGATTAGGAAGCACCCTGCATATTAAACAGTTCATATTTAAAATATGATGATGTTTGTCCATCGTATTCGAAGAGGACCTTGACATCTAATTTAAAATATACATCAGCCTTGGAAAATAATATATTTTTAAAATGGAGAAAAAGCCACAATTCCTATTAGAATATAATAAATACAAGAATTTATTTTGATACATAAACGCTATAAGATACTAACTCATTCCCTCAGTCACTGACCATAATAATGGACCAAATATTTGTGTACAGGATAATCATAAATAGTCTGAAAAGTGAAGAAGACAAGAGTGGGTATAGGGATAGGAAAAATGAGCATTAGCTTCACTTAATGTAAAGCACTGAATAGTTTCTAGCTATAATGCAGAAGAGAGAAATGTGGCCGGTGAATTTTTTTCACAATTGCATTAGAAAAGCTATGCTGGTTTGGCATCTCATTTTCAGTACAGGGATAATAATCCATATTTCAGCATTGTTTAAAGTAATTCCAGTTAATGTATATGATGCATGTTTGAACCTAAAAATAATGAAAGAGGAATTATTAAAATATGCTTAATTTATTTTAACAATCTGCTAATCTTTCTGGTAGCTGCCAGTTCTCCAGAAGGATTCTTAATTCTCTTTTTATATTACAAAATATAATTCAATCTTCAAAGTACCATGATGCATGACAGTAAATCAAGCTGATCTAAGTACTGTATTAAAGTTGGTATAGTTTTAAATTAATATGCCTAAATTATTATTTTTTAAAAAAATATTTTGCAAATATGTAATTGGTTTCTTTAAATTGAGGTTGCTTTACTTGTGAAAGAGAAAACCTGTCAGAATTTGTCTGTGCTCTCAGGTACCATTGACGAGTTTTGCACTTCAGCCTTTCTAAGCTTAGCTCTGAATGAACTAAGGTTGAAGGTAATTTATTCCACAGACAAATAGGAATGCAAATGAGTGCAGAAAGACCTCTATGATTTCCAGTGAAAGCTACAATGACTGATTTGTCTGATCAAAAAAACATACCATAGTTGTTCCAGATTCCATACCCATACTGCATTTATGAGTGACCTTAAAAAGGAAATTCCTGTTCTCATTTGCAGGAATAAACTGGGATACTAACACTTATGCAAAACCTTCCACTTGATACCTTGCCTGTTTATTTGCTCTGACAGGTTTAATTTTTAAGCTGTCTGAACCAGTAAGGCCTTATAATGTAAACTCTAGCATTTGAAACTGATAGCCTTCTGTAGTTTAAAAAAACCCATTAAAGCAACACTGACTAGGTATCAGACCCATCAACAATCTCATACAAGTGGCATCCAGAAATATTGGTAAAATTCTTTGCTCACCAACTACTGTCATCCTCACATACTCTCGTGTGATATTTTTCCCCTATATTTTATTCTCGGCTCCAACAAATAATTTGGTCTAGCATTCAAAAATCAAAACCATCCACTACTCATTATAAATATGATTGATGCACTTTCGGTTGCAGGAAAAGGCCGAAGATACCCAAATCTTTCCTGGGTTGCTTAATCAAATTTACACCTTTCAAAGAAAAATTGGAAGTTGGGCTATATTCCTATGCCTTTTAGAAATTGAAAACTAGGAGGGAATTTTGCCTTGTCCATCTTTTGATACCGTAATTTATAAGTCTGGATCAATTATTTGAAGAAAGGTGGAGAAAACCCAAGTTATAAGATAGACATAATTTAAAGAGCTTTGTGAGTTTGAATATATACTGAATATCTTCGCTATTCTTGCTTTGAAATTAGCAGAGCTTGATCTATGTATGAATAAAATCCTCATGTCTGTTTAGTATTGAGTGAAACGCTGCATCGTAGGGCAAAACATTTTCAACAAAGTTACTTCAAATGTGTTAGCTTATAGAATGCTGGGAGTCTGGGACCCAAAAGAATGAAATGTGGGGATTGTTTTGCTGCTTCAGCGCTACCGTGCTGTCCAGTGCCACTGCTGTGTTGTTGCATGATCCTTATTTTCAATGTTCCCTGACAGTTTCCCACAAATCAAGGGGGAATCCAGGAGGAAATGATTGCCAACACTCCTATGCTCCTTTCCACCTTCCCATTAACAAAGTATTTGCTTTTGGGAAGCTTACAACGAGAAAGTCAATGGAGAAACGGTCCAGTCCTTCTGTGGTAGCACCAACACTGGTCATTCACACGGTCCCTTGCTCCCTCCTGCAGGAAGGAAGGAAGGAAGGAAGGAAGGAAGGAAGGAAGGAAGGAAGGAAGGAAGGAAGGAAGGAAGGAAGGAAGGAAGGAAGGAAGGAAGGAAGGGTGATAGATAGATAGATAGATAGATAGATAGATAGATAGATAGATAGATAGATAGATAGATAGATAGATACCGTAGATGATAGATACCGTAGATGATAGATATAGATGATAGATAGATAGATAGATAGATAGATAGATAGATAGATAGATAGATAGATAGATAGATAGATAGATAGATAAAATACCGTAGATGATAGATACCGTAGATGATATAGATGATAGACAGATAGACAGACAGACAGACAGACAGATAGATACGATAGATAGATAGATAGATAGATAGATAGATAGATAGATAGATAGATAGATAGATAGATAGATAGATAGATAGATAGATAGATAGATAGATAGATAGATAGATAGATAGACAGGCAGATAATTCTGTGAGTTGAAGTCTACCCAATTTAAAGTTTCCAATATTGAGAAATAGAGGTTTAAGACCCCTCAGATGTAGTGAAAGCTGCAGTTAATTCATCTCTCTCCGGGGTTATTTATACAAAAGCCACTGATCAAAGTCACATTGCAGAATATTTAGGGAGCATCAATAAGCCTTAGCAGCAGCAGTGGTGGGGGTCATTTTGGTGTGAAAACAGGCACTCCCTGAACAATTGAAGAAGGGATGCACGAAGTCCCGTCCTCATGTTCCTGAGATCTGGAGCACCCCAGGTTTCTGGGGCAGCTCCCCTTCATCTCAAACAGGGATCCTACCACTCCTAAGAAAGAAGAATTTAAGAGGTGGAAAAGCGTCCAGCCAACATTCAGGGTTATATTTAAAATTCTCAACCCGCCTGTCTCAGCAGAAAAACAATTACTGCGGTGCTTCTCAGGGACATTCTTGGATTAATTTACTTTTCAACCTTGTGTAACCCCCCATTTGGCACCGATTTCATTCAGAAACTAAACCAGCTTCAGCACCTGGCATGGGGACAGCAACGGCAGATGCTTTTGAACCTTAAACTAGGATGCTCGAGGCCAGCCAGCTTTTGTGGCTTACCAAGGGTCCATGTCTATGCCAACAACCGGTGTGATTGTGACTGTTGCTTGTGTAGGTTTTTTTTAATCTTTTTAACTACCATTTTATTATTGTTGTCTTATTGTATGTTTTGATAGTATTTGGTTGTTTCTTATTCTAAGCTGCCCTGAGTCCCTCATTCATTCATTCATTCATTCATTCATTCATAAATAAATAAATAAATCGGGGTTTAAACAAGCCAGGAGACTCCCAAATGTGATTTTTTTTTTCAAGAGGCAACTTGGACTTTCTGCGGGTTTTCTTTGAAGACGTTTCGCTTCTCATCCAAGAAGCTTCTTCAGTTCTGACTGAATGGTGGGGGAATGGATCAATCAGTCAGCACTTCAGTCAGAACTGAAGAAGCTTCTTGGATGAGAAGCGAAACGTCTTCAAAGAAAACCCGCAGAAAGTCCAAGTTGCCTCTTTGGAAAAAAACCAACAACTTTGGGACAACCATGACCCGGATGGCTGAGAATCTCCATAGACACAAGCCAGGAGACTCTATAAAGAGCGCCTCAGAAAGCGCAATGGAAACGACCGTTATTCCCCCTCCCTCCCCGTTAGGGCGTCGCGCGGAGGCGGGGGGGGGGAGAGAGAGACTTGCAAACGGAAAGAGGCGGGAAAAACCGTTGGGCCGCGCGGCGGCGGTTAGGGGAGGGAGGCCCGCGGGGCGCATGCGCGTCTCACGCGCCTCTTCCCTGCGCCGCTGGCGCCGCCGCGTCTCCAGGGCAACGGCGCGTGGCTCCGGCCTCTCACGTGAGGGAAGTCACGTGATGTTTGGTTTTTATTTCTCCGGCTCCCTCCTCCCCTCCGGTCGCGCGCGCTGTCTCGCTCCTTCCTTCCCATCCCGGGCGAGCGAGCGAGCTGTTTCCGGGTCAATGCAGGACGCGGCCGCCGGACGGGGAGCGTAAAAGCGGTGGGGCCCGGTGAGGAGGGGACGGGGGTGGAGGTTGGGAAGGCGAAAAAGGAAGCCCCCCCCCGCCATCCCTCGCCTGGCCTGGCAGTGCTGAGAAGGCGGAAAGGGAAAGGTGAACGGGGAGGGGGGAGGGGGGAGACGAGAGAGAGAGAGAGAGAGAGAGAGAGAGACTACGGTCCAGTGGAGCCTCCTTGTCCAGCAGCAGTCTACCTTGAGTTCCTAAAGCGCTGGAGGAACGGGAGGCCGGACCCAGACCACACCCCTGTCTTGGGGAAGGGGTCCTGGTTGGAAACAGTGGGCTGGGGCGAGGGGGGAGACGAGAAAGGCTGCGGCCCAGTGGAGCCTCCTTGTCCAGCAGCAGTCTACCTTGAACTCCTAAAGCGCTGTGGGGGGCGATCCCTGGAGGAAGGGGAGGACTGACCCCCCTCCTTGGGGAAGGGAACCTGGTTGGAAACAGTGGGCTGGGGGGGGGAGGGAAAGATGAGAGATGGAGCCTCCTTGTCCAGCAGCAGTCTTATCTTGAACTCATAAAACACTGGGGAGGTGACCCTTGGAAGGGGAGGCCCGACTCCCCCTCTTGGGGAAGGGGTCCTGGTTGGAAACAGTGGGCTGAGAGGACGAGGGGCACATTGCCCCCTCTCCACCACCACCCATGTATCCCTATGCGCGGGACAGTCGGAGGATGCTTTGCGAGGCAGCCTTTCTCCAAAATCCTGGGGACAAGATTGTGGGGAAGGGGGAAAGGGACAGAAAGATGCTGGTGGCTTTCTGGGAAGAAGAAGAAGAAATTAGTGGATCCTTGAGGGGGGAAGCAGGAGGCCTGCAAAGGAGATCGGCCTCTCCATCCCCAGATGTACTTTCGAAGCACAAGAGGTGGAATTGAATCCAGGCAGGCTTCTGTCTCCCTGGAGGCAGCTGATAGGTAGCTGGTGGGAAGAGTCAGCATCATCATAGTTAGCAGTAAGGGAAAAACAGGCCTGGAACAGGAAAAAAAATCATAAAAATTAATTGGTTCAAAGAGGTGAGAAACAACAATGGCCTCAAATGCCTGCTTCATTTGCATTTCCACACATACCACAGCTTCCAAAAGTTGATTATTGGAGGAAAACATAAAAACCTCCCATAGGTATATTTAACAACAAAAAAAAACCCCAACAGTCTGATATATAACTTTATTTAGGTACCCAGCTGTTGAATTTCATTTTTGATTTGTTAACCTCTGAAGGCCTGTTATGAGTCGAGGAGCTTAGTAAATTAATGCTTTTCCATAGGCCTTTCAGATAAAATAGTAACATTGATACATTGGTACAGATAAAATATTTTCTTTGGGGACAGACTGAGGCTGTTACGGTACATGGTGATGGTGGCAAGATCAGGGGCTGTTGCCTGTGACCCCTCCAGTCTTGAAGCAAGCAAGATTGTCTAGGTTTTTCAAAAACGCCATAATACACAATTTACCTTATAGAAAGCATCATGCAGTATGCTGTCCTTGACGTTAATCCTTTAAATCCACATGCTTCTGTACTTCCTAGCAATGAATCACATGGCTGTGGTTTCCTTTCCATCTCCAGCCGTTCAAACGGTTAATGTCCTTGAATAAATATTAAGAGCATAACTCTAATAGCATGTACTTGAATAATTTGGTGAGTTATTAGTATGTTGCCTTCAGCAATGTGAGAGGAGTTGCAATAGCCTCTTGGGGGGAGGGCGGAAAGCAGGAATCTTCTGTTGTGTTATCCAAAGACCATCTGGTCCATCTATTTCCGTGTGTAGAACATGGCATCTGGTACAGTATACCACCTCTGCCCTCAGGAAAGGCAGTGCCTTAATGCTACCAGGCTTTTAGCATTTAAAAGAGTCCAACTATAATTTTTCCATGTTGCCATTTATAAAAACTGAGCCTATTGATCAGCTCTTTGCGTTGCATGACGAATGTCTTATGTTGAATCCTTCCATATTCTATTTAGAAAAAGTAGAGAATTTTTCGGTGGAAACTCTGGTAAATCCACTGCCAGTCAGAGTAGGTAATCCATATACCGCAATCTGGTGGATCAGATTGTCTAAAAGGATCTAGAAAAAACTGAATCCTCAGGAAGACTATATATACAGATTAGGCTAAATTTAAGAGATAATTCTGTAAAAGACAATGTCATCTCTACTTTATGACAGTTATAGGAGTCTTCAGAGCAGCCATTGATTAAAAAAGGTTTGAAATAGTCCCTAAAGTTTGTATTTTATCAGGAATTGGACAAATAAATACTATTTCCTGTATAGGTTCTTGTAAATAGGATCATGATGATATTTAATCTGCCCTTACATCTCAGATTGTCATAGCCAAAAAAATGAGCTTATTTATTTCATAGTATAGAGCAGGTTAATTCAGGAAATAAACAATCTCAAGCAATTCATAGATCCATGTTAGGGTTTGAACTTTCTGTTAAGGTTTTCCTATCACATTGATTTACCATATATGCAGTTTCATCATTTGTAGCACATAGATTCAAATGACAATGGCAGAGGCGTAGTTATACTTGTCCTCTGACGGTTAGCTGTATTAATTTATTGGCAAATAGATGCACCTGGTGAGATTGTATTACCTGTTTCTTGGTAAAAGTTTATTTATTCCCAAACTAAAGGCAAATGGCAGCATCTTATTGAATAGCAATAACATTCTTCCTGTTTTCTGGCTTACAAATTGAGGCTGAGATTGAAGGCTTAACTCTGGTCAGGGCTTGAGAGAGAAACTGTCTCAAACCCATTTTAAGATCTTCCTTAGTTTCATAATGGAAGAAAGGCAGTTTGAAAGGTAAAACCACCTGAGAGTAAATGGAATTCTATTGTAAGATTGTTATTTTATAGAAGCGCAAATATGTAGCTAACGTACCTAGATCCCTGTCCTCATTGTCACAGCTTTCCTTATTCAAGTATTAATATTGTTAGAGACAAAGTATTTTCTAAATGCTGAAGTGCATAACTTAAAAAAGGTCCAAAAGAATAAAAATTTAGTAAAAATGAAAGAATTATTTTGCTATATTTGTGGCAAGTGTTGTCAAAGGGTCTCATCTTAAGCGTTTAAGAATTAACTGGTTTTATAGATAGCAGATGCCTCATCTGCCTTTAATAACATTTTTTAAAAATTTAAGTTGCATTCTGGGAACCATTTGGTTTTCTTAGTTGAAGCTTGATTTTTCCAGAGAAGGAAAGTGGATTATTAACACTCATAAAACCTTGGTAATGGTATAATACTGATTTTTGGGGAAAGCCAACCAATGTTTCCACTCATGTTTATATTTCTGTTCCCCATCCCCAAGGCTAAGCATTTTTTCTTCCACTTTCCAGAAGGTATATGCTTTTGACTTTGGTTACAAATGCTCCTTTCCAGAAGGAACAAAGGTTACTCTGTTTCCACATTTTAGAATTATTTTCTGTTGACGTTTTGAAGTATGATTACTTTGATAAATCCACTGATCAATACAACAAGCCTTTGTAATGCTCAGAAGCTATTGTTAAAAGTTCAGTCTATGAAATATTTCCATGTTGAGTGATATTTTATGAACCTTTTAGAGATTTATTTTTGGAATGGACTGAAATTAACTGTTAGACTAAAACCCTTAAATGTCCACCTTTTTTTGAAAAGGTTTGATTTTAAAAGCATTTTGTTTCAAGCTTGTATACTGCAAGCCTGCATAGTATACAGCCTGGGGGCTACATGTGACCCACCAAGCAGCCTTTAAAAAATAAGTACTGTAATAAATTTAGAGCTGTCTCTGCAGCCCACTCTAGTGCTTCCGCTGCCATGAAGCAGCTGATCGGTATTTCTGTGCAGCACATAAGAATTTTCGATATTACCAATGCAGCTTTCCCCCCTCAATGAATTGTGCAGGTCTGGAGCAGCGTAACCACTACCAGCACCTTAATATATACAGTACCAGCAGCTTATCTGTCTTCAGAAAGGCATCCAAAATCCAAGTTTTAGATCCTATAGAATTATTTCACAAACCTTAGTGTGTGGTTCTCAACAACCTTGGGGCGTACGGATTGTGGATTCAGTTTTAAAACTGGGAAAGGATTTGCCCTTTAAGTTTATATTCTAGTTTAGGGGAGTCCCAATTAGATTTGCATTCTTTTATGTTGGCTTTCCCAAGCCATCCAACTAACATTTTTTTATGTTCTTATTGCACTTTCAATTTTTATTTTAAGGCAGTGGGTTGTATTACTATTTTGCAAACTGGCATGATTTACCAGATAAGTTTTAATATTGAAATCTTTTTCCTTGTTGGCTAATTAGATGGGAGCATAATTTTACAGTTGTGCAGTGAAACCTTCATTTATTAAACCTTGATACAACTAACCTTTCATACAGTGGAGCAAATTTCCATGGACAATTTGTGTAGTGGCATCATTTAAATGATGTAATTAGTATAATGGTATCCTGTGAAGGATATAAATCACTAGAACGACTTACTTTCTGTAAGTTATGTGAGTAACAAATCCTCTCCCTGCCAAATTAATCCCTTAAAACAAAATTTCTTCATACTTTACCTTCTTCTTTGTCCCTCTTTTGATCAAATAATTTTCAGTATCTTGTTCAATCAGAAAAGTAGCGATCCATCATCACCACTTAGTTGTTTTTACAGTACTTATACACCACCAAGTTGAACAAGTCCACACATTAAAAGAAGATTAAAAATACAGAAATCAATCCCTCCCAAGCCCAAACTCTGCAAGTAACAATAAAAAATAAAATGTTAGCCCATCAATAATGTCAACAAAATCCATACAAATTATGTACCAAATGCCCAATTAAAGAATATGGCCTCAAGTGCCTTGCAAAATACTCCGAACACAAGATGTAGCTCTGGAGGACATAATGTTCCAAAAAAATGAGGCCACTGCAGTGATAGATGACCTTGATGTCCATATACCTCTGCTGTGAAGCAGGAAGGGACCCTAGGACTCCAAATGTTGCCTGTGTAAGCTGGGCAGATTCTGCTTGGGGGATCAAGCTGCTAGCTGTTGACAGCCTTACCTGGCATAAATGTTCTAATTCCTGTTCACAAAAGAATAAGATTGTAGGAGGAGAGCTGTGTTAGTCTATAAAATTCTGGTAGCACTCTTTCCGAGTCACAGATTTTATTCAAAGGCATAAACTTTCATGAGTTGCAGCTTACAAAAACTTATGCTTTTAATAAAATTTGTTACTCGGAAAAGGTGCTGTTAGATTCCTGGGGGAAATGTTCGAGTTAGATAGCATTGTTTCTTGAGTTGACTGATGCTGCTTTAATTTCCCTCTTTTCTTCCATTCTCTTATCCCTTCCTGTGCAGGGAATTACATGGATGTGTGATCTTTTCCCTCCCGGAAAAATAAAATGAAGGGCTAAGAAGATTCCCAGAAACTCATACATGTAGCTCCCGAGAGAGCTGATGCTGAAACTAAAAAATAACCATCTTGTGTAAGTGGGGAACATCTGAGACATTCTGCACTATTTATTTTTGCGGGATAAAATAATTCACCAATCGAAACATCTTGCGTAAGATGCCCTCCTAAGATTTAAAGATTTTGGGCAATTTTTCCCTTCAATCTCCCAGGGTTTAGCTCATGTTTTCATCACTTCATCTGCTTTAATTCCAGGAATGGAGGGAAATAACTTGGTTGGTTGCTGTTACAATTGAACAGTTGGGTGATCTACTGTACATCATTCACACATTTACTTTCTGCCCATCTCTGGTGTTGATTAATTCTTTGGTATCTTAATTTGTGTGTTGTTTCTATTCCCATCTGCAAAATATTGACATATGCAACAAAATGGAACAACACAGATATACCTTACAGATTGAATGTTTTATGCCCAGCATCTGTTCACACTAGAAAAAATGAAGAAGAAAGTGGTATGTTTGTATAAGTTTATAAGACCTACAAATACTACCTTTATGTCAACTTATTTTATTGGTCTAGAATAGTATATTTTGTGCTGATTGAGTTTTGAATACTGAAGATTGAGATTTTGTGACTGAATTCAGAAATTTACAAAAAGTTTTACCCTCCGTTTCTCTTTTTTCCACAAGCATAGATTTTGATAGTGGTTTGAATGGTTTAAGGAGCTAAATTGCACATGCTTCATTTTGCCCATTGGGATCCCACTTACCTGTCCCTGACCTTCCTGAGTGGCCACAATAGGATGCTTCAAAGCCTCATATAAGCTCCTCAGATGTCTTCTTTCAAGCTTGAATATCTAGGCCAGGGGTGTCCAACCTTGGCAACTTTAAGACTTATGAACTTCAACACCCATAATTCCCTACCCAGCATTTCTAGCTAGGGAATTCTGGGAGTTGAAGTCCAGAGGCCTTAAAAGTTGCCAAAGTTGGACATACCTGATCTAAGGCTTCATCTCAACAAGGGCCACTCTGAAAAAGTTCCTTCACATTTGATCTTGGAGTAAACTTGCTTTTTAAAATAACATCCTTACTGTATGAGGCTTTCCAAACGTTTAGTGAATTTAACACATTCCCTCATGCAGATTAAAACGGAAGGTGCTTTGTCTAAAGATATGTTTTAAGTTTGCCAGTTGGAAGGAAGGCATTTATTTCCCATCTTTTGAACCACAGCATTTCTGGAAGGGACAATGGATCAGCCCAGTGGGAGAAGTTTCATGCAAGTTCTTTGTGAAAAATACAGCCCGGAAAACTTCCCTTATCGTCGTGGTCCCGGAATGGGCGTGCATGTCCCGGCTACACCTCAGGGTTCACCTATGAAAGGTACAGGTTTTGGCTGCATTTTTCTTTTGACTTCCCTAAAGCAGGACTTGGATTAAAATTTATTATGTTTACTCTTTTTTCTCCCCCTTCTGTGAGAGGGATGGAAGGGAAACGGAGTTTCTTTCTGGACTGCAAAGAATTTTTGGGTGTACTGACTGTGCATTCACTCTTTCCTCCCTGACCACCACCCTCCATTCTGATTTTGAATTCCTGTCAAGTTGATTTCTATCACAGACATTCCCAAAGAGGAAATACAAGCAAGGTTATTTGGGTGGAATTGACAGTAAGTGAATGTGACAGAAAAGAACAAAAATAAGTTGAGTCAGTCGGGGACAAAATGTATTGTATGTCACTCAGAGTTAACCTTTCCAGAGTTTTTAAGAAAAAAAAAACTTTGCTGGTTATTCTTCCGATTTCTTCATTCAAGTACCTCAAAAAGATGGAAAAACTATCTTGGCCCTGAGTCAAGGTTATGTTTTTATTAAAATGCTTCTATCCAGCAAAATATCACAGTGTATGCCACAGCATACTGCTCCCTTGTTCAATGTCCATACCCTCATCACCCGTTTCTTATCAGCAACTCCCCTAATGAAAAAGGCCAAATTAAAGTTTTCCTTTATTTTATTTATTTATTAGTGAGACTTGTATACCGCTTCATAGTGCAAGCACTTTCTAAGTGGTTTACACCATTAAGCAATGTATATTTACATTGCCCCCAACAATCTGGGTCCTCATTTTACCTACCTCGGAAGGATGGAAGGCTGAGTCAACCTTGAGCCCGTGAGATCTGAACAGCTGAACTGCTGATCACAGTCAGCTAAAGTAGCCTGCAGTACTGCACTCTAACTGCTGCGCTACCTCGGCTCTTTATGCTAATAATCATTGCAATTGTCCCAGGAAACCATCTTTTATATGAAGAAAGTAGATCTCTCTAGATGCTTGCATCTTTCATATTGTCTTCAAAGTTACTATTATTTTGTTAGATTTTTCCCCCCAGAGTAATTTGGTTGTACTGATTTCTGAAACACTAATACTGCTTCAGAAGAACCTACTGAAAATATTATTAGGGTAGATGATAAGAAACTGTGAAAAGGCTCAAAAATATTAATTGGTGTTCATCAAGTGCAAATGTGGAATCTAGAGAAGGATGCATAGGAGAAATTTATCGTGTTTTACCTTTTGACAGTCATCCTAAACCAGGGGTGTCAAACTCGATTTCATTGAGGGCTGCATCAGAGTTGTGTTTGACCTCGAGAGGCCAGCTCAACATCACTCGTGTTGGGGGAGCCTGTGGTCTGCCAGCGAAAATGAGCTTTCAAGCTCCATTTTTTGCTGCAACGGCCTCCTGCAACCCTCTGCCAGCGAAAACGGAGCTTGTGGGGTTGCATTCAGCCCTCCCGAGCAGAGGTGGGTTCCTCCCGGTTCAGACCGGTTCACCTGAACCGGTAGCAAACTGCTGGTGACATCACAATGATGTCACAGAACTGGTTCGGTCGGTGCTAGTATGTGGGCACCACCATCTCTTTTTTTTGGATTTGGGGGGGGGGGGTTCATTTTTTTTTTCTTCTGCGCATGCGCAGAAGCCGAGTTTCCGGCACTGTGTATGTGTTGCCATCTTGTTTTTGGCTTTTTTTAAAAAAAATTAATTTTTCGGCACTGCGAATGCATGCCCACGAGGCATGCCCACAAGGCACGGGAGGAAGCAAACCAACAGCGAAGTAAGTTAGAACCCACCCCTGCTCCCCAGCTCCGTTTTCACTGGCAGAAGCACCGCGGGCTGGTCCTTCGCTGTTTCCAGGGCGGCCCCGTGGGCCAGATCTAAGCACCCCGTGGGCCGGATCCAGGCCCCAGGCCTTGAGTTTGACACCCCTGTCCTAAACCAAATAATTACATTAATTAGCCCTTAGGACATTCTAATTTACAGATTCATGTATTTAAGAGTCACTTTTCACTTTCATCCAGCAAAGAGCATCACGGATTGCATAATAATAAAACAATATCTTTTAAAAACAGCCACATCGGGTACAGTTCATCAGGAATCTCATTTTTATACAGCATTTAAAAAAAATGTATTCTGGATCAGATTTGCTTGGATGGACAGGTGATAACATTGCTCAGCAAAAACGAGAGACTACTCCTGTCGGTTCTGCTTTTTCAGACCGCCTCAACCTGCCAAGCGTGCTGGTGTTGAACAGCTGTGGGATCACCTGTGCAGGAGACGAGAAGGAGATAGCTGCCTTCTGTGCTCACGTATCTGAACTGGATCTTTCTGACAACAAATTAGAAGACTGGCACGAGGTAAAGCAGCTTATGTGAACTTCACTCTGAGTAGTAACAAGAACAGCTGTCTTTGCTGCAGGTAGAGGTGGCTGTTCCGGATGGATTCACATGTGCATCTGGAATTATTCAAGCCAAATGTCCTTGGCCCGGGGTAATCCAAGGACTTGATATCTGGAAGGTTTAGTATTTTCTCCTTCCATTTCTTCCTCCAAACATCAAGCTTTTTCAAGCAGGCCACCTCTTCTTTCTTGCTCATCTCTCTGAAGTTTCTCTTTAGAGCTCCCATCATCAGCTTGTTGCCTTTCGCCACGGCTTATACAGTTTCATAATCTCAGCTACAATCCAAGAGTGGGAGGGAAGAAGATGTTCTCTGTTTCTCTGTCATTTTTCTTTCTTTGGGGCCTGTTAATGCCTGCATTAGAATGAGGTCTGGACTGGGCCAGGGGAGATGCAGTTTCAAGCATATAAAATCTTGCTGGATGACCCTGGGCTAGTTCTACTCTATCAGCCCAGCCGACCTTACCCACAGCTTCTTGAGGGGATAGAATGAAATTAGATCCCCGGGTAACTCACTTTCAGCTATTGGAGGGAAGGCGGGATGTGATTTTAAAAATGGAAAGTTCTAATTGTTAATGAAACTTCTTGAGTCTTCTTAATTTTTATAGCAGGCAGTAAAATGGGTTGTAGGATCAGGAAGAACTGTACAGTAAGGCTTTTGCAGCTAAGAATTCTAACAGATCCCACTGACTTTCATTACTGTTATCCCTCTTTTAGCCCATGTGTCTTCAAAAAAACGGATTCAGGTTTGGCCAAAATGTTGCAATAATTGTTCTAAATGCTCTCCGGCAGTTTGTATATGTGTTTTCCTCCATGTTTCCTTGCGGCAAGGCTTTGGATTATATAATAAGCCAAAACAGGAAAGGTTGTTTTATTGCCTTTTGGCCATCTGTTTTTCATTCTCAAATGTTAAAAGAATTAGAAAGTTGTTTGCAGAGGGGGGAAACCCAAACATTAATCAATTTCGGGAATCAAAATTCTTTACTAAAATGGTATTTGGCGCATACAAGATTGCAGAAAAGATGGGTAAACCTGGATAAAATAGTCCTTTGAAAAATGTTGGCGCTTGTAAGTTATTTCTTTTGTATCGTTGCTGTTCTTTTCTTTAAAAGCCTGCCAGGTATCTGTTTTTTCCCCTTATCAAGTCTTTCTAAGAATGTAATTAACTGAACCATTGAGGGGAACAAGCAATTAACCAATCAATCTAAATCATCAAATGGCTCCAGTATGAATTACAGATAACTATTTTGAATGCTGTTAGAATCCTTATCATTCTTCAACTCAGTGAAGTGGACTGGAAAGGTTGTGGGAGGTTTTAATATTATTTGAGATCTGATTACAAGGGTTTTTTTCCCCCCTTCTTCCCTTCTCTCCCAGGTCAGTAAAATTGTGTCCAATGTCCCCCACTTGGCGTTTCTGAACCTGAGTTCCAATCCTCTGAATTTGTCAGTTTTAGAAAGGAAATATGCTGGATCTTTCTGTGGTGTTCGCAAACTTGTGCTCAACAACAGCAAAGCTTCCTGGGAAACGGTCCACACTATACTGCAAGAATTACCAAAGTAAGCCTAACGGAAGTAAGGTTTTGAGGGTTAACTGACAAGATCTGTTAAGGAAGGAAAAGGACTACAACAGTTAAACTCAAAACACAAATTCCAAAAAATAAATTGGAATTTCTTTTTTACTTCTAATTGCTTTCCTCCAGACTAGTAGTGGACAGGGCCCTCAAAAATATGTTATCTGTTTGGCTTTTTGAATCTTATCGAATAGCTACATTTAGCACCAGCTGACAGATGCAAATTCTCTCCAAAGGAAATCCAACCAAGAACTGTAGATTTTAGAACTGAACCTAAGAGTTCATTACAAAATCTGTAGTTTAGATTTCCCTGTCTATATTCTGCTTGACCCTATTTGGTCTCCTGTCTTGTTTGGTTTCCATGCATGTCAATGTTGCTATTTTTTAATTTTATACTAGTGGCTATATTCCCATCAAATTTGTTACTCTACAAATTAATGGAGGAGTTTAAGGCACTCCACAAAAGGTAATGGAAAGTTTGACTAGCCCATTTGGCTACCACAAATTGTTACTTTAGCCTAAAGCAGGGGTCAGCAACCCGTGGCTCTGGAGCCGCATGTGGCTCTTTCATCCCTCTGCTGCGGCTAAGTGTTGCTCAAAATATGCGTCACAACTGCCAATGTGTGATACCCGCCGGCACACGATTTATTGAGCTTTTCGACCCCCGGTAGGCCCATGGATAAATCAAGAAAAGAAAAGTTTCAGAAGAAAACAGAATGTTTAATTCAATTATATATGCTGATCTGTGGCCCTCGGGAAATAGTCAGGCACGGGAAGAGTTTTGTGGCTCCCGGTGTTTTCTTTTCTGTGGGAAACGGGTCCAAATGGCTCTTTGAGTGTTTAAGGTTGCCGACCAATGGCCTAAAGGAAGGAAGGCAAAGGAGTTTTCCTGCCTGATTGCCTGAACATGATTTTAACAAAAAGCCATGATTTTCAAATCTGTTAGACCAGTGTTTCTCAACCTTGGCAGTTTGAAGATGTGTGGACTTCAACTCCCAGAATTCCCCAGCCAGTGTTGCTGGCTGGGGAATTCTGGAAGTTGAAGTCTACACATCTTCAAACTGCCAAGGTTGAGAAACACTGTGTTAGACAATTATTATGGCAGCTTCTTGTCATATTGTAATTGTATTTACATGTTACTGAACTGTCTTCCAAGAGGTCCAGTCTCCCTTATTTAGTTGTACTCCCTTATAATGACATTAGTATGAGATGCTGATTTACGATTATAGCTTCAGTGCGTGTGTATGTTCATGTGTGTAAACTGAAAGCTTTGGTATATCTTAAAACTCCATATACTGGCAGTGCAGTAGATCAGGCAAAAAAAAAACCTGGGTTCTGAAATATACCACTTTTCTATTTGCATAGCTCTTTTTTTTCCCATCGAGAAGCATTTAATAGCATATCCATCCTTAGACAGAGTACATCACAAAGCCACTTGTGGTTTGTGCAGATCTATCTACTTCCAAAGTTTTAGTCCACATTTGGACAACGTTTCCGAACTACTACTAAGCTGCTTGGGGCATTTATCGGTAAATTTATTAAATTAACAGATACCGCCAGTAGGGCAGTCCACATTCTGCCTTTCTGCTCTTCAGTTATCAGATCAAAAAGCTCGCTAATGGACATGCTGGCTTTTGATTGAGACTAAATGGGGGTGTAGAGAGAGTGCAGGACAACTTCCAGTTAAACGTTCCCCTACATATTTTATAAGGCCTGGGTTGTCTGGCAGAGGCTCCCTTCAGCTTGCCAATTCTTGTTTTCCTTCATGTGGGACCAACCTTCTGCTCTCACGCTAACTAGCCAAATGCAGATTCCTTCAGAAATCCAGAGATGGGATTACAAGGGCCACAGATTTTTTTCCCACAGCAGTTTTCCCCTAGGAGGAAATGTTTGGGAATGCTTTTTTTGCTGCTGCTGCTGCAAGTAATCATGATATACTCATCAATGTGTCTTTTCCTTCAAACCAACATGAACTTGATTGCATAGATTTGTTGCTGCATATTTTAATTGGAATTTTCTCCCTGCAGCTTGGAGGAACTTTTCCTGTGCCTTAACGACTATAATACAGTGTCTTGTTCTCCAGCTTGTTGTAATTCTCTCAAATTGCTCCACATAACTGACAATAATCTCAAAGACTGGATTGAGATCCGGAAGCTGGGGATAATGTTTCCATCACTAGATACTTTGGTTCTGGCCAATAACGGTCTGTCAGCCATTGAAGACTCCCAGGATTCCCTGGCAAGGCTGTTCCCGAACTTGCGATCCATCAGTCTGCACAAGTCAGGTGAGACCTTGGATGAAATATAATGGAAGGATATTATGAGGCCTGTTGGATCGGAACAAAGGCCTAGCTTATCCAGGCTTCTGTTCCCAAACTGCTCACGTAAATATTCTGGAAAGCTCACAAAAGCATCCTTCTGCTGTGAAGAGGCACATTTCCCCTCAAACATGGAAATAAATTATGGCTCGGTTATGGCTCAGTGTGGCTTGGCACAAACAAAGGCAGAGTCCAAATTATCTCTTGGTTACATGTTTGTTCAGGCTGGACAAAGGTGTGTGTCCTCCTATAAGGCTGGAAGAATCCTGAATACATTTTAGAGCAAGCATATATAGGTTTCTTAGTTTCACTTAGTTACCTAACAGGAGACAGATTATAATAGACAAGGTATAGAAATTACCCACATCCTGTGGTAATGAGCTTGCTTGGTTGCAAGCTTTATGGCTTCTTTAACGAGGTCTTCGGGAGTCTGGAGGCCTTAATTATTTTATTTTTGTCATTTCAACCCAAGAATCTAAATCATCAGACCAATTATCAGAATTCCGATTAACACCCCCAGGAGTAGGTTAACACGTTTATCCTTTAATTAGTAACTTTATCCTGAGAATTTTGCCCAATCGCTATCAAAAGTCATCCTAATTGGCAGCCTTTACTGTGGTTTTTTTTAAAAAAATTGTGATTCCTATGGTTTCCATATTCTCTGAAATAACTTTCTTCATGAGAAAATCTCTCAACCTTTTGATTTCTCTGTAAGTCGAAAATCTAATATTATGGAAAAGATAATTTTATTAACTGTTTTCATCATGCCATGCAGTTTTTAGCAACTCATGTGGCATTAATATTTAGTGAGGTTTTAAAACATTTCACATAAGTTCCCTCATCAGTGTGTGTGCATGCAGTGAATGAGCACCTAATGACAAGCCAATTGTCCAAAGAGTTGGCTCTCTTGAAGATTTACACTTCTTTTTGTGCTCATTCCTAAATTTAACCTCAACACCTTTTATTTGTGCAGGCAAATATTTTTCATCATCTCCCTTTACAGTTTCTTGAAGCATGTTACTCTTCTATGTTTAATCAAATTAACGATTGATACAATAGCTATGTCCACTGGCTCTAGATCAGGGGTCCCCAAACTTGGCAACTTTTAAGACTTGTGGACTTCAACTCCCAGAATTCTCCAGCTGATTTGTACTGCAAATAGGCCTTTGCTGATAAGTTGCCTATTGGACTTCCTCTACCATAAACTTGAGGTGCCAGGAGCCCCTTTTAAAGGGGAAAACCAGGGGAAGGATGCAAGAAGAGAGAGCATTTTAATAATTGATTAGATTGAATAATGCAGATGCTTTCATTGAACTCCATTGTCCATTGAGTTGTGAGCATGTTCAAAGAAGGTGAATCAGGGTTTAGATCAGGGATCCCCAAACTTGGCAACTTTAAGACTTGTGGACTTCAACTCCCAGAATTCTCCAGCCAGCCAGCATTCTGGGAGTTGAAGTCCACAAGTCTTAAAGTTGCCAAGTTTGAAGACCTCTGCTCTAATGGTTTATTGTCATAGATTTAGAGATGGGAAAGAACATTGGCCAGATATAACCTTTTAGAAAAATGAGGTGGGCCGTCTTCAGCATCTGAAGCTCCACACTCATCACTCAAGAATTCAGTGCTCTCTAGAAAGGAAAGTATCATTATTCCTTCAGAATACCCCATCCAATTGATTCCATTTGTTTGAATTGTGATTCCACTGGATGATCATAACAGGGTTTTACTGATGTATTTTACTTACTACATTCGTACTGCTGGGAATACGAGTGTATAACATAAGCCAAAGCCTTAACTTCCCAGGAAATCTAATCCAGTAGCTGTGTTTTTACCAAAATATATCAGTCTCTTTCAGTAATTAATCACCAGCTTCATTGGAGCAGCAAAGGTGGAAATGAAATGTTATTTTCAAAGGGTGAAAATAATTGAACAACTCCCCCAAATAATCTAGCTTTTCAAGGCTGACATTTTAAAAAAATAACAAAATATAATTCATGTAAGTATAAGATCAGCTGGGAGAAATCTGTGTTCAGATATCATTCCCTGGTAACAGTAATTTTCTATTACATTTGAGAAATGTTTTAATAGAGAAACGTTTGAAAAATGAGTGCCTGTCTTCAGCCTAAGACATTTGTTTCTCCGTTCTGTTCCTCATCTAGTTTCGGCCGGCGAATAATTTTCACACAAGCACAACTTTGACCTATAGTGCGTTACACCTCTTCACTTGTCTGTTTTCCTTGCCTGAGCCTTTCCTTTCTTTAAAGCAGGTCTGCATTCCTGGGAAGATGTTGACAAACTGAATTCTTTCCCCAAGCTTGAGGAAGTGAGGTTGCTGGGAATCCCTCTCCTTCAGTCATACACCAATGAGGAGCGGAGGAAGCTGGTAATAGCCAGGTCTGGAGATTTTGTAGTAGATCCAGCCTTAATATGGTTAAAAATTGTGTGTGACTTAAGTCTAAGGTGCTCAGTCTCAAAGAGGGAATTGGAAGATAGTGGACTCCTGTAACTTGTGAGTTTTGTGAGTGACTCAAAAAATATGGAGGGAGGGGGAAACTACGTTGTGAATTAAAATTGTTCCATGTAATATAAGTGGCAATGGACTGGCAAACCACCTTAAGTAGCCCTGTTTTAAAGAACTACAATAATAACCTTGGAAAAAAATCATAAATCTCTTGTATTTGGAGACTGTTGAGTCTTTGTGCCCATTTCTGCTTGATACCCAATTGGTATTTTTAATGCTTGCTATACTGCAGACTTATTTATTTAAAACCATTACTTACCGTTTCCTATTTTTAAAAAAAATCTCAGTGGTTTGGATTAAAATTGATCCCTTCCATCGTCACGTCTAGCCTGGGGCATCAGGGAGAATCACGACAAGGCCCTAAACTCAGAGGAGTCCTTTAACTTGCACTTCAGTGTCTCATTTTACAGCTTTGCAGGCAGAGAGATGGCTCATCGAGGCTAAAGACAGGAACTAAGAAAGGCCTTTGTCAATCAATGGTAAAGGGAGAGGACCCTATCGATGGGCCCACTTCACAGTCTTCCCCTCTGGTGTACGTTTTGTGTTTTGCAATGGGAATATGCCCATTGCATATATGCTGGTTGTCATCTCACTGAAATCTCAAAAGCCACTGATGACGGATGTTAAATTAACTGTTGAGAAGTTTAGAGACAGTTGCTTGAACCGTGGTCTGATAGGTACTAGTTGTGCCAATTTAAAAGAAAAAACCTTTGATCCCATATTCTGCAGTTCTGCATTCATTATTTTCTTTAGTGTTTAAAATGTCTAAAGTGTGTGCACCTGAACTTGGATGCTGTCCTTTCAGTCAGCTATCTTTCTATTCATATTCTCCATCTGGAATGACTGGAGTGACAGACTAACCCAGGAACTACAGAAAATTATAGATAGATAGATGATAGATAGATAAATAGATGATAGATAGATAGATAGATAGATAGATAGATAGATAGATAGATAGATAGATAGATGATAGATAGATGATAGATAGATAGATAGATAGATAGATAGATAGATAGATAGATAGATAGATAGATAGATAGATAGATAGATAGATGATAGATAGATAGATAGATAGATGATAGATAGATGATAGATAGATAGATAGATAGATAGATAGATAGATAGATAGATGATAGATAGATGATAGATAGATAGATAGATAGATAGATAGATAGATAGATAGATAGATAGATGATAGATAGATGATAGATAGATAGATAGATAGATAGATAGAGTGTGTGTGAGAGAGAGAGGGGGATATATGTGTGTATGTGTAACTTTTTTTGCTGATAATGGAAATGAAATGGAAATGTAAATTTGACAGAAAAAAACTGTTGAATTCCCCCCCCTTCTCTCTTCCCCCCCTCTCGCACACACATCAATACTGCAAAACGGGGAAGCAGTAAATAGCAAATTTCTACAGCCTTTTCTTAAGTTCCCAACATTTTATAACATGCCTTGGAAAGTCCACGAGAAGAAAGGCGTTTAGGAAATCGTCAGATATATTTATAATCAAGTTGTAATGCACAATTTTAAATCAATTCCTCCCTGTATGGAGCCCTATAAAAATGCAATTTCCCTGACAGCTATATTTTTGGGTGTCAGATTCTGCAGGAATCTCCTGAGAAGACAAGATTTGCTGCTGACTATTTGGGGGATTTTTCCCCTCCCCTTCCCCCCCACCCCTTGCTCAGCTGTTAACATTTTCTCTTGTCTTTGGCAGGCTACCATTCATCACCAAGCTGAACGGAAGTGTCATAATGGACGGAGAACGAGAAGACTCTGAGAGATTTTTCATCCGCTATTACATAGACTTTCCACAGGAAGAAGCTCCTTTCAGGTGAGGAACTACCCAGAAGTTTGTGGAATGAATTTAAAAACTTCGGCTGTTCAGCGTGGTTTTTGAAGACAAGAAATATAAATTGAGGTGTCCCCAGTTCAGAATTGTGTGCTAAGTCACTCACTCGATAAACTTAGCCAAGCTGCAGAGCCTCGGCTGTACCTCATTTATCTTCACTATGGCGTCTCATATATATTACCGACTTATCTCGCAAGGCGCTGCAGCGCAAATGAGTAAATTACCATTTGAACAGCTACAGATATCGGTAAGCACTCCCAGGGCCGAGGAAAGACAGTAAATAAGAGGCAAAAGTCTGAATGCTTTATTACCGATATTTGTAACACATTGTTAATGAATAATTAAGAGGACAGTCGAGCTTCGGCTGTCAGGAAGGTTGCAATCCGAAGCAGATGTCGGGGAAGCAAAGGGTAGAAAGAGAAAACGGAGTAGAAATGATACAACGCACAGGTACCGCTTAGTTAACTGTCAGAGAAGGGGCAGCTAAGGCCAGTGGGCAAAGCGTCATCCACAACGGAAGGCTTGGCACACATGGACACGGGCCACATTGATTTCATTTTCAGCTCTTCGACCCTCACTTGCCCTTCCTAAACCAGCTATTGAGACCCTTCAACGGTGAATTGTCAGGCAATTCCAAAAAAGAAAAAGATATTAAAAAATTTGGTGCCGAGGAATCTTAAAACGTGTGTGGTATCTTGAACACTCGACACCATTGAGTTTCCCATGATTTTGGGTTTGGTTTTGCCTCAGTAGCTTTCCCCCCACCCCTATTGGTTCCCGGTAGGTTAATGCAGACGGCAAAATTGCCTTTTGTCTCCCCCATTTCCTTCTCCCCACCCCCAGTTCATAGCCTTTGAATAACCCTGGGCTTCTGTCCCCCAGCCTGATTGTTCAATGGCCCCTTTGTCCAGATGCCCTCATCTGTGTGGGGTCTTGAAGAGACCTGTGCCCTCAACAGAGACTGGCTTTCCAGTCCACCAAACCAGCGTGCCATTTCAGGGCCCTTTGGGGGCCATGAATAGCTGAGACGGCGTCCCCAGAGAATGGAGCTTCAGGTTCCACATCCTGCACCTTTAGTTCATGCTTGAAGTTCATTCTCGTCACTTTTCCCTGCCCCCAATATCTCAATTTCTTTCCCCTTTTCCTTCTTCAGCCTCTATTACAACCACCCTTCTTTTCCCCTTTAGATTATTTCTCTTTCCTGCCCTTCCAAGATTGATAGGTAATTTTTTAGGACCACATCCTCAAAACAATTATTAACAATCATGATATTAATAATAATAACATCATAATCATCCAAAAAGGAGTTGTTTCCCCGCCCCTTATTTTTGCAAACTGATGAACTACCATCCTGGCATCCAAGGTATTAATTCACCAGATCTTTACAGCTTGTTTAAAATTTCCACACAGATTTCATTTGCGATAGAATTGCCTAAGAGCGTGATTACAAATGAAGAGATCTTTTGTGTTGTTTCTGACTGCTTAAGTGCCCTTGTTAGATAGGGAGACAAAACGATGCCCTTCGCAGACACAACTAGACTAAAGATGAGCTTTAAAATCCTACAATTTGGGAGCTTGCGTGCAGTCATAGTTAAGACGCTGAGCTAAGGGACCACAAAATGTATGTAGCAGCCTCGGACCAATTACTCATTTCAACCCAACATTGTTTAACAGAATTGTGCCTTTGGGGGTGAAATGAGTGGCCTTGTGCATACCAGCTTGTGTTTCCAGGAAGAAGGCAGGATATGGATTTGATAAATGGAACTTTCTCCACTTTGGAATACAAGCTAGCTTTTAAAGATCAGATTCCAGCAGTTTTCAATCCAGTTGAGGAAAACAGTTTTGCTGTCCCCAATAAGTCTGCATTGTTCTTATTTTTGTTCCATAAAAAGAGATTGGACAACCATTTGTCTGGAATGGAATAGGGTCTCCTGCTTGAGCAGGGGATTGGACTAGAAGACCTCCAAAAACCCTTCCAACTCTGTTATCTGTTATAATCTGGTGAGAAGTTTTGGCCTTAGGTGGGAGTGGGAGAGAAAAGAGTTGTGGAATCTTCAACACCTTTGGATACCCTTTGATTTTGATGACAATGACATGTCTACCTCTCTGGAAGCAAGAGTCTGCAGTCGCCTCAAGGGAAAAACAAGCTTTTTTCCAGAGCTCTGCTGAACAAGCCGTGGATCCCATTATACAAGAAGTGACGGAATGAATGGAGGTGTTGAAACCCGTCCCGAAAAGCCGCCTTTCACTTTCCACCATGGATTTAACTGCTGTCAGCCATCACGGGATCCAGAGAATGCCATCTTCCTTATCTCCCAAATTGTCTCTAGCCAAAACGGACCAAGTTATCTCTCCGTGTTAATTGCAAAGCCAAGCACAGCAGCCCGTTCTCCGAACACTCGGCCTCTGTGAAAGCTGTTTTTGTCCAAAACGCTGGGCGAAACTGAGGGCGCTTCATCAGCCCCCCCACCCCGCCCTCATATTGCAGACAGACAGAGGCTTTGCTGTTGGTGGAATATCCTTACCTTTAACACGAGTCCCCTGGGGGGGGCTCCCTGCCCAGTTGCCAGGCCCCATCATCCCCTGACAGGAGCAATGACACAGCAGCGATCGCGGTTTCGGCCTGAGCCAAGAAGGACACAAAAGGGGCTTTCAGTCTAGGGGTATCCCTTAGAGACTCTGAAATGTTATCCCCCCACAATCTTAACCACTCTTTGTTTTTATCTTTTGAGCTACCTTGGACTTTGGGTTGACTTTTTGCCACTTTCCCAGCCAGCAAAAGAGATGCTCCTTCCTCATTATTAATGAGATATATCTGAAAAATGCCTTGGGGGGGAGGAGATGGAGGAGGAGTAAAGACCGAAATCTCTAACCAGGAGCATAAACAAGAGGGGTGTTTATCTCTGGGAGGGAGAAAAAACTTGTGGAACGGGTTCGGGGCCATCCAGACAGTGCTGCCCCACTTATTTTTTCCCCCCGCTCCCATTCAGCCTCGTCCTCGGTTTGCAAATGCCAAAAGGAACGGAATTCAGACCTACAGAGAGGCAGAAGCTGAACCAAAGTTATGCAATTAATAGCTGTAAAAATTTCAGCTTGACTCTGTTCTGACAAGCTATGATAGTGGGATTCACTCTGCCAATGAATGAATACTACTAAGAGAGATTGGGGAGGAGGGGGGGGCATGTCATGAGTTCCCCCCCCAGCCCCCTGAGGATGTGGAACATTGATCTCTGCAGCATTCGGCAGGACCGTGTTGAAAGCACTTTATGCGGAAGTTTATCAGGGCTACCACTATACAGGTAGTCCTCGACTTACAACAGTTCATTTAGTGACCGTTTCAGAGTTACAGCAGCACTGAAAAAAGGGACAACCATTTTTCACACTTTACGACCACTGCAGCCTCCCCATGGTCACGTGATTTACATTTGGACGATTGATAACTGACTGACATTTATGACGGTGGCAATGTCTCGGAGTCGTCTGATCTCCTTTTGTGACCTGACAAGCAAAGTCAATGGGGGAAACCAGATTCACTTAACAACCGGGTTACTAATTTAAGAATTGCAGTGATTCGCTTAACGAATGAGGTGAGGCAAGTCGTAAAATGGAGCAAGCTCACTTAGCAAACTTCTCACTTAACAACGTAAACTTTGGGCTCAATTGTGGTTGTAAGTTGACAACTGCCTGTAGTTCATGCACATTGTGAGAAATTCCAGCTGCACTGCCCCTACATGTATGTGGTCTACACGTTCGACTTTCTCTTCATTGGGGGTTGAGAATACTAGCTGATTGAGCTGTGACCTGATACCTTTGCCAAGTTTGGGGAAATTCAGGTGGTGCCAATGTCCTAAGTCAAACCATTAGGGGCCAGAATTAGAGATGGCACAGGCCACTGGTCTTCTGTTGATTATGATGTCCAATATTGACTTCTTCAAAAACTCAAAATGGTGCGGATCCCAGATCCTTAAAGTAAACCACCTCTCCGTTCATCCTTTACTCTCCAGTGAGGCCCTTTTTAGCTTAGAATGGCTGACCGTTGCGTTTTCTGCCTAGTACCTAAGTTCTGAAACTAAGTAGTGCATTCAGCCCCTTCACTATTTTCTGGCTGCAAGTACATACACTTTGCTTTAAGGAACATTTTAGGTCTTCGCTTGTCCAGCCCGCAAAGAGCAGAATTGATCTTCCAGTTGCTAAAAAGTCTTAAAAGAGTTGAGTTTCTCTGGGGGTTTTTTTCCAGGTATGTAGGATATTGCTAGTTGGCTTTAAAAGGTTGGCACAAAATGCCAGAAAAAATATATATATTTTAATAAAGCAATATGTTCAGCAACCTTTGCATGTTGTCTCTCTTCCCCCATTTTCGTAGGTATCAGGAACTAGTGACAAAATACGGGAAGCTGGAAAAACTGGCGGTGGTCGACTTGAAGCCTCAGAGCAGCGCCAAAGTCGAAGTTCACTTCAAAGATCAAGTGAAGGAGATGAACATCCGCTTAGATCAGACGGTGGCGGAGCTAAAGAAACAACTGAAAACGGTGGTCCAGCTGCCCATCAGCAGCATGCTGGTCACCTACTTCGATAACGAAGATCCCTTTGGCCCTGAAGAGCTGAAGTACAACTCGAGGGCCCTGCATTCCTACGGCATCCGGGATGGAGACAAAATCTACGTGGACTCCAAAGCCAAGTAGCCTCTCTGCTTCCAGAAGGCCTGCTCCAGAGTGCGCGCCCGCCCCACGTAACACCATCAAGGGACTTTCTGACGGGGGTGTTTCATTTGGGTTCATTTGGTTGAGATTTGGTGTTTCAGAAGTGCGTCCGATCACTTCTCTAGCCCAGGTTAGCAGGTCCAGATCTGTGATAGAAAAGCACCAGGATTCAGCGCAGATCACAGTCAGGATGCTCCTCAGAGGCGTTACATCGAGCAGGTGGGCTCTTTCCCTTTGCTATCTCCCAGCTGCTTCAGTATACTTGTGAACGTAGCACGACAGGCCAGCTTCAAAACTCGGAGGTTATTACAGCCACTCAGCCAGGGAATTCAGGCTTCCGGCACGCATAAGCGTAAGGTACGTGTGAAAAAGATTCTGCGCAGCTCTTGTTCCCGTGGCACTTGGACTCCAATTACAAACGGCTGCGCTGCTGTCCCTTCACCTGGGTGGTCTGTCATTTCTTTCTTCCTGGGGGGCCTTTTTGGAAGGAAAGGGTTCTTCAGGACATGGGCCTGTGGGATTGTCTGGCAGCATTCTGGATTTCAGATAGCTGAAGGAGATAACTCTGAGAGGCGCTTAACATATGTGTGCACCATGTGTCCCTCTCTCTCACACACACACACACACATACCCATAGAGACATACACACATCTACAGCTTCCAAAGCACAGTAATAAGGACACACTATAAAACCGAATTCCTTTAGATAACCCTCCTGGTTTGCCAGTTCTCCAAGGTAGCATAGATAAACTATTTCTGCACAGGGCACATCAGAAGTTAAATGGATGGCACTTTGACATATAGCCAGTGAGTCAGGCAGCTAAGCAGAACAACTGACGGATCTGTGTGATAAAAGTCATCGCCTGATTGGTTGCTGAAGCAAACTCCTTTCATTCAACAGTTTGCTAAAAGATCACAAATCCTTTATAGTGCTGCTATATGTTCAGTTGATTATTTTTATGAATTACACTTCGGGTGGCTTGAATGCTTCTCCCTCTCATTCCCTGCATCCATACGTTCAATCTTAGAATAAACTTGTGGCAGGATTAGCTGAGAGATAGACACTGGTTTCTACCAACTAGAAACCTTTCATAGGCTAATTTTAACCTGAATTCCAAATTTTGTATCATGATAACTGGATGGAAACCAAAACCCAATAAAGCATAGTTCGTTTTTAGTCCATTTTTAAGCCAACAGAAGCATGCAAAACCATTCCTGGTCCTCCAAGGTTGGTCATTTTTATGCACGAGTCGTTATTCTGGACTTGTCCCTTTATATGGTCCATGATTTGTGCAGTTTCAATAGGATGAGCTTCTGTTATCTAACTTCAAAGCAATTCTTCTATTTTAACTCTGGATGTGCAGTGCGCTTCTGTAATCACAACTTTGGGAGACTGCAGCGAGGACCATATTAAACGCTTCCCACTGTTTTTGTAGGCTCTCAGTCTCTTGCACGGTTCTGCTTCGAGATGCATTAAGCTTGTTTCCTTTGTAAATCAGGCAGGGGCTGCCCTTCCTTCCTTGTGTCAGTTTGACAACGCTGGAAGCAGTTCAATCCGTCCATTTTACACATGTACATTTAAATGTCCGTGAAGCTAGCTGATTCTTATTACCTGTGCACTTTTGACCTGAGTTGGTAGCTTTTATGCTCCGAAAGCCAGATTTTTTTTTCAGCCCCTGATTCTGCTATTCCCTCTTGGGGCTTCCTTTTTTTATATAAATTGCAGAGTGTGGGGGTTACCCCCCCCCCTTTTCTGGTATCTACTGTTGGAAAGCAAAAGAAAGTTCTTTTGTTTTCTCATTGGAAAGGAAGCACTTACCACCCTCTGTACATTAAAGAGAGGGCATTGCTAAGCCTTAGAGGGAATAGCATTCTGACCGCCATCCCTTGTGAAGCCACAGTTCTCCATCAAATTATGACTATTGGACGTCGCTCCAGAATAATAATATTCTGGATTTTATAACTATAGCAAGTTGAGGTTCTTTCCTCTCCATTTACTTAGCAAAATGCCCTTACGGTAACATTGTGATGCCAACCCAAATCAGCATTTTATTAATGATCGATGCGTTTGTGTGTGCGTGTTTACACATGCTGTAATGGGGAATGTTCATGTCAATAAGATATTTTATTATAAAGATTTATGGAAAGATAGAATTGTGTAATAATATACTATTTTATCGGTGGTCCTACCGTATCAAATACCCTAGTAGGGCTTGACAGACTGGTTGGATGCAAAGGGCCAGCCATTGAAATTTATGGAACATCCATTGGAACAGTATTTCTTATCTTCCTCCCCACTCCAATGTTGATGCCATCGTAGTACTGTTCACTATCCATGTAGTTCGTAATTTAGAAAGAAGCATTAAATCGGGGAGAGAGACCGCAAAGGAATTCCACCGAAGATTCATATTTTTGTGCGTATTATTGAAAGAGAGTTAGTCTTAAACCCTAAACCTACTTCCTTAACCTTATGTCTCTTGTGGTGTGACTCTTACAGACTTCTGGAGAGCAGTAAGTTAGGAAAAAAAGCTGTATTTAACTTATTTAAATCTGCAGGTTACATAACTTAGGCAATTCAAGAGTGTTTGCTTAAGTTGACATTCTGCTAGGTAGAATAGAGAGAGAAAAGGCTACAGCAAGACAGAGACTTCAGGCCTATCCCTCGAGTTTTCTTCAACCATCCCCATTTAAAAAAATATATCCATTAAACAAATGCTTTGGAAGCTGAGGTCTGCATCTAATACATTCTGTCCGCTTTCTGCAATTATACAGGATTGGCACATAACTATGGGCAAAAACTGTCAGCATTGGGAGCAGCCAAGCTACATCAAATATTTAATCTTTTAATTAGGTACATTATAGGAGGATAAAAGCAGCATGAAAGGAAGAGTAATGTAATGGCATTCTGTACAAATGTCCTCTTCGGCTACATTTTTGCGTTGGATTCAGCTGTGAAATCTGGATCATCCTGGTTTGCCAATAGCATCAAATTCACCATGTTCTCCAATGTTCTGTGTTCAACCCATAGCACTGATTGGTTCCCTATTTGTGCTTTTTAAAAAATGCTGTGTACAAAAAGGAGATGTGGTATAAGGCTTTGCCAGTTTTCAACTCTCCTTTCATCCAGTGCTAATGTCACACGTGATTGTTTCTGACTGAAAACTGATTTTGACCATTGGCGTTTTCCTTAAAATGTTGATATTAACATTCAGTTCATGTTTGGCTAGTCATCTGATGGGAACTGTCATAAGCCAGATGCCACAGCTTTTTTTGCTGTTGAACATGTGAACTCTTTATGCTAGAGCAGGGGTGTCTAACCTTAGTGAGTTTTAAAACTTGTGGACTTCAATTCTCAGAATTCCCCAGCCAGCCAGGGAATTCTGGGAGTTGAAGTCCACGGAACTTAAAAGTTGCTAAGGTTGGACACCCTGTGCTAGAGGCTTCCTCTGCAGATAGTTAAGAAGCCAGGAGACCAAATACTGTAGAGATCATTTTTATTGCCAGACCGAGTGGGCCCTAAACTCATCCACGTCCAAAAATCTGGATAAAAAGCATGAAGATTGACTTCTTCTGGATAAAAAGAGCAAGAAGATTGACTTCGCCTGAAGTTATATTCTGAATAGCACTATCAAGTTCACAGTTGGGCAGTGAACTCCATTTGTACGAAACTGCAATTCTACTTGCGAAAATCCTTGAGGTTTTTGGGTGGTGGTGGGAGCAATGTTCTGGTCACTGGAAGAAGTTTATATTTCCCCAAAGACCCCCCATTTACGAAAGGTGACCCTTTTTAAAGATAAGTGGGGTGATGTCAGAAAGTCCTCCTCTCCACAGTCAGGTTTATCTGTAGATTTCATTGCATTAGAAAATAGTGTAAGTATCCGCCATTTTTAATGGTCTTGTACTGAAAACAAAATCTAGGGAACTGGGAAGTATTAGCTTTGGAACTCAGGGGGCTGTTATCGCTGGGTAGCAAGCCATAGCAAGTGATTCCCGGCTCGTATCTGGGTCTGGCAGTTGCGTGTAGTATTGAACAAAAAGAAGGATCTTGGTTGGCATTACTGCAGGTGAGTAAGTTCTGTGCATGTTAGACCTCAATTTAGCCTTCACATTATGCAAAATATAAAATTCGTAGCTAATTCTGCTTCCGTGATTAAGTTGAGTGAGAAACTTGTGATTTTTTCCCCCTTTCCGACATGGAATGGTGGGAAGAAGAAGTGTGTGTGTGTTCTGGTGAGACCCCAGCATGATTGGAGAGTGAAGAAATTAAAGCATGATTGGAGAAATTAAAAGAATAACCAAGCAAAATGACATAGGCCTAGACTCTGAAATCTCTACCTTTGCTTTGGCTTTTGAACTTTCTGTCGGAGTCCCAGAGAAAGCCGTGTATATATAGATCCATTGAAGTTAAAGGCATTTGCAATAGACCCGTAGCATATTTACTCATTAGCAATCTCCAGGGTTTCAGACTATAACGCAGCTGTATTTCAGTGATTTTGGTTCTGAAAAGCTTACATAGATTGCACCCCCATTTCATATTCTGAGCCTTTTTTCCCCCCACTACAGCTTGAGTTGAAACTGATTATCAAAGCAGACAGTCCTTGCTCTGCTGAATTCCATAAATCAGTGTTTCTCAACCATTGCCCGCTTTAAAGACCTGTGGACTTCAACTCCCAGAATTCCCCAGCCAGCTATGCTTGAGGTTGTGGAGAGCTAGTGAGCCTGGATCTTAGTAAGGTGCTGTTTCCTAAGGAGCCCTAATTTGTACTAATGGCTAGGTAGAGCGTACTTTCTAGAGAGAGCTGCAGCTACTCTCCAGAACATGGATGCTCGCTACCCTAGTTGTAAAAATTTGGAGGCTGCAACTTGGGAAAAAGTGTCATTGAATTCAAGAGCTGGTTTTTGGTAGAAAGCTCTGTGCGGGGTTACACCAATGGAGCAAGGCAATTGAACGTAAGTAATAGCGTGACATCTATGCAGGATTACCATTAGGGAGTATCTGGTTCTGAAGAATCTACTCTGGTTACTCTCTTGCTGGCACAGAGCAAACAGTGAGGAAGAGGAGGCCCATGTTCACTGCTTAGGTCACTTCCAAATCTGGCCAGGATCCTTGGCTTTAGTCATTTGGAAAGAGCAATACATGTCAACCTTGGGACAGCTAGTGAGGCACAATGACATGCAGCAATTCCTTATTCGAGATACATAGGGCCTGAAGATTTTCCTGGATCTATTTACCTGGAAACATATCTGACAGGATGGTTAAATAAAAAAATCCACTACAGTTTCCCTTTTGTTTGTACTCCGATTCATGTACTTTTGTGGAAGAAAGAGAATATCTCTTTTCCAAGAAACAAGCATTGTATTTCAGTGTTCAAGAATTTGCTCCAAATATAAGGCAGTCAATTGAATGATATCAATAAACTTTAAGTTTTGTAAAAAAAAAAGTGTGAAACTACTTTATTTACATATTTCATTTCTAAGACATAAATTCGCATGGATCTTGCTGGATTAAATTTTAGTTTCTCATCTCTGCTTGTGGCTGGGAAAACTTCAGAACTGTCCAAAAAGTCTCTCAACCTCTGGCTGTTTCCTGAACCCGTTCACAGACCTGAAACGATTTTCTTTTGATTTTCTTCGAAACCGCAAACCCAAAGTAAGAAATCTATGAAAACTGTAAATCCACATGATTTCCTTCCTACACATCGATTTGGGTATTCTATAAGCTTGGAAAAAGTTCCTTTGGCTCCAAAGGTCCTTTGTTCCTGCGCAAGTTCAGTTCTTACGCTCTTTAATGCTAATTTGGTAACACTATATAGACCCACCCTCAGTAGTACAAAGGAAGGGATGCTTTCTTTTTCTCTACTTTTTTTTTTGCCCTTAAGTGAAAAGTGATTCTGATCAAAACAGCCTCATTCCTAGTTCTTCCAACCTTGACATCTTTCTGGATCTCCTGGAAAGTTTTTTTTAAGTTTTCAGGAAGAGATTTTTTTTCAGATTTGTAGCCCATTTCTGATTCACCTTTCGATCAGCGAACATACCATTATAATTTTCAGACGCAAAACGGGCTTGTTATACATTCAAAAGCATTTATTTAGTTTTGTCTTCAGGGTTTTTTTTTTTTTAAGGATTTTTTTGGAAGCACCAATCATTCACCGTTGGCAGACGTTTGTTGACATGCATCCTTCGCTGACCTAAGTTTTCCCAGAGTTGATCAAAACGTGGTTTCAGATATAATTTTGCTTCGCTCGACCACAAACCAGGTTCGTGATTTTGTTTTTCCGTATATTTATTATGCCTCTATTTAGAATCTCTATTTCTTGTTTTCAAAGAGTTTTCTTTTTTCTATTTTGAATTCTGCATTGTAAACACTGTCTTTTGGGGATACGAATATGTGTTTGTGATACCGTTTGATGCTGCTGTTTTTTTGTAGACCAGCCATCTAGTTTGTTTTTATTTTGTTTGATATCTCAGAAGCCACATAAAAAGCAACATATTCTCTGCAATGGGAACATTGAATGGAGTTGATTGCAAATTGGATGTGATAAGTCTACTAATATCGGCTTGTGTTCCCAATTACATAGAGGAAAAGGCGAAGCGTTCAGCTCCCTTATCATCCCACTTATATGCTTCTGCGAGATGAGATATAAGCCCTTAACATATTATAATTTCTACATTTTGTAATTAATGTGTTGCTGTCGTACATTTCAGGAAAATTAAGCTGCATTCCTAATGAGGCAGCGCATCTCTTTGGGCATGTACACACACACACACACACACACACACACACACACACTACATAGACAGGTTTTATGCAACATGACTGAATAGTCTTTAAAGACTCAGCCAAGGTAAGAGATGATGGTGCAGGTATCAAGGAGATTGTGTGCAAGTGTGTAGCGTCAGAAAGAGAGAAAAAGATAGTTTTGAGCACTGACATTAGGCCGATTCTCTCTTGCCAGCTTCCCAAGACAGATGCATGATAGAAATAACAGCTGCAGCCATGTCCAACAAAGATGGTTACCTGTCTATGGAGACTGTCCATCATCCAAATCATGATTGTGCTTTTTCAAAAGGCAACTAGACTTGCTTGTTTTTTTGTTTTGTTTTTTCCTTGAAAACGTTTTGCTTCTTATCCAAGAAGCTTCTTCCACTCTTCACAACCAAAGAAGCGAAATGTTGCCTTTTGGAAAAGCACCTGTGGGATAAAGATATTTTCTTTCACATGAATAATACCACAGTTATTCAGAACGAAACTCCATTTTGTTCCGAGGTCTTTGGGGCGGTATGCACATTGGGTAGTACAGATTCTGCACAAATGACATTTTGCTAGCTTCTTTAATGATTATAGAGGTTGCTAGCAAGATAACCTGCTGAGTTGTGTATCACTAATGTGTGTGTACGTGCTGATTTTCGAATCAGTTGGGTAGAAGTAGAACTTAACTTGGGAATTCTATTGAAAGACAAACATTTTATGGCTGTATATAACCACAATCCCATGCTTCTAGCTGAGATTTGGAACACAAACCGGTTTCCACGATACAATGCGAGCTCTATTTATGCGTAGGGACTTTACTCCCTCCCCAAAAAATTAAGTAGAAGCTTGTTAAGGGCTCTACAGTTCTTTAGTTCTGCATTTTTCAGCAGAACATAAATTTTGCCTCTACGGTAATGTAACTTTCAAACGAGGAGAGTTGGCAAATAGTGATGAAACGGTGGGTACTTTACCTTAAAGTCTCTTTATGTACTCAATAATGTATGAGAAACTTCCACTGGCCCCCCCCCCAATAATTAAAACATCACCTAGGTTGTATGTATTATTTATGTAATTTTGCTTTTAGCTCCTCTTCCCTTGCCCCTTCTCCTCACCTAACCCACTAATTTGTTGCAAGGTGGGTATGTTTATGACACAAAAGATTAGCCTCTGCAACCTTGTTTGTATTTTCAAATTCCCAGTCAAGAAATGTTAAGTATTCTTCAGCTGGTTTTGCAAGGGGCGGGGAGGGGGAGAAGAGAGGATTAGTTTAATCGAGGTTTAAAGTCTCGGCAATGGAGAGACACTCCATGCTCAATAATTGGCTCTCATTTTAGTATACAATGAAAAGCTAATCAGCCAAAAGCTTTGTGCTGGAGAAACTGAGGTTATTAAAGGATTGAATGTTTCCTCTGAGTGATGTTCCCGTTAAATCCTATTTACTGCTGACCTTGGAAACTCTTCAATCCTAACCCATCATTAGGCTGCACTTTTCATTTGAACCCGTCATATAAAACAAGCAATTTACCTCTCCTTCCCCTTCCCAGTTAACAAGGATGTTGACAGCTCCTGGCTAATTGAGAAGGTCTAAGATCTGCCAATGTTTAAAAAAAACCAAAATTTCTAGGCTCATCAGTCAATTTGGACGTTCTTTGATTGACATGCCTTTAATGGAGAATTGATGAACTGATCCCTGCGAATTGTTACTGGTTACACTTCTCTGGTTTTTGGTTTCTTCCCTTCCTAGGATGAATTATCCATCATTCTTTAGAAGCTGGGTGGCCTTTATTTTTCTGCTTCTACAGCAGCCAGGTTAGTATTTCAGGTTTTCAACGTGGGATAATTGAAATGCTCTCTGTTCATTCTGACAATCCACTGACATGGAAGGCAGATTACATGAAAACCAAGGAAGGTATCCATCAAGAATCCTCTCCCTTACCACACATTCTCTGCTTTGTCTCTACAATTCTACCAAGAATATCTTCTTCAGGCGTTTCTTAAGATGGTTTCATTCTGGTGTGAGCTTACCCTGCTACAAATACATGTGAATGTGTCCACTTGATTAGCATTGATGGATTCTCCGGCCCATCACCCAACCAGAATGGGAAGGTGATGAACAGGAAATGCGACTGATCCCGTCTTTATGGTTCTGGAATTGGTGTCCATCCTAGAAAGAGGCATGGTTGCATATGCCGGGACACAATTTCCACTCCGTCGTGGAAATTCTACTCCGGGCAAAAACGTAGAATTAAATTTCAAAGCAATCGTTTATAATCATGCAGGTGGATTTTTGTGAGGCTTCTTACCTGTAGAGCAACTGCAACAGGTGAGAGAAGCCAAGATTTGTTGGTTTCAGGTTAAAAAAATAAAGGTATGAGGTCAGGTATAGGAGCATGACTAAATCTGTGGTTTTTGTCTTAAAATTTACCCCGTCCCCATTTCTCATACATCAAAAGCAAAACTTTTGAGCCTTTTCATATGAAAGGGTTATGTCACTCTGTCCCCGGGGAGCCTCTGAGCCATTTTTTTAAAAAAAGTTTTTAATCATCAAGAGTGTCTCCCGCTCACCCATATTTCCCTTTATTTTTAATTTTGTTTCATTTGGCAATTTAATGAGATTTTAAATTTAAACTCTATCCCACTCCAGTTGCTTGTGATATATCTGGCTCGACTGATGTGTTTCCTTGCTTGAACTGTTTGCATGTTGGCTCCCTTATAAGCAACTGTGCAGAACATGGTAGGTCAAAAAGACTAGAGGTTGAGTAGTTTCCTTTAAAAAAACAACAACCTCAATTTCCCATGATTTTGCAGCAGTTTAAGGGGACCTCCTTGGGAAAATTGCTTCTCCAAGTGGTTACTAATCCCAATTCTGATTTTTTTTAATAAGACTCCATCTTACCACATCATCTGTTTGTACTTTTGTGTCTGTTTTGGCAGGGTGGGAGGGAAGGAGAGAAATGGGCTCGATGTTTTACATCGTAGAAAGTCTGCGTAAACCATTTGTAGTGGGTTCTCATGCAACTTTTAAAACGGGATGCAACTCTTAACTACAGACTTTATTTCTCATGTCAAATTCTCAGAGACTGCCTAGAAAGTGCTTTTCATTGCTCCCTTCCTATGGCTGAGAGAGTGTGATTGGCCCAAAGTCACCCAGCCAGCTTTCATGCCTAAGGCAGGACTAGAACTCACGGTCTCTTGCTGATTGGTCCAAAGTCACCCAGCCAGCTTTCATGCGTAAGGCAGGACTAGAACTCACGGTCTCTTGCTGATTGGTCCAAAGTCACCCAGCCAGCTTTCATGCCTAAGGCAGGACTAGAACTCACGGTCTCTTTTGTGATTGGCCCAAAATCATCCAGCCAGCTTTCATGCCTAAGGCAGGACTAGAACTCACGGTCTCTTTTGTGATTGGCCCAAAATCATCCAGCCAGCTTTCATGCCTAAGGCAGGACTAGAACTCACGGTCTCTTTTGTGATTGGCCCAAAATCATCCAGCCAGCTTTCATGCCTAAGGCAGGACTAGAACTCACCATCCCCCGGTGGCTCAGTCACCCAACCGACTTGCATGCTTAAAGTGGGACTAGAACTCCCAGTCTCCCAGTTGCTAGCCCGGTACCTTCGCCACCATTCCAAACTGGCTCAACGTACCATTACTAATGCTTAAAATAAGTATTGAAAAACGGCCCTAATACCATACATAGAAGGGGGGAAAGGAACCTGAAAAAAATAACGCCACATTTAACAGTTCTGAGTTGAGATATATCCGTGCAGCTATTTTCGCCACGCTCAAATGCTTTTCGGTATCCGTTGTCTGGCAAAATAATCTCTGCTGCAACCTGCTAACACGGTCCGCGTCCATATGCAAGAAAGACGCGCCATCTGCCAGGTTCTCCAGTTTTATGACACTCTCATCGAAAGTCTGCGCGAGGGCAGGTCTTTGGAAGCACACAGACTCACTTGCTTTAGACTAAAACCCTCTGCAGCTTCTGCCGCTTGTCGAAGAAAACAAATGTACATGTTCTCCTGTAAGCTTGCAAAGATTCAGCAATGGAGAAATGCTATTTAGACAATAGATGCCACTCTTCTGCAAGTCCTCACCTTCCTTCAACACCCAATTCCACCTGTCTCAACTCTCCATCAGATGGAAAGTACAGATATTCCACTGGCCTATTAAAAGACCAGCAGCGTAAGTCCTCTCTCCATCCTCAAATGCATCCAGCTGATTACTAGAGTCATCATCTTTTAACGACCCCATAATATCTGGCGGGGTGGAGTCTGGGCAACTGAATGGAACAAGCAGAATGTTTTAATGGCTAGATGCCCTTCCTGTCGCCAATGCGGAGTTTTGTTCGGCAGATATATTCTCAGTGTGCCCAGAGAGAGAAATATCTGCCTCTATCTAGGATCGAACTCACAACCTCCTGATTGTGAGGCGAGAGCTCCACCTCTAGGCCACCGCACCACTCCAGCTGATTACTGATTATAATTTCATTCTAGTCTTAGTTAACTAAGAAGCCGAGGTGGCGCAGTGGTTAAATGCAGCACTGCAGGCTACTTCAGCTGGCTGCTAGTTCAGCAGTTCAGCTGTTCAAATCTCACTGGCTCAAGGTTGACTCAGCCTTCCATCCTTCTGAGGTCGGTAAAATGAGGACCCAGATTGTTGGGGGCAAGAGGCTGAACTCTGTAAAACCGCTTAGAGTGGGCTGTAAAGCACTATGAAGCGGTATATAAGTCTAAGTGCTATTGCTATTCCTTCCTTCCTTCCTTCCTTCCTTCCTTCCTTCCTTCCTTCCTTCCTTCCTTCCTTCCTTCCTTCCTTCCTTTCTTTCTTTCTTTCTTTCTTTCTTCCTTCCTTCCTTCCTTCCTAGTTCAGCAGGTCAGCGGTTCAAATCTCACCGGCTCAAGGTTGACTCAGCCTCCCATCCTTCTGAGGTGGGTAAAATGAGGACCCAGATTGTTGGGGGCAAGAGGCTGAACTCTGTAAAACCGCTTAGAGTGGGCTGTAAAGCACTATGAAGCGGTATATAAGTCTAAGTGCTATTGCTATTCCTTCCTTCCTTCCTTCCTTCCTTCCTTCCTTTCTTTCTTTCTTCCTTCCTTCCTAGTTCAGCAGGTCAGCGGTTCAAATCTCACCGGCTCAAGGTTGACTCAGCCTTCCATCCTTCCGAGGTGGGTAAAATGAGGACCCAGATTGTTGGGGGCAATATGCTGAACTCTGTAAACCGCTTAGAGAGGGCTGTAAAGCACTATGAAGCGGTATATAAGTCTAAGTGCTATTGCTATATAAGTCTAAGTGCTATTGCTATTGCTAACTGATAATACTCTAGCTCCGTGATGGTGAACCTATGGCACACGTGCCCAAAGTGGCACCCAGAGCCATGTTGCCTGGCATGCGTGGCGTCGCCCGTTCCTCTTCCAGATTTTTGGCGCGCATGTGACGATCAACTGGCCTTTGTGAGTGTGGCAGTGCCGGAAACTGGAAGAGCTGGTCTTCCATTTTCCGGCGTGAGCATGCGCACCGGCCAGCTGATCAGCATGTGCGCATGCGCGGCAGTAACCGGAAGACTGGCACATGCACGCCGGAAACGAAGTAAATTTTCTGGCACGCACATGCCCCCTGGGCAACACCTCTTCCTGGTTGCGGCCCAGACGAGCACTCGTGCGTGCATGTGCGCTAAATGCTCCCTTTTCGGCACTTGGTGCCTAAAAGGTTTGCCATCACTGCTCTAGCTGATTACTAGAGTATTATCAATTAACTAAGAGTAAAATAAAATTATAGGTAAATAAAGGTGACCCTGGATTGCATTTTTTGCAACAATCTGCCAGGGTGAAAAAAATGGAGCGGGTTTGGAGGAAGTAACAACGGGTACGGCATGGAATGTGTTTGGCACCAGAATAATTATTTCTCTCTCCGTGTCTCTTTGTTGCAGCCCAGACTATGGGCATCTTATACCCCTTTTGGCCCAATGACACCAAAACCCCCAAAGTGGACGATGGCAGCTCTCCAGAAATCAAGCTCTCCTTCCCCTTCATTTTCTTTGGAGCTCCGTACAGGACCATTTTTGTAAGTAAAGCACCAGTTGGTAAAGCCAAGCGCGCTTTTCCCCGCCATTAACATCTGCATTTTAAACACCGCTCTCCGCTTAACAGCCTTCCTCGGAGAAGAGGAAGATTAATGGTGTCCTCCCTGCCAAGTTCTTACACGTTATGAACGAGAGGGTCTAGTATTAAGAAAATCAAGGGTGCGCTTAGGAGGCGAGCGTGCGAGGGGCAAGATTATAAAAGCCCAGCAACAGCCTTGTGCAATTGATTAAACACTCAAACGACGCGCAGGCTTTTGGCATGTTAAGCATTGAGCCGGTGGCAGGAAAACCAGAATATGTCAAGGAGCTTCAGAAGAATATGTATTTTCAGGAAATTTTTCTGCTTTGGGGATATTTGTTTTTTCCTTAGGAGCTGTATTATTTACTCTGCTTCCTAAGTTGCTGCTTCAAAAGAGAACATTATTTTTCCAAGGCAGGATTGAGAGGAGAGGACCAAACTGTTTCATGCACACAAGACACACAGATACAAACAAACACAAACACACCCACACACCCACACACACGAAGAATAAATTCCAACTTTGGAATACAGTTTCTAACCAGACATTGGTCTATGCCGGTGATGGCGAACCTATGGCAAGCGTGCCACGGGTGGCATATGGAGCCATATCTGTCGGCACGGGAGCCATTGCTATAGATCAGCTCCAGCATGCATGCGTGTGCTGGGCAGCTGATTTTTTGCTGGCCACACACCCCTTCCCTTCCAGGAGTCTCCACGGCCCGTTTTGAGATAAAGGGCTCGCGCAGAGGCTCTGGGATGGCATTTCTGGCCTCTGGAGGGCCTCTGGGGGGTGGGGGAGGCCGTTTTTGCCCTCCCCAGGCTCCTAGAAAGCCTCGAGATTGGGGAGAGCAAAAAACCCACTGTGTCATCGCATGCCAAAAGCAGGGGAGTGTGGTGGTCGTGCGTGCATGCGCGGGAAGGAGCAGGGTGGATTGAATTATGGGTGTGGGCATGCACGCACACGACCCTCCCGCGCTCTCCTCGGTTTTGGCACGCAATGACAAAAAGGTTAGCCGTCTCTGGTCTATGCCATGAAGGCCACCATTTGTGCAGTCGGTAGACTTCTGAATTTGTGGGTCGGAGTGAAACGGGGCTAAGCGTGGGTAGAATCATATCATGTCCATGGGAAATGTGGGGTTTGGGGTTCTTTTGGCTTAACAATGGCAATGGGCCCCGTGGTTTTGTTTTGGTAGAAGACAAGCGGGGCAACTTTCACTTAAACTCGGTTCTCTTCAATGGGTCCCAAGGATGCTTTTTTTTCCCCAAAAGGCAACTGGACTTTCCAGGTTTTGTCCTGGAAAACATTTCGCTTCTCATGCAAAGAAGCCTTTTCCGTTCTCTTCAATGTGGGCACAACGGGATGGATGTCACGGGAATTCAGAGCATGAGATTTGAATTCTGTGGTTCATTCCCCTGTCAAGGAATCTCCATTCCATCCCAACCTCCAAACACAGGGGGGACATAAATATATAGCTCTATTTCAGGGGTGTCAAACTCGATTTCATTGAGGGTTGTCTTTGATCTTGGGGGGCCGGAGTGAGCGTGGCCAGTTCGACGTCACTCGTGTTGGCGCCTGTCGTGGCCCGAGTGCTCTGCCAGCAAAAACGGGCTCCCGAGCTCCGTTTTCGGCTGCGATGGCCTCCTGCAACCCCGAGCTCCATTTTCGCTAGCAGAGGCACTGTGGGCCGGTCCTTTGCTATTTCCAGGGCGGCCCCATGGCCCAGATCTAAGCACCCTGTGGGCCGGACCCAGCCCCCGGGCCTTGAGTTTGACACCCCTGCTCCAGTAGTGGGTTCTAAAACCCTTTACTACCGGTTTGCATGTGCGCGATGCTTCTGCGCATGTGCAGAAGCATCCAGGGCGGGTGGGCGGAGCCTCCTACCGCTGGTGCTACCGATTCTTAGAACCGGGCCGAACCGGGAGCAACCCACAGCTGCCCTTCTCTATTTTCATCAAATAATTAAAGAGTGTTAAATTGTGGGCAAAGATCACAGGAGACAGACTTCAGAACAGCTCTTTTATTAGCTCACTCAAGCAACCAGCAAACTTGCAGTCTGACAGGTAGCCCTTTTATAGGCAGCTGTCAGACACAACAACCAATAGCGTATGAGCATTCAAACACATGACCAGGGTGGCAACAACAGTTCAGGTAGAGTTCAATTATAAACATAACAACAACAGTTCAGTCAGAGGTCGTCTAGTCAAAACAAGTTCATGGTTCAGTTATAGGTCAGTCAGAACACAACAAAGAGCCTCTACGTTCGACTCGCCTTGCCTCCGCATGATTTTGAGCTGACGTTGTTGCTTCCTGCTAACGTATGTCAAACCTTCCTCCTGCCTTGCAGGTCAACAACAATGGAGTGGTTTCCTTTAATGTGCTGGTCAGCCAGTTCACCCCAGAATCCTTCCCTTTAGCTGACGGGCGGGCTTTCATCGCCCCTTTTTGGGCAGATGTCCACAATGGCATCCGGGGAGAAATTTACTACCGGGAAACCAGTGACCCGGTGCTGCTCAAGAAAGTGTCTAAAGACATCAGGAAATATTTCAAGAACCTGCCTTCCTTCACTGCCCTGTCGGTTTTCATCGCCACGTGGGATGAAGTTACCTTCTACGGAGGCAGCAGCACGACCCCGGTAAGATCACCATCTTGGTTCTTGCTAACAACTAACCTCCAAATATGTAGAAGGAGAGCTGTTTTAACTTGCTGTGCCCCGAAACCAGATGGAGTCTGGTAGCACCCACAAAAATAAATCTTATTCGAAGGCGTAAACTAGTGATTTCGAACTTAGCGATTTCAGAATTCGGGGAGTTGAAGTCCACCCATCCTAAAGTTGATTAGTTTGAAAAAACGCTAGCCTAAAATTAGCCTTTCGTATAAAATTGTTGATTGGGGGGGAAAAAGTGCTACCAGCCTCCTGAGTTTTTAATCACCAGAATCTTTCTCTGTGGACCAGCTTTGTTTACTTGGGATGCATGTATAGAGTTGGGAAGTTTTTCTCAACTTGTATCTATGTTTCAGTGTTTCAATCGATCAGATTAGAGTTGAAAGGGAGCATGGAGGTCTTCTAGTCCAACCCCCTGATCAAGCAGGAGTCCCGATACCATTTCAGACAGGTTCGCGAAGGGTCGACACTGACTTGATGGCACCCAATCAATCATCCGAGTCATAAACTGGTGAACTGTGTGTTAGACTTGCGTGTTGACAACCGTACACTGGTCATCAAACCACCACCATCATCATCATCTTTTAATGACCCCATAATCACTTGCGGGGTGGAGTCTGGGCAACTAAATGGAGCTAGCAGAGGGTTTAATGGCCGGATGCCCTTCCTGTCGCCAATGAGGAGTTTTGTTCACCAGATATATTCTCCATGTGCCCAGAGAGAGAGAAATATCTGCCTCTACCTAGGATCGAACTCACAGCCTCCTGATTGTGAGGTGAGAGCTCCACCTCTAGGCCACCGCACCACTCCAACACCGGTCATCAAATGTGTAGCAATCAATGCAAACTCTATAGCTAAATGAAGGATAGGCCATCTCTTGGGACACTCTGCATCACCATAGAGTAATCTGTGCTCCAGATATACTCCAGGTAGGTATGGATGAGGTCCAAGTGGGTGTGGCTACTCTTTTTCTTACGCTCCACCTTCCTATTGTTCAGATGAAAACCAACTAGCCTCCCTTGTAATTCCTACTCACCAAGCACAGCGACTAAGGAAATGGTCCATCACAGCTATGTGCTAGGCTGGGCTTAGTTGAAAAGGGGGTTTATAGCAGTTTGCACAATCCAGTCCTTGTGTTTGCTGCATGTTGTGTAAAGTAAGACACCACTGGCACGTTGTGTTAAACCAGATGGTAAGGTGATTTATTTAGCAGAAGTTGTGGGTGCTCCAACACTGGAGGTTTTTAAGAAGAGATTGTCCCAAAGATGCTTTTTCAAGAGGCAACTGGACTTTCTGGTTTTACTTTGAAGACGTTTCGGTTCTCATCCAAGAAGCTTCTTCAGCTCTGACTTTCCATTCCCCACCATCCTGTCAGAGCTGAAGAAGCTTCTTGGATGAGAAGTGAAACGTCTTCAAGGAAAAACCAGAAAGTCCAGTTGCCTTTTGAAAAAAGCACCTTTGGGACAACCATGACCTGGATGACTGAGAATCTCCATAGACATTAAGAAAAGATTGGACCACCACTTGTCTGAAATGGAATAGGTTCTCCTGCCTGAGCATGGGGTTGGACTAGAAGACCTCCAAAGTCCCTTCCAACTCTGTTATTCTGTTAGCTGTGCATCTCACAAAACACAGCAGTTTTGCTAGGCCGTTTTATTTACTTACCAAATTCATTTGCCGCCCATCTTGCGGTTCAAGGTGACTCTGAGCAGTTCATGCTTTGGATTTAGCATGTTGTATGATTTCCACCCACCCCCCAACCCTGTTTGTGTCTTCATTTGGTTGTGGCAATCTGTGCAAAAGCAGCTTCATTGAAACTGTTTTCTCCAGAGTAGAGCATAGGACGGGTGGGTGGTTCTTCGGAGCAGCGATGAGTGAACAATCTCAGCCGATCCACAGAGGATAGTAAATAAAACAGAGACATCACCCTGACAAATCTATAGAAGATTTTGGGGAAGTGGGGCGGGTTCATGGGGTTGGGATGAATCAACCTCCCTGCACCACGTTAAATAAACCCTGGACTGCCATCCTCTCTCTTTCAAATCTTGCAAGGTACGATGAGAAAATGGAAGTCTGGGTGTTTTTCCCCCCCCCCAAATGAAAAATATGCGTTTTGCTGACCTCATTTAATCATTATTTAAGTTACATTACAAGTAACCTACGTAATGATGAAGAATTGCATCAGCAGCGTTGTTAAGTATCATTGGCATGCTTCAACCATTAGTTCTCAAAATGTGCTGAGATTTAATGTCCAGCCCGCGGCAATGTTTACTAGATATATGAGACCTCCAAAATGATAAATTCGGAGAGGGATGTTGCGTGGGAGGGGTTGCACAATAGAAATATTGAAGATTTTATTCAGTACCCTGTTCTTAAGGAGACCAGCTAAGCCAGGGGCGTCAAACTCGATTTCATTGAGGGCCGCATCAGGGTTGTGTTTGACCTTGGGGGCCGGGGTAGACATGGCCAGCTTGACGTCACTTATGTTTGGTGTGTCTGGTGGCCCAAGCGCTCTGCCAGAGAAAATTTATTTATTTGTTTGTTTGTTTGTTTGTTTGTTTGTTTGTTTGTTTGTTTGTTTGTTTGTTTGTGAGATTTATATACCACCTCACAGTGCAAGCACTCTCTAAGCAGTTTACACCAGTAAGCAATGTATATTTATATTGCCCCCAACAATCTGGGTCCTCATTTTACCTACCTCGGAAGGATGGAAGGCTGAGTCAACCTTGAGCCGGTGAGATTTGAACCGCTGACCTGCGGATCACAGTCAGCTAAAGTGGCCTGCAGTACTGCCTCTAACCGCTGCCCTACCTCGGCTCTTAATGGGCTCCCGAGCTCCATTTTCAGCTATGCCGGCCTCCTGCCACCCTCTGCCAGTGAAAATGGAGCTGGGGGGCGCACGCAGGCCCCCCGAGCTCCATTTTCGCTGGCAGAGGGCGGCAGGAGGCCGTCACTGCTGAAAACGGAGCCTGGGAGGGCCGTGTGTGGCCCTCCCAAGCTCCGTTTTTGCTGGTAGAGGCACCGGAGGCCAGTCTTTTGCTCTTTCTAGGGCGGCCCCCGCGGGCCAGATCTCAGCACCCTGCGTGCCACATCATGGTACCTGTATTTTTTTTAAGACATTAGGATCCTAATGTCAAGAGAAGCATTATGGGGCCTCAGATCTCCCCATAGATGTTTTACTTATAATTACATAGCCCGTGCATATATCTTTACTTCTGTCACGTTCTCATCGTACGCTAAATAAATATTAATAACAGGAACCATGACCGAGCCGACAAGAAACAAACACACATTTGCATGAGCCTGGTCTTCCCTTCCGCATGAACGCGGCCTCTTTCTGAGCTCCCTTTGTATTAAAAAAACAAAACAAAACCCTTGTTTTATGCCCAGTATTCAAAGATGGAGCCGGAAGCAAGAATAACATCGGGCGCGTTCGGTTGGGGGGGTGGGTGAGCCAGTTCCATTTTTATCGGGCCCTGCTTGCCTCCGAAATGAAAGCAGAGGACCAGGAAAGCCTGCCAGGGTTAGCTTCAAAGAGAGAACGTTGCAGTTTGTTCCGCTGCATTTTTTATAGGATTATCATTGTGTTGCTCTCTCATCCATTTCCTGCGTGAGAATGAGTTATTTTCCAGGGGTGATGGAAGACAGCTGTCTGTTTAATAAATGCACAGTTCGGAAGGAGCAGCAGGACGATCGTAATATCCCAATTTGAAGCCCGGCCAAAAGAGCTGAGTGAGCAGTAGCCTCCCTCTGCAGATGATAGGCACTATAGGAATGTTTCCCTGGCCAGGCAGCTGCAAATCTCTCTCAATGGAACCGAAGTTCTAGGGTCCAACTGGATACAGCCCAGCCTGCAGATCTTGCTTTCCGCAATACATTTTTACGGCAAAGTCTGCAATTTTGTGGGATTTCTCCCGAATCTCTCAGTAGATTTTGGCAGTATAAATAAAAATCGACGATTAAAAAATTTTTTTTAGAAATCAGATTTTTTTAAAAAAATGTAAATAGGATTTTAAAAAAAAATTAAATCGTACAAGCGCGATCCCATCTTTAGCATACTAATAAGGAGAATACAACATCGAGAGGTTTTATTGCACCCACAGTACAATCACAGTTATCTAATGGCATTGCTTTCATTGTTGAAATTGTGTTCGTTATTGATTGTCTTCTTTCTGTAGGACGAGGCAAGGGAAGGACACACATCAGAAATGGAGAGAGGGGCTGGTTGTCCTTTGATTTGTGGGGATGCAAGGGAAAGCGGAACGGAATATGTCTCCCTTGGCTCGTATTTTCCTATTTAGATTTTAGTACTGGGATCAGCGCAATTTGTAGCTTGGAAATAGAAAGATATTTTTTTTCCAGAAAAGCAGCTCAACAACCACAAGAGATGGCCAAGGACCACTCAGTTCCACAGTTTTATTGTGCCACGTCACTGTGCATTTGTACACGTGGATAAACTGTCAGAAAATTAGCTAAGCTACGGATATCAAATCTTCTGGCACAAACTGATACATTCGATCTGGTGCTTTTGCTGCTTGTGGATGGATTGTTTGGGCTATCCCAGCGGCCCCCAAACTTTGGGGCACCAGGGACCAGTTCCGTGGAGAGCGGTTTTTTCTGTGGACCAGAGAGGGCATGGTTTCATGTGCTGCCTGCAACCCACGGATAAGGCTTTGCTTTTTTGCGTAGACCAGTTTCTGGCATGCCGTGGACCGGTGCCTGTCCACGGACCGGAAATTGGGGACCCCTGGACTATCCTTCAAATTAGATTGGCGTTATTGCACCATCTTCAGAGAGAAAATAACCAAATAAGATAAACACCTGGGTAGATAAATGTGGAAGTTTGAGCAAACTTTTATTCCTGCTTTTCCCATTCTTACTCTAACACTGCCATCTATAGGACATGTGAAGCTAAACACTGCCATCTATAGGACATGTGAAGTAAATGGTGAAGCTTTCATTGAGGTGACCTTCCAGAATTCAGGGGTCTCCAACCTTGGCAACTTTAAGACTTGTGGACTTCAACTCCCAGAATTCAACTCTGAAAGAATTCAACTCTGGAAGTTGAAGTCCACAAGTCTTAAAGTTGCCAAGGTTGGAGACCCCTGTCAGATGCCGAGACCAGTTGATGACATCAGGCTCAAAGGCTGAATGATATGAGCTTCTTTAATAAGTTCATACTAGATAATAATAACTCTTTGACCAGACATATCATCTATTATATGTGTGTTACATGTTGATCTACTGTTGGACATTTTTATTACTTTGTTTTTCTTTCTTCTGGACTTAAACTGTATTTCAATATAAGATATGTGGGTAGGTAGGAGACCCGTAAAACCTGTGAGCTACAGTTACGACGCATTGGCGGGATTAACTGACTCTCTCATTTCCAATATTCAACATTATTTCCCTAATCTATTTTGCCTTTCTCATTTTAAAATCCACTTAGGTTTATTTTTAAAGGAATTAATGATTTCTTTTTCTCTAGAAAGTTAACGTCATTCAGATTCATAAAATTGGATTCAAGTTCAGAAACAAGATGTTGGACTAAATCCACTTTTTAAAAAAAGTGTTTTGGAAAGTAATTTCCTTGAGAAAGAAGAGTTGACCTCTGAGTAAACAGTTGTTATTTTAAACAGGTGAACACTTTCCAAGCGCTCCTTATCTCAGATGGAACATCTTCCTTCGCCATGTTCAATTATGAAGAAATTAACTGGACCACAGGAACGGCGAGTGGAGGGGATCCCCTAACTGGTCTTGGTGGAGTGATGGCCCAGGTAGGACAATTAGATTGTTAGCGGAGAAATCACTCCGGAGGTCGATGGATCGTTGCTTCCCTTTTGAAAACATACTTACTTAGAAAATAAAACCCGAGATTCAAATCTAATTAACAAAATATTTATTTCAGTAGAAAAGTAATAAAAGAATCCTTATTAAGCTTATTAAGCTACATTTTATCGGCTAAGGAATAAATCACTTCTACCTTGGTAGAAATGGCGAAGAGAAAAAGGAAGGAGTTGCCTTCAGGAATGCAGACATGCGTAATAGAATATATCATACGTCTGCTTGACTATAGATACAAGAAACAGTAGAAAAACATAGAGATGCGCAAACTGACAATATTCACATCGTGACATAGATGACCATCATGGGCTCCCTTTTCACATGACAGCTCTGTATGCAGCATACATGGAAAAAAGATTAGTTATATTTTGCCAGGAAAATAAAGAACTAAATAGCCAATCTGGAACCCAGGGTTTTTAATCATTCTTTTGGATGATCAGGGAACGGTCAATTATCATTGTCTGAGTGTGTATTTACAATAATCCAAGCATTGTAAAATCGCTTGCATTAGAGATGTGCAAAGCATTCTGAAATCCATACACGGAAATTCAGACAATTTTCAATATCCCTGGAATGGCAGTCCCTTCTGGGGAAAGAAAGTTTCAGCTTCAATATCTTTTTCATAGCTCAATATTATTGACATGAAGAATTTGACACACATTATCATTGCTGGTCATATGGAAAAAAATCACTAAAATGCAAGGGAGGTTGTCTGACTCCATTAATAAACACAGGAGGGGATACATGTGAGGGTATGTAGGAATGACCTTGGGAGATGGAGGAAGACTCACAGAAAGAATTTGATAAGAGGCAGCTCAAGCCACAAGTGGGGAAGAACATGGGAAGCATTTCACAAAGGACCCTCCCAGAGGTGAAATGCTACCGGTTTGGACTGGTTCGCCTGAACCGATAAAAAAATGCTACCGGTTCGGGTGAACCGGTATGAACCTGTATATCCGACGATCAACTGTGCGACCATCAGCTGTGCCATGCAATCTAGATTAGCTAGAAAACAGGATTTCCTGCTTTCTAGCTAATCTAAATCGTGCGACACATCTGATCCCCTTCTCGCTGTTCTACTTACCTTTGCAGACTCTGATGGCTTCGAATTCTCCTTTTTCAGCGCTGCATGGTAGTGTCTGTGGCGCGCATGCGTGCGCGCAAAGCGAACCGGTAGCAGACTTCAGAGGATTTCATCCCTGGACCCTCCCTAGTTTTCTGGCGACTAAAAAGAGAGGAGGGGAGAAATTTTCAGCCTTGCAAGATTCCATTAATGAAGCTTACAATAAAAATGATGCTACTTCTCCTGGTTGTGTTTCTTGCCTGGACTACCACCAAGAGCTAACAACATATCACATCTTTTTTGTGTAATTTCTGGATCTGGGAGAGAGGAGAGCTCCTTTCCTCCCATAATTCTCAGAGCCTGAATTGTCCATGACATTGACAATATGGTCTCCAGGCCACTTGAGTTTCTCCCATACTACAGTGGTGAGAGGTTAACGTGTGACAGGTCTTTTGTCTTCAAGGTACTGAGGATGATGCCAGTTGGGAGAAAAGCATCGAAGATGAAGCTCATCAGGTGACGTTCCAGATAATTTAAAGGGGACTCTCTTCTTTTCGGTCTTCTAGGCTGGTTTCAATGGTGGAAACAGCACCAACTATTTTAGCATTCCCGGTTCCAGAACCCCAGACATTATCAACATCGAAGAGACCACCAATGTCAATGTGCCAGGTCGTTGGGTATTCAAAATTGATGGGAGAGAGATTGACCCAGCCAATGGATGCAGTTTTAGAGGTAAGCAAGTATAAGAAGCTGTGTCAAGTTGAAGCGGGTCGCAATACGACACAGGTGGGTTGTTGGGTTGTTGGTAACAGTAACAGAGTTGGAAGGGACCTTGGAGGTCATCTAGTCCAACCCCCTGCTCACGCAGGAGACCTGTACTAGGGATTTGAACCGCCGAACTGCCAACATTTCTGATTGACAAGCTCAGTGTCTTCGCCACTGAGCCACCTAGTCAGGTCATGCTGGACCCCAGAAGGAACCGAACCCCAAACCTTTGATGTTCAGATGAAAAGTCTACTCCGGAGAAATTGAGGTTTATACTGCTGGGAAAGAGCCATCTCTTTTGGGTGGCTTAGAGGTGGAGCTCTCGCCTCACAATCAGGAGGCTGTGAGTTCGATCCTAGATAGAGGTTGGGTTTTGTTTTGTTTTTGGATTTTAGACAGTTCTGCCAAGAGATGTTGCTAAAGATGGAACCCGGCACTGTTTATATATTCAGTGATTCATACCACCTCCATTTTACCTGAATGTTTAATGTGCAACGTTCTTCTCCCATCCTCATTTATTAGACCACATCAGCACCCTAAATATCTCTAACGTGCTTAATAGAGCTGCTACTGGCTACTAGCAAATAAAATTAATTTTAGGGTACACTGGAGAGGGGTTTTCGGTGGGTTACTCTCAAGCTGGGAAAGCAAAACAACGGCCTCTTCTCTAATTGAAATGGGTTAATAATGACTTTCAGTGTTGGATTGTTTACGTTTTCTCTTTTTCTGGTTGCATGTTTTGACCGTCTTCGGTGTGGAAAGGCAGAATATAAATTGAACATATAACCCCTTCCTGCTGTTTAGCAATTCCTACTTACGACAAACGCAGACAGAATTTCAAGAGTGATATGACTTTTTTCTTCTTCAAAGAATTCCTGGGGGAAATCTGAAAATGGTAGTTCTTTGTGGGAATTCTCCCCAAAATGCAATTTGTGCGATATTGTCGTCATTTATAGCTCATTGTCGCCATTTCTTAATGTTATCCATCAGCATTGATTGTCATTAGTATAAAGTGCCATTCAGCCTTTTATCTTGCTATGCCAGATAATGAAGAACAAATCTAGCTGAGGCCATTAAGAGCTTTTCACATTTATTTTAAAAATGGTCTTATTTAATGCATTGTTCTCTCACTTCTAATCTGTGCTAATAATAACTAACAGAGGCATGGGTAAACCATATTAGTCTATCAGAGCAAAAAGGTCTGGCAAGAATCTGGCAATGTTTTAATACATGTATTGTGATATCAGCATATCGGTTCCATTGGCTGCGAAAGAGAAGATGTGTAAGCATCACAAGCCACCAGTTAGCCAAGAAACATAACCCCAATGTGATCCATTTCTTGTAGAGACAAATAAATCCAAAATCCAAATGGGATTGCGAGATACAGATTTAACCAATTCCTTATTGCTGTTATTATCATTGGTATCGTCATTATTACCATTGTTAGGTCTCTGACCATAACTGATTGGATAGATAATATATGTCTAGTTTTTAACAGCTATAAGTCTGTTTAGCTTAGGTGTTGCAGACTGCCACAAGAGGGAGCTAGAGTTCACAGCTTATTTCTATGGGAGTCCCTCTCTGTTTGTCTTTGGTCTCTACTACTTAGTGTAGTCTCTGCTACTCAGTGTGTGTTCTCTGCTACTCATTAGAGCAAGGCCTAGAGTATGTATGCTCTGCATTTCTCTCTGTGTTGTAGTTATGTATTATAGCTAAAATGTACTTGTACTGGATAATACTTGGATTGTCATTATGACTATTAAGTGTATGACTTTGGACTGTTTATAGGAAAATGCTATTTCTTAAAGTAAACTTTAACTCAAGTTAGTGTATCTGTGTGTGGCTGAGTACTTATTCACAACTGATCTCAATCTAAACGTTTCTGTATGCACAACCTTGGTAACACAAGGAATACTCTGCAAATACACTAACACTGGTTATGGGCCCAGAGAGATATTGAGAGTTAGTGTGAATATTCAGTTTCATACTCAGACAGCTAACTTGTGGTTTACTGTTAAATTAACAATGGCACAAGAACAGTCAACTAGCTTATCCCTGATAACCAGGTTAGATGGAACTAACTATGTTTCCTGGTCTATGAAGTGCAGCTTACTTTTGCGTAAAGAAGGATTATGGACTGTGGTTAATAATCCACCTGATATAACAGCTTGGGATCCAACAAATGATGAAGATAAGAAGAAAATAGCTGACTTCAACCGGGATAATGAAAAGGCTCTTAGTATTATTGGACTGACACTGAGTGATCAGCAACTGGTCCATATTCATGGTGAAGATTCTGCTGCCAAGTGTTGGAGTACCTTAAAGAGACTTTATGTTCGAGATAGTGTTGGTGCGCACATACACCTTACACGTAAACTGTTCAGAGCACGTTTGTTAAAAGGTGGTGACATGTTAGCTCATTTGGAGTTTATGAAGAGAACATTACAAGAGCTACATGAAAAAGAACTGATTTTCTCAGAGTTGCATCAAGTTTATATTATTCTTTCTTCTTTGGATGACTCTTATGATGATTATGTGTCTTCACTGGAAGTTTTAACCAGAGATGAACTGACATTGACTGGCATAATAGGAAGACTGTTAGAAGAGTCTAGAAGAAGGCAAGATAGAAAACAACTGAGAGAGAAACAACCACAGGAAGAACCACAGAGAGAGAAACAACCACAATCTTCAACTGCCTATATTGTTAGGAAATGTTATTCTTGTGGGGCTAAGGGTCATATAGCCAGATTCTGTAAAATGGGTAAAAAGCAGAATGCTAGTAATATGCAGAGAGCTTATAATGATGTTAGTGTAGCTATATCAAGTACAAACAAAAATGTAAGCCATGATATTTTGGATAATAGACAGTGGAGCATCTCAGTGTATAACTAAAAGTAAAGAGAGATTTGTTAATATGACTAAAAGTAACCAACATGTATCATTAGCAAATGGCTGGAAATTGAGAGTATCTGGAGAAGGTAATGCATATTGTTCATGTATTAATGAAAGTTTACCAATGTTATATGTACCTAACCTTATATATAACTTACTATCTGTGAGAGAATTGGTAAAAGCAGGGTTTGTGGTAACTTTTCAGGGAGATAAATGTTTAATTGAAAAACAAGGTAAAAGAGTTACTGCAAGATTGCATGATGGCTTATATATTATCCATGATAGTCCATTAAATAAGGCCAATTCAGTTTATGAAAATAGAAAGCCTCATGATGAATGTATTCATTTGCTCCATAGACGTATGGGACATTTAAATTTCAAAGTTTTAAAGAAAACTGTTGAGTTATCTAATGGTATAAAATTAAAACCTTGTGCAAGATATTTAAATTGTAATGCTTGCAATCAGGAAAAGAGCAAGGTAATTCCTGCAAACAGGTTAAATGGATTTAAAACCAAGGAACCATTAGAGGTTGTATTTGCTGATCTCATTGGCCCTAAGAAACCCAGTTTAGGTGGAGCCTGTTATATATTGAGCATAGTTGATCATTTTTCTAGATATGGTTTCTGTTATCTGATGAAAACAAAAACAGAAACATATCAGCATTTTGTAAACTGGTTAAGGTTTGTTGAACGAAAAATGAAAAAGAAACTGGTTAGTTTAGTAACAGATAATGGTACTGAGTTTACCAATAAGAGATTTGAAGATATGCTAAAGAGAGCTGGTATTGAACATAAGCGTTCTGCTCCTTTTCGGCCGCAACATAATGCACATATTGAAAGAAGAGGTCAGACATTACAGGCTATGTCTAGAACCATGATTTCAGATTCTGGTTTACCAGAGAGGCTCTGGGGTGAAGCTATAATGTGTGCTAACCATGTTTTGAACAATGTAGTGAATGCAACAACTGGTGAATTGCCATTTACCCGTTGGTATGGTAGGAAACCAAATCTTAGTTATTTGCATACATTTGGTGCACCAGCATGGGTGCATATTCCCACACAAGTAAGGCGAAAGGGACAACATAGAGCACGGAAATTATGTTTTGTAGGGTATGAATCTAATCATAGATCATTTAGATTCTGGGAGCCAGGTACTACTAGAGTATATTGTAGTGCAAGTGCTAAATTCCTTGAGCATGTTGGATGGAGTAAACTGGAACAGGAATACAAGGAACAAGATAGTATTGTTGTTGAGGATCCATTGTTTCCTGATGATTCTGATAAGAATAGTACTGATGATAGGATAGTGAAAGAATCCTCAATAGAGGAACCATCTATGGATGATGTAGAAGATACTTCGATAGGGGAGGAAAAGGAAGAGGAAATTCCAACAACTTGTACTAAATTGCCTAGGAGGTCGACTAGGGAGAGACGTCCATCTGATAGATATCAGGCAAGTATTGTATGCCAGATTAATGTGGAACCGTCTAATTATAATGAACTTAAGCTGTATCCAACAAAGGAACAGGTAGCTTGGCAGGAAGCTATGAATAAGGAATTAAAATCTTTAAAGGATCTTGAGGTATATGAAGATGTAAAGTTACCACCAGGTGAGCGTGCAATAGGTTGCAGATGGGTGTATAAATTAAAGGCTGGTGTGGATGGCACTGTTACCCATAAAGCAAGATTAGTTGCTCAGGGATTTGCTCAATCAGATAAGGATTATGATGAGGTATTTGCACCTAGTCTGAGAGCAAATACATTGAGAGGAGCATTAGTTTGGGCAGCTAAAAATAAATGCATAATTAATCATGTAGATGTCGAAACTGCATATCTACATGCACCTTTACAACATACCATTTATATGAGAAAGCCATTAGGTTTAAAAGATGATGGAAAAAATGATTATTGGAAATTAAAGAAAAGTCTTTATGGTTTAAAGCAATCAGGTTATGAATGGAATAAATGCATTGTAAAAGAATTAGTTTCCATGGATTTTAAAGCTGGTATAGCTGATCCTTGTTTATTTAGGAGAGAGAAAGATGGTTTGATTTCTCTGTTGCTATTATTTACAGATGATATAGCGATTATAACAAAGACTGAACAAGAAGCAAATGATATTGTTTCTGAATTACAAAGAAAGTTCAAGATTAGAAATTTAGGAGAAATTAAACATTATTTGGGTCTTGATATAATGAAGACAAATAGAGGATTCAAAATTTCGCAAGCTAAGAAGATTAGCCAATTGTTAAAAAGATATAACCTGGAGAATTGTAAAACTGCTAAGACACCAATGGATCAGGGATTTACAAATAGTGATACTAAATGTCCTGTGTTTGATAAGGAGATATATCAGTCTCTAATTGGTAGTCTCTCATATTTGAGTAATTGGTCTAGACCAGATATATCTTACAGCGTAAATCAACTGGCTAGATATAATGCTGAACCAAATGAAAGGCATTGGCAAGCAGCTAAACGAATACTTAGATACCTAAAGCACACAATACATTATTCTTTATATTTAGAACCAAGAAATGAATTAATGTTAACTGCATATGCTGATGCAAGTTTTGCTACTGATGCAATGACTCGCAAATCAACATCAGGTATAGTGGTAATGTTGGGTAATGCTTTAATAGGGTGGAAATCTATTAGGCAACAACATATTAGTTTATCCACTATGGAAGCAGAATTCTCGAGTTTATCATTAATGTGTACAGAATTGGTGTATTATAAACAATTGTTAAAGGATATAGGAATTACTGTACAGGAGCCATTTATTGTGTATGAAGACAATCAATCTGCCATTAGTATGGCTAATAGTTTAGCTGTGAAAACAAGGTCGAAACATACTGATTTGAGATATCTGAATGTTAGACAATGTGTTCAAAATAAAATGGTTAAGTTGGAATACTGCATGACTGAACAGAATATTGCAGATCATTTTACTAAAGCGCAAGGTGCAATTAAACACAAAGAGTGTTGTGAAAACTATGGTTTAAAGATGTAAGGTATTATATATTGATCTACCCAAAGGGGAGAATGTTAGGTCTCTGACCATAACTGATTGGATAGATAATATATGTCTAGTTTTTAACAGCTATAAGTCTGTTTAGCTTAGGTGTTGCAGACTGCCACAAGAGGGAGCTAGAGTTCACAGCTTATTTCTATGGGAGTCCCTCTCTGTTTGTCTTTGGTCTCTACTACTTAGTGTAGTCTCTGCTACTCAGTGTGTGTTCTCTGCTACTCATTAGAGCAAGGCCTAGAGTATGTATGCTCTGCATTTCTCTCTGTGTTGTAGTTATGTATTATAGCTAAAATGTACTTGTACTGGATAATACTTGGATTGTCATTATGACTATTAAGTGTATGACTTTGGACTGTTTATAGGAAAATGCTATTTCTTAAAGTAAATTTTAACTCAAGTTAGTGTATCTGTGTGTGGCTGAGTACTTATTCACAACTGATCTCAATCTAAACGTTTCTGTATGCACAACCTTGGTAACACAAGGAATACTCTGCAAATACACTAACAACCATCAACTTCCATAATTGAATTCAGGGAAGTAGACCTCATAACCACTATCCATTTTATTATCACGACAAATCTGAATTTTCCCCAGCCTCGGCAATCTCCAGATGTCTGAATTTCAGTTTCCAACATACTTTGTAGCCAAATTGGCCATTGTAGGCCAACCTGGCTGCAGAATTTTGAGAGGTGTGAGGTTCCACCAATCTGGGGGGCATCCAGAAACCACATCAAGTCCCAACATGGAGATGGGTTGTCGCCGCCCTGAGTCCTTCGGGAGTTGGGCGGCATATAAGAATACCAAATAAATAAATAAAATAAATAAATAATTACTACTACTACTACTACTGATGATGATGATGATGATGATGATGATGATGATAATAATAATAATAATAATAATAATAATAATAATAATAATAATAATAATAATAATAATAATAATAATAATAATAATAATAATAATAATAATAATAGACATGGTCATTATGTAAAAAATATGCCCTACCTGTAATCCGAAAAGTCATGGGAACATAAAGTGGAAAAAGTTGCCAAAAATGAGACGGTGAAGATCTTGTGGGACTTTCGAATACAGACAGATCGTCATTTGGAACACAACATGCCAGATATCACGGTTGTCGAGGGCCGAAGCGTGGAGTTTATTGATATTGCGGTACCAGGAGATGCCAGAGTCGAAGAAAGAGAACTGGAAAAAATCACGAAATATCGCGACCTGGCCATCAAAACTACAAGGCTATGGATGAAACATGTGACAGTGATACCCATTGTCATCGGGGCACTTGGTACCATTGGTCCAAGAATTTTACAAAACACATCAAGAAATTGCAGTTTCCTGCAAGAACACCAGTGGAACTGCAAAAAAAAACTGTGCTACATCATACATCTTAAGACATCTTGGTCGATACGTCTTGGTTGATACCTAAGATGCTGGCAACAACCCGTATCAATCATTAGCACCAGTCAATGATATTTGTGATACATTTTTAAATGTTCAGTTGACTGAGTTTCATGTTTAATGAATAAAAGAGATATGATGAGGATGAGGATGAGGATGAGGATGATGGATGATGGATGAAACATGTGACAGTGATACCCATTGTCATCGGGGCACTTGGTACCATTGGTCCAAGAATTTTACAAAACACATCAAGAAATTGTAGCTTCCTACAAGAACACCAGCGGAACTGCAAAAAACTGCGCTACTCGGAACATCGTATATTTTAAGAAGATACTTGGTTGATACCTAGGACGCTGGCAGCAACCCGTATCAACCGTTAGCACCAGTCAGTGGTATTTGTGACACTTTTTTAAATGTCCAGTTGACTGAGTTTCATGTTTAATGAATAAAAGAGATGATGATGATGATGATGATGATGATGATGATGATGATGATGATGATGATGATGATGATGATAATAATAATATCATCATCATCCATGTTGGTTATGAACAGGTACAATGGAAGCAACTTTACTTTGTGAAGGAGTAAAACCATCCTTATTCCTACTGAGTCCAGTTGCAAAGACTCCATTTCTTGTATGAATTTTAGCTCTCTTGCTTTGTAATAGAGATTTTTCTTGGACACCAGCGATGTTGAAATACAGAGATGTCATAAAGTCAGTCTCAAAACATCCGCCTGAGCTGCCCTTAGAATCTGCAGCATGCAGAGTCCTTTTCAAAAGAAAACAAAGTGATTTTTTTCCCATTATTGCCTGCTAGTTAAAATTTCTTGTGCTAGGTCTTTAAAATAGCCACCTGGAGAGCCTGTTCCTCTTCTCTTTACAAATACAACTGTTCGGAAAAGAAAAGGAGACTTGTCTGCCTCCAGGGTGGTGGTGGAAGGATTACAATTCTTCCCAACTTCTAAATTATGAACTTTTATAGCATTCTAGCCCCTGAGTGGTGCGGTGGCCTGGAGGTGGAGCTCTCGCGTCACAATCAGGAGGCTGTGAGTTCGATCCTAGGTAGAGGCAGATATTTCTCTCTTTGGGCACAATGAGAATGTATCTGCTGAATATAACTCCGCATTGGCAACAGGAAGGGCATCCGGCCATTAAACACTCAGCTCCATTCAGCTGCCCCGACTCCGCCCCGATGCAAGGGATTACGGGGTCATTAAAAGACGAGGGGAAAAATAGCATTCTAGTCCCTCTCTTCAAGTTCTGGTGCAAAGTCTGTTTGAACTCCCTGCATGAGTATGGAAATTGTTTCGGAGTTTTTAATTTCATCAAAAGAGTTCCATTAAGAAGAAGATTCCAAAGCAAAATGATTTTTGCTACAACCCGGGAGTATCATTTGCGCCACCGGATGCTTGCAAATACGAAACAATTTGAAATTATGGAGACATTTGGGATGGATCCACCACACGGTCCGTCAAGACAGAGCCGAAGTTGACCGCAAGCCCAAAGCCGTGTGAAGAACTTATATCTGCAAGTTGGTGGGGCTTTATGTGAGGAGGATGGAAGAGGGGGATGAAGGCGAGTGAGCAGATGGAGAAAGTGACCGGAAGGTGATCAGATCTAGAATGTCTCGGGATCAGTCAGTTTGGAGTCAAGTACAAAATGAAGCAGATTTGGAACCAATGATCCATCCCAATCCCTGAATGGAACGAGCTGCATATTTAATTTGCATTTTGAATGACCAGAACTCCAAGTTTTTAGGCGTCTAATTTAGACTTTTGAAAGGACATTGTTAAAAATAAATGGGAACCAAAGATCCTTACTCAGCAAGTTACGGCAACCTCTGTCAAGCACATCCTGATATACATTGTATTCTTGCTTTGTTTTATAATGATGATTACCGGCACAAGCAATACATTATTTTTGTGTATGTGCAATAATTAGCTATGTGTAAGACAGAGAGGCAGACACCCACCTCATTAAGAGATACAGTCAAAACCGCTGTGGCTATTGTAAAATATGAAGTCTCCAAAGTTGCATTATTTGATGTTTAATTAGTGCTAATTCATATGGAAGGAAAAAGGAGTCTAAGCAGGCAATTAACACCCCTTGAGCCGCAGACGTAACTCACCCATTAATAATAGAATTAAGTTACAGCAACTGTGGCATGCTTGGGATATAATTCACCCTGCATCCACCTAGTTGTTTTTAGAAGCCAGCCAAACCATAGTTGTAGTTTAACTGTGGTCAGTGCCCTGCGATTTAAATAGGAGATTTATATTTCCAATTTTACATGTAGAGAGGATGCTGGCTCAATTCCTGGGGCTGGGGCAGTGTTTTACTGCCTGTGGAGGAAAGGAGTCTTAACGCATTGAAGCTCTACTGAGGGGACAAAGTAGGAAAACTTGGTTGACGCTGGATTCCTGATAGCAATAGCACTTAGACTTATATATCGCTTTACAGTGCTTTACAGCCCTCTCTAAGCAGTTTTACAGAGTCAGCATATTTCCCCCAACAATCTGGGTCCTCATTTTACCCACCTCGGAAGGATGGAAGGCTGAGTCAACCTTGAACCTGGGGAGATTTGAACTGTCAAATTGCCGGCAGCTGGCAGGCAGCAGAAATAGCCTGCAGTACTGCACTTTAACCACTGTGCCACCGCAGCTCATGGATGTGGTTTTCTTGGATGCTGTTCTGATACAACCTTGCCTTTTCCCAAGACGGTTTTCTGATTTCACCAACTAGCTTATAACCTTGGGATTTCTCCTATTCATGTCTTAACCAAGTTGGTCCCTGCTTAAGTTGCCAAGAACAGCCAAGGTCAGCTAGATGCTGTCACTATCTTGAATACAAAGTTTAGCCTATAGCGGGGATGTCCAACCTTGGCAACTTTAAAACGTACGAACTTCAACTCCCAGAATGCCTCAGCCTGACTGGGGATTTCTGGGAGTTGAAGTCCACAGGTCTTTAAAATTGTCACGGTTGGACACTCCTGGCCTGGAATGGTCACCCCTGCAAGCATTCACCAGGCCTGATTTGTTTAGCAGACCTGGCTGCGTTGACGAAATCACACATATATGGGAAATATGATGATTCAAATGCAATGGCGGTAAGATGAACATACGGTATGCCGATGGCAATGTGTCTTAATATGTCGCATTAGAGCAGTGGTTCTCAACCATCCTAATGCCGCGACCCATGCCCCGCCGCCGTGCCCCCACCGTGCCCCACCCCGCTGCCACGCCCGCTGCCATGACCCCCGCCCCACCACCGCCATTTGGGTTCTTTTACCCTCTGCGCATGCGCAAAGCGTTCTGCACATGCGCAGAGGGTAAAAGAACCCAAATGGCAGCATCCGGGCGAAGTCTCCTGACCCCTGTGAAAGGGTCATTCGACCCCCAAAGGGGTCGCGACCCCCAGGTTGAGAACCGCTGCATTAGAGTTTTGTGATCGTACTTCAGTGTCAGCGATTATAGCTACTAGTTTCTCGTGTACACATCCCGCACTGAAAGAGTGCTTCTAATGCTCTTTGGGAGCATTACTTTCCAAGGTTTTAAAGTGGTATCAGCCCATTGCAGCAATGATTCCTATATGGCAGCAGATTATAATTTAAAAAGTACTTAAACCAGGGCTCTCTTGCAGAGTTAATAGCACAGAGGTTAATGGAATAAACCACCTTCTCCTGATGTTTTGGGCACCATCTTGTCTCACTGAAGGTAAATATGGCAATGATAATGGGAACGGTGATCCAAAACATCAGACCATGATAGGAAGCCTAAGAGTAACCCCTACTTCTGGTCATCTCTGCTTTCACTTTTTTGCAAAAACTGGTAGACAGCAAATCAGATTGGCCAGGGTTCAGTGGACTTCTGAATAGGAACACGGGTCTCATCACTGCTTCTAGAAGGAATCTAAAATTCCAATTTTTCTTGATTTATCTTCTCATTTATATCTTGGATTCTTGCTTTGAACAAACTCCGCCTTGGCAACAGGAAGGGCATCCGGCCATTAAAACACTCTGCTTGCTCCATTCAGTTGCCCAGACTCGATCCCACAAGGGATTATGGGGTCGTTAAATGAAGATGATTCTTGCTTTTCAACAGTGAAGATGATCTTGTCCCAAAAGTGCTTTTTCAAAAGGCAACTGGACTTTGTTTTTTCCTTGGAGACATTTCGCTTTGCTTCTTGGATTGAGAAGTGAAACGTCTTCAAGGAGAAACATAGGAAGTCCAGTTGCATTTTGAAAAAGCACCTTTGGGACAACCATGAACTGGATGGCTCGGAATCTCCATAGACCTGAAGATGACTTTGATTATGTGGTTCCTTTCAGGCCAATTTCTCCGCCAAGGGGAGATCTTCTGGGAAAATGCCAACTGCTCCACCAAGTGCCGCTGCCTGGATTTCAACAACGAACTCTTCTGCCAGGAGGTGTCCTGTGGCCCTTACGAAATCTGCGAGGCGAAGGACAAATTCTTCCAGTGTGTGTCGATGGAGAGCAGCACGTGTGTGATCTTCGGAGATCCGCACTACCATACCTTCGACGGCTTCCTTTTCCACTTCCAAGGGTCCTGCTCCTACTTGCTTGCCAGGCAATGTTGGCCAGGATCCAGCTTGCCCTTCTTTAGCGTGGAAGCCAAGAATGAGAATCGCGGCGGTTCTTCTGTCTCCTGGCTGAAGGACATCTCCATTGAGATCTATTCGCACAAGATTGTCATTCCCAAGGGAAGCTTTGGGAAGATTATGGTGAGATTCGCCCTCACGCATTGAGAGGACTTGCATGCATTTGAGCCTTGCGGGAGCCACTTTCAGCTGGAGAGAGAAACGAATCCTCTCTGTGCTTAGGGGATTTTTATAGAAGAAAAAATATTCACGCATGAAAAGGAAGAGCTGTGCCTTCCAGAATGGCATTCACTTGCCCTCGGGGATGGGTCTGAATATCCCAAATGTCATTGCCTAGATCAGGAGTTTCAAACTCAAGGCCCGCGGGCCAGATCTGGCCCATGAGGTGCTCAGATCTGGCCCGTGGGGCCGCTCTGGAAACCGTGAAGGACTGGCCCATGGTGCCTCTGCCAGCAAAAACGGAGCTCGTGGAGGGACGCCTGTGGCCCTCCCTAGCTCCATTTTCAGCTGCGACGACCTCCTGCAACCTTTTGCCAGGGCCCTCCCGAGCTCCGTTTTAGTTGGCAGAGCGCTCGGCCCACCACAACATGAGTGATGTCGAGCTGGCCACGCCCCCTGCCCCCCCCCCCGAGGTCAAACACAACCCTGATGCGGCCCTCAATGAAATCGAGTTTGACACCCCTGGACTAGATGATGTCTTGTCATCATTCCATTGTCTGGATGTATCGGGGTAGAAAAATTTGAAGGGGGGGGGAAGCAGTCCTCAATAATAAAAAAATAGTAGTCAGTTAGGTAGAAAATAGAAAGGTCTGTTAATTTCTAGGACTGTGATGGCGAACCTATGGCATGCATGCCAGAGGTGGCACGCAGCTCCCTCTCTGGGCACACAAGCCGTCACCCCCAGCTCAGCTCCGCCACGCATTGTGTGTGTGTGTGCGCGCCTCCTGCTAGCCAGCTGGTCTTCGGGTCTCTGCTGCACATGTGTAGGGGGCGGGGGCATGCGGGGGGCAGGGGGCATGCACAGGGATCATGCGCGCATTGCATTTTGGGGGTTTGGGTGTGCACGTGCACATTCGCGCTCATGCCTTGCGCTTTGTGCACTCGGTCCAGAAAAGGTTAGCCATCACTTTTCTAGGATGTTTTGATTATTATTATTTTTCATCTAATGGCAGTATTATCAGAAATGTCACATCAGAGAATCAGGGTTTCCCCTTCCCCCCAACTAATGCCCATCATATAGGTTGGCTTTCATCTTCCATAATCTTCCAGACAGGCAACCAGGGACATTAGTAAAATTTACGCTGGAAGTAAAATCCACCATGGTTTGAATGCATATTACTTGCACATCGTATCCTTTCAAGGTTATTATTTTGGATAATAGAAAAATGTGCTTGCCATCTTTGGTCTGCCAGAAGTCCAGGTTAATCCCCAGAAATAAGCACCTGCTTAGACTAATCATTCAAGCTGTGATGGCTAGCCAGCAATCCCAAGCGGGGAGTAGCTTTAGAGCGACTGATCCCCCCAAAAAAGTTTGCAAGAAACAACATTTCAGTAATTGGGTGTGACACGATGTGATATTGTTCTTCAGTCCTCGATGCTACGTCATTTGTTTATGATAGGAAAATATAGCTGCTCTTGGGAGAAACTATGGCTGAGTGCATGTGCTCCATAATTTTGTAATGGTGTGTGGGAATGACCTTGAGAGACATGGGGACGAGCCACAGGTAGGGTGACAGACAGGTAAGAGACTGCTTAGCCCGCAACAGGAATGTGGGGATGGCAAACATCTCAGAAGGGACCCTCCCTAGTTTTTTGGCTATGAAGGAACCAGAAGAAATGCATTTGCAAGATGGATGCAAGTTCGCCATCACGGATCTAGACTGAGTGTTTCAATACTATCTTTACTTTTTTCTTTTTGCACTACCTCAATAAATATTAGCTATTTAATTTGTATTGACAGTGATAATTTTAGCAGTAGAAGATTCATATACAACTATAGCAAATAAATCCATTTTTAATCTTCTCATTTTGGGTGATAATGATGATAAATATTAACTTTCTATCCGTGTCACAGATAGATGACTTGGTCATGTCTCTGCCTGTCTTCTTGGAACTGGGAGCCATAAAAATCTATCAGAGTGGCATGTCGACCGCTGTGGAAACAGACTTTGGCCTTTTGGTGACCTATGACGGCGACCATTATGCTGCCATTTCAGTTCCCGGCTCCTACATTAATGCTACCTGCGGCTTGTGTGGGAACTACAACAAGAATCCTGAAGACGACGTCCTGCGCTCCGATGGGAAACTGGCCACTTCTGTCCTGGATCTGGGAGAGAGCTGGCGGGTTTACCATCCTGAATGGAAGTGCTCCCCGGGCTGCTTAGACAACTGTAGTCTTTGTGACATGGCGATGGAGTCTCTCTACTTCGGCCCTGAGTACTGTGGCTTCATCAACAAAACCGGAGGCCCCTTGTGGGAATGTGGGGCCATTGTCGACCCCACGGCGTTTGTGCACAGCTGCGTGTATGATCTGTGCAGCATCCGCGATAATGGCACAGGAGGTCTTTGCCAAGCCATTCAAGCCTACGCCTTGGTTTGCCAGGCCTTAGGGATCCCGATTGGAGACTGGAGGGGGCAGACGGGATGCGGTAAGTCAACCAAGCATTCGGACAGAGTCAGACTCAACAAAATTGCAGGGCTCACCTGCTTCATGCAGGGTTTCCAGTCCATCAACTTTCTTTCTTTCTTTCTTTCTTTCTTTCTTTCTTTCTTTCTTTCTTTCTTTCTTTCTTTCTTTCTTTCTTTCTTTCTTTCTTTCTTTATTTATTTATTTATTTATTTATTTATTTATTTATATACCGCCTCATAGTGCAAGCACTCTCTGAGCGGTTTACACCATTAAGCAATGTATATATTTACATTGCCCCCAACAATCTGGGTCCTCATTTTACCTACCTCGGAAGGATGGAAGGCTGAGTCAACCCTGAGCCGGTGAGATTTGAACAGCTGAACTCAAATGATCAGTCAGCTAAAGTAGCCTGCAGTACTGCTCTCTAACCGCTGCGCCACCTCGGCTTTGACTTGGTCAACCTGAGTTAGGAAGGAAGGACATGTAGGAAGGACATTAAGCTACCTGTGCCCAAACAGAGAACTGTGGTATGATTATCAGATGCTAATAAGAGCAACCAGCTCTTGAGGAGAAGTTCTTGGCTATAATTTGACCAAAGAGAGTAGAAATGGCAGGTTTATTTCCCTTGAATGATGCTTTTGTCCATATTTGAATCACAGAACTCTTAGAAAGAGTAACAATAAAAAGGTTTCATAATAGACATGACCTGAGGGACGTTAACTTAGCTATTCTTTCCCATTCATCTGGCCATTGGTCTGTACCCTTTTAAGCTTTATTTTAGAATTGCATCATGTGTAAATTAGACTACAATTAATGGTGAACAACCTGGTCATAACATCTTGCCGACATTTCTTCCCCTTCGTCGCTTTTTGTCCGTGTTTCTTCCTGGTTTGTAGTCCCTTGGGAAAAGTACATGTTCAGTGAGCCTCCCTTGATTCAAACTCAACTCTTGGTGACTTCGTGCATAGTTTTCTTGGCAATTGTATAGAAGTCATTTGCTGCCCAGGGCTTGGGTTCTTTCAGAGGGACTCACATCCAAATAGGAATGAGGCACAACCCTATATAGCGTCTTTCAAGGTCAGCCAAAGTTGACTCGGTGCTACCGCCAAGCTGGCGACTCAATATGCCCATCATTCTAAACCAACAACTGCTGTATCGACTAAACCAACTGTTCTGTTTGCCTTTTTTCAGCAACTGCTATAAACTGTCCAGAGTTTAGTCACTACTCCATCTGTACTAGTAGCTGCCCAGCCACCTGCTCAGATTTAACGGCCCCTTTGAACTGCAACTCTCCTTGCACTGAAGGCTGTGAGTGCGTTGAAGGCTACGTTCTCAGCACCGACACCTGTGTCCCTGTTCAAGAGTGTGGTTGCGATGTGGATGGCCGCTACCATGCCGTGGGGGAATCCTTCTGGGCTTCTGTGGACTGCACAGTGCAATGCTGGTGCGAAGAAGAAGGAGATGTCAACTGTTTCAACGCCACTTGTCAGGAAGAAGAAGTGTGTACAGTCGAGAAAGGCTATCAAGGGTGTTACCCCAAGCGGGAGACTTTGTGTTTGGTTTCTCAGGATCAAGTCCTGCACACTTTTGACGGACTTGGCTTTGTTTATCCCTCGGACAATTCTTACACCTTGGTAAAAACATGCCCGGACAAGCCCACTTACCTGGAAGTGGACATCAGCAAAAAGAAACCAGACTCAAGTCCTGACTGGCTTCGTACCTTGATGATCCAGGTTGCCAATCAGGATGTTAAGATTGGGGGTGTGGACAACTCTGAAATCAAGGTAGGGATTTTCTGGTGGGTGACAGGCTCAAAGGGAGGGGGGCTCGGGTCATTGCTCTTCATTGCAGGAAACCATTTAATAGCACAGTCTCGACAAATGTTCCTCAGCCAGTTTTATCCCGAGAGAGCAGACTTTCCTGATCTCAGGATGATTGGAGCTGGGTCCACCATAACTGTAAGATATATTAGACTAGGGAAAGCTTCTGAGTTACACAGATCAACTTATCTACCCTCTTTATAATCATCTTCACCACCACCACCCAGGGGTGGGTTCTACTTACCTTCCCCACCAGTTCGCATCGCGACGGAAGTGCACGTTTTGTGCGCGCGTCCCCACGTGCAATTTTGCTTCGGTGCATGCTCAGTAGCTAAAAATCAGCCCGAAACACAGCTGAGGAGCTGATCAGCTGGGCTTCGGAAGGAATAAAGGTCAGTGTAAACCCGGGGGCGGGAGGGAGGGCCTTCTTCTTCTGGCAACTGCTTCTCCTGTTATCCTGGCTGGTATGTCACTGTGATTGGAAAGGTGATGATTTTCTCTTTCAACGTTGCCACCAGGGGTGGGATTCAGTCGGTTCAGACCGGTTCGGGTGAACCGGATGTTAATTTTAATCTGGTTTGACAAACCACTTGTTCCAAGGACTGGCTGACCCTGCCCCTCCCCTCCCAGGAGTCTCCAAGTGGCCTGTTTTGGGTGCCAGGTAAGTGCAGGGCATGCGTGGAGGCCTTGGGAGGGCGAAAAATGGGCTTGTTTCCGGCCTCTGGAAGGCTTCCGGAGCATCTTTGGGACAGCCGTGACCTGGATGATTGAGAATCTCCATGAACACCTAGCCAGGTGTGTCCCTAGTTCCTCTCCCCACAGGCCATCTGGGCATCTTCCAATTAAAAATAAGAAACCTATGGAAGACACCCAAGCCAGAATAGACCCAATGATGAGGGAGCAGACCCTGTTCCAAATGCGCAACCACCTGTAGGTTAGAGAACTAAAATTGATCGATTGCTGGCCAAATTCTTTTCTTAACCTGGAAAGGAGAGGCAAGTCACTGAAACTGGCCAATATAGGAAACTAGCAGATACTATTATTTTATTATTTTATTATTATGTATTTATTTTGTCAACATGTGTACAAGATAACAGGTATGATATAAATATAAACAAAAGCAAAGTATGTATATGTAAAAATTAGACAATAGGCCAGAAGGACAGGGATGGTAGGCACGATGGTGCGCTTATGCACGCCCCTTACAGACCTCTTAGCAATGGGGTGAGGTCAACTGTAGACAGTCTAAGGTTAAAGTTTTTGGGGTTTGGGGAAGAAACCACAGAGTCAGGTAGTGCATTCCAGGCATTGATCACTCTGTTGCTGAAATCGTATTTCCTTCAATCGAGTTTTGAGCGGTTTACATTGAGTTTGAATCTATTATGTGCTCGTGTATTGTTGCAGTTGAAGCCGAAGTATTCATTGACAGGTAGGACATTGTGGCAGATGATTTTATGAACTACATTTAGATCAGATCGAAGGCGACGTAGCTCTAAGTTGCCTAAGCCCAAAATTTCAAGTCTGGTGGAATAAGGAATTCTGTTGCGAGTAGAAGAGTGGAGGACTCTTCTTGTGAAGTATTTCTGGACTCTCTCAATTGTATTTATGTCCGATATGTAGTGTGGGTTCCAGACAGGTGAGCTGTATTCAAGAATTGGTCTGGCAAATGTTTTGTACTGTATATATTTATACTGTATAATACTGTAAGCACATGCAGAATTATCCTTTTCCCCCCAGATGGGAAAGTCTGGAGGATGGTGAAAACCAACAGATAGGATGGAGGTGACTGTCAAATGAACTCAGAAGACGAAGCACTAATGGAGGAATCAAATTCTGGGAGAGAATTGTGCAGGGAGGATGATTCATGATCAAATGGTGTATTTTGTTGCCCTTCATTTTGTCTGCTACCCTTGCTTCTTTAACCCCCATGAACATTCTTTGTGGTTCCCTTCTTTTAACGTCTGCAGCGGCAAAGCTTCACATATGTTCAGATGTCTCATTAGCTGCATCTGGTGCTGACATTTTCATCCCACTAGACATTTGCCTGTCAGTTTTTATGCTCGTCAGATACAGGAAGAGTTTAGAGACATGATCAAACAACGTCTGTTTGGCTCTGCCCTTGCTGACCATTGAAATAATTGCTTGTGTCTTCAAGTTAAAATATGTCTTTGCTTCTTGGCTTTCCCCAAATGTGAGATTCTTTGACAGAGACATAACGTCTGGTTTTTTTTTTTTACAGATGTCCAGCTTTGATTCTCTCCCACTTCCCACCCAAAGGGCAAAACCTAAAATGCCTGATAGTTGCAGTGGTACAATTAAATAACTTTTCAAAGGATGAAACTAGTAATCTCGCCTACTCTGGTCTGACAAAGAATTGGTGGGTGGTGGGATTTAGAGAGAGATGAGTTTTGATTTGGTTCCCCAGTCTGAAGTCTTCCAAATGGCTGTGGACTAAAGGTCTTTGGTAGGGGAGAGGCAGTCTCAGTGCATCCAGAATATTTCAAATTGAGAAACCAGGTTGCCCTGACAAAAAACACTTAATCTTTGCCCTGGTATAGCCGACTAAGGGAGGAAATCCCGTGGCTTAGAGGTTAATACATCTATTTAATATGCAAGTAGCCCGGGTTCGAATCCCAGAAAGGTATGGCTAGCTCAGGAGTGTCAAACTCAATTTCATTGAGGGCTGCATCAGGGTTGTATTTGACCTTGGGGGGTCGGAGTGGGCATGGCCAGGGCGGGCATGGCCAGTTCAACGTCACTCGTGTTGGGGGCACCTCACACGGCCCTCCTGAGCTCCTTTTTCTGCGGGCTGGTCCTTTGCTATTTCCAGGTTGGCCCCATGGGCCAGATCTAAGCATCCCACGGGCCAGATCCGGCCCCTGGGCCTTGAGTTTGACACCCCTGGGCTAGCTGATGAGAGCTAAATAGCTTGAAATAGATCTATACTAGTCTCCCTTTATTTCTTTGTCGGTAAAAAACATAAGTTCAACACAAAAATAGTTTGTTGCAAAAGCGACTGCCGGTGAAGGCTCCTGGATTGGGGCTGAAAATGGAAGCAGTATGCTCCGTCCCATAATTGAGTAGACCAGGTTGCCCTGAAAAAAAACACTCAAATTGAGAAAACGTTAGCTTGGGCTGTAATAAAGTAAGAATTAAACTCTTCTTGTAGCCTGAAGCCATCTCATCGACTAGAGCTTCTATTTACATAGGCAACAAAATAGTGCCAGACTGATGGGATCAATAACTATTAGATTTGATGGCAGTGGACTGTCTCCGAAGACCATCTGTTGGAAGCTTAGTAGGCTTCCTCCCACAGTTGGTTGACCATTATCCATATAGCCTTTTGGATTAGTCAGGCCAGGGTTCCAATCCAGCAGGGGGCAATTTATGTTGTTATGACCTGCAAATTGCATTCATGCAATTACAATACAGGAAGATTAAGTTTGATCTCTTTTTAAGAGATGAAGAGCTTCTCGTAATATAAGGCATGGGAGCTTGATGTGTAAGATCCATAATAAATTGTAATCAAGTTGACAGAATGGAAGAACATGGAAATCCTGATTTTGTGCGATTTCCAATCATGAAGAACATTAATCATTAAGAAGAGCCGAGGTGGCGCAGCGGTTAGAGAGCAGTACTGCAGCCCACTTTAGCTGACTGTGATCCGCAGGTCAGCGGTTCAAATCTCACCGGCTCAAGGTTGACTCAGCCTTCCATCCTTCCGAGGTAGGTAAAATGAGGACCCAGATTGTTGGGGGCAATATAAATATACACTGCTTACTGGTGTAAACCGCTTAGAGAGTGCTTGCACTGTGAGGCGGTATATAAATGTCACTAATAAATAAATAAATAAATAAACTATAGCCAGGTCCAGGCAAACATACCATATAGCTTCACATGAGAAAAGTGATGGAGTTGAATAGAGGACTTGGGCTTCCTATCTCTGCTTTCTCTGTATGTTTTGGATATCCAAGCATGTGGATAATGGTCCCATGGTGCAGAATTTCTGATATAATATGATACAGGTAAATGGGTGTAAATATAGTGGTTGTCCTACTGGACTCTAGATGGCTACTCTTATCACCAGCTGAGTCAACATCAATGTAGAGTTCCCCTAAAATTGATGGAAATGCTTTTCTTTTTGGGAAAAAAATGTTACCTTGTGCAATTTGTTTAATATAAATTCATGCTTTCCCACTCCTCGTCTTGCAACCTTTGTCGCTAGTGTAAATTACTTGATTCCTTGGGAAAACCAACAGATCCCCTCCATTGGAAAAAACAAAACCATGAGATAAGATTGCTTTCCTTCATTTTGCAACCTTTCAAGAAACTCAGTTCTGCTCTTCTAAATCGCAACCCTGTAGAAATGTTGCTTCGCAGCCGTCTCGTAGTTGACACTGCCACCAGGTGGAAGGAAATGTCTTACAAAAAGGAAGCATCCGACAGTTTATTTTAAACATATTTTCCACACTAGCAGAACCGTGGAACGCGGCTCCTGCTGTCTCCTTGCATGTATGAACATAGCCCATGATTCGAAAGCAGAGGAAAGTTATTTTCTATTCTATTGTCACCTCTTGCCAATCTCATGATGACATTTCATTGTTAAGAAGAAATTTTTATTTTTTTATTTTTTTATTTTTGTCAAGTACATGTTAGTAATATACATAGATATAGCATTGTTTATATACATAAGATGGGTACTGATAGGAGGGAACATTAGGACAGGGACGGTAGGCATGCTGGTGCGCTTATGCACGCCCCTTACTGACCTCTTAGGAATCGGGTGAGGTCAACAGTGGACAGTCTAAGGGTAAAGTTTTGGAGGTTTGGTGACGAAACCACAGAGTCAGGTAGTGAGTTCCAGGCATTAGCCACTCTGTTGCTAAAGTTGTATTTTCTACAGTCAAGTTTGGAGCAGTTCACTTTGAGTTTGTATCTGTTGTGTGCTCGTGTATTGTTGTGGTTGAAGCTGAAGTAGTCGTTGACAGGAAGGACATTGTAGCAGATAATTTTATGAGCTATGCTTAGGTCGTGCCGAAGGTGACGTAGTTCTAAGCTTTCTAAGCCCAGGATTTCGAGTCTGGTTGCGTAAGATATTCTGTTTCTAGTAGAGGAGTGGAGGGCTCTTCTTGTAAAGTATCTCTGGATACTTTCTAATGTATTTATGTCCGATATGCGGTGTGGGTTCCAGACAGATGAGCTGTATATGAGGATTGGTCTGGTGAATGTTTTGTATGCTCTGGTTAGTAGTGTGATTGTATTTGCTGGAATTGTCAGGAGTGTGTGTGTGTGTGTGCCTTCCACCCACGTCAGTTGTGTTTTCTGTCCTTTCCAGTAAGTCTACCTCTACAGCAACTGCTGCTTCTCTCATATGTCTATCAAATCATATTTTGTCTCTTTCTTGGGTTGGGGTCTTGTATTTTCTTTTTGAGTGACTGATGTCGGAAGTTTCCCTGAGTATCACAAATCTAGTACTGTCACTCTGGGGTAATGGCATGAGCTGAAGGCAAAGCTTGGCTTCCAAGAATAGCTTGTAATTCCTTTGAGGTAGAGAAATCCATACAGATCCATCATCCCCATCAAGTGATCTCCACATAAGTTGGGACTTCACAATTCCTAGGTTCTGGAAGCAGCATTCTGAAATAGATCTGTGGGCATTTTGAGATGATAAAAGGCTGTTTTAAGTCTGCTTAAAACATACAAGCACCTGAAGGCCAAGCTGGGTTTGAAAAGTCATCTGCTATGCAAATCTTTTTATTTCGGAAATGAGAATAGTTGGGCGCTTACTCTTAAATTTAATGGAAAGTTGCCATATAATGTGAAAACCCTTTTTAGATTCCCAAAATCTTCTCTCTCAAAAATGTATTCAAGTCCTGCTTTCTGGGTAGTCCAAATTTAAATGCCGTTCAGCTTATGTTTGGCAGGTAACTTCAGCTGTAGACATACAATTTATCTCCATATGAAGTGTGCCTTCTTGTTGACTTCCATTGCTCAATTCTGCTGATAGCAATAGCACTTATATACCGCTTCATAGTGCTTTACAGCCCTCTCTAAGTGGTTTACAGAGTTAGCATATTGCCCCCAACAATCTGGGTCCTCATTTTACCCACCTCGGAAGGATGGAAGGCTGAGTCAACCTTGAGCCGGTGAGATTTGAACCGCCAAACTGCAGCTAGCAGTCAGCTGAAGTGGCTTGCAGTGCTGCATTCTAACCACTGCGCCACCTCGGCTCTATAATCAAAGGAAGAACAGGAAGATACCATGGGATTCTTTAGTTTCTTCATTCATTTGTTGCCTCTTCTTTCCCCCTTTTTCCTTTGCAGGTGAATGGATATGAAACAGAGCTTCCATATTTCCACCCTTCTGGGCAACTAGAAATCTACCGGAGTAAAAATGGGACCGTTGTTGAATTGGATGGACTCATCCATATCCACTATTCAGACTTGGGTATCTTGGAGATACGTCTCTCCACCACATATTTCAACTGTACTGGAGGCCTCTGTGGCTATTTCAATGGAAACAGCAGCGATGAATTCTGCTTTCCCAACGGGAAATGCACAGATAACCTGGTGGTTTTCCTGGACAGCTGGACAACCTTCAATGAGATCTGCAACGGGGAATGCGGTGACCTTCTCAAGGCCTGCAACAATGATTCAGAGCTTCTGAAAGACTACCGCAGCCGCTCCAAATGTGGAGTCATCAATGACCCCACCAACAGCTCGTTCCTGGAGTGCCACTCTGTGGTGAACGTGTCCACATATTACAGGACCTGCATTTTCCGTCTGTGCCAGAGTGGAGGAAACGAGTCAGAGCTCTGTGACTCGGTAGCTCGCTATGCCAGCGCATGTAAAAATGCAGAAGTGGACATTGGCCAGTGGAGAAGCTTAATCTTTTGCCGTAAGTTGGGAAGTGGGGGAGATACCTATCTTCATCTTGTTTCCCATAGGAAGTTAAGTTGTTTGAGTATTGGTCAACATGGACCTTTTAGGTCAACAAGGCCCTAAGACTTCAATGCTATTAAATAACAACGATCATCATTCTCAGCCTAATGGAATTCCCATGTTATATAGGTTAGGACTGAATCCACTAAAAGATTTCTGGGTATTTGTGGGAATTTTCTAAGTCTTATGCTCAGAACCTCATGCTTCTGAGGTTTGTGAAGCCATTAATGCAGTGGTTCCCAACCTTTTTGTGATCGAGTACTACTTGGAGGTCCCGTACAGTCGCCGCGTACCACCTGGTTCCAGAGAAACTAAATTTCCATAATTGTACCGTTCCTTTTTTGGCCCCGCGCATCCAGCAACTGGATTCTCGGGCCGCTGGGACCAGGTGGGTGGCGTGTGGCAACAGTTGCAAATCGTTGCCAGATTATCTTGTGTTAGGCAGTAAACATTTTTGTGAAGTAAAAAATAACTAACTAAAAATCGTTCATGACCCCGAAAGTGTTCGCGTACCACCTGGAAGGCCCTCGCGTACCACTAGTGGTACACATACCACAGGTTGGGAACCACTGCATTAATGGAAGTTAGAAACATAATCTTAGAAAAAAAACTTTCTTGGGTATACAAAAGTTTACAGTCAGTCCTTAGAATGGTGGCCTTTGACCCAAGAGTCAATGTTTCATGCTGTCCGATTTCAGGAAATGGCTATAAGTCTCCATTTCTTCAAAAACATAATTTCATATTCAGGAAGTAGTCAACGCAAGAAAGTTCAGGAGGGGGAGAGTGTAGTGCTAAATAAGTCGCTTTACTAAAGACAAGGAAGTCACACATATACAGACATTCCTGATGCAGAATGTAGGAATCAAGGAATATGGGATTTAAGGAGTAATGACAGAGGATAACTAAAATGTGAGAAGGAAGAATACATTGTTTTGATCAGCTGGGATAATATTTTTGCTGCCAATGATACAAATATCATAATTTAAAGAAAAGATTTAAAGTAACATCTTGCAAAAGCAGAAATAAGTATAGAAACTGAATTAAGTGGAAGAAAATGTAAGCAATCAAATACAGTGATCCAGCTGATCATAACTTTTTAGAGACTCAAGTCCAGGAACTTAACCTTAAAGGAGTAATAAGAGGCACTTTAAGTGATTCTTTAATTAGGGACTTTTAAAATGGGATGTGCAAAGGTTTGCTTCCTCCCACCCCAGAAATGTGATATGTAAGAAGAAACTTTCTAGATCAGCACAAAATCCTCATTGTGCATCTCACAATGGTCCATAAAAGTCCAGCATAGAGGCAGTGACTTTCTCTGTCCTTTGTGCCTGACAGCTGGGTTTAAATTTATACTTTAGTGGAGGGAAACTTTGTTGGTAACAAAGAGTGAGTCTTATGGTTGTAAATGTAATTTCAATGTTTATGGGTAAGCAATGAAAAAAATAAAGCAATCACAGTGCAAAGTTAAAGCTGAAAGGAAATTTCATAGAGGTGAAGGCAGTGTAATGTATGTAATACAATGTGTAATCAATGCGAGAAGAGTAATTCACTCACAGGGCAGGATTAAGAAAAAACTAAAACGCCTTTCAGCTGTTTGAATGAGTATTCGATAAACCAATAATAAAGCAAGTTGAATTTTAAAAAAAATCATGCCAGCAGGTCTCACACTGTATCTTCTGTAAGGATAAATAATAAAACTCCCTCCCTCCGTCTCCCTGCTATTCAGAAATGTAATATATTAAGAGAAAGAATAATCAATCCTTCTTCTCGCTTCGTGGAAGTCCTTCTCTATAAAGATCAGATCGTTCATTTCACAACCATCTATAGTGGTTGAGTTGGATCACCTTTCCTCTGAACCTGGTTGTCAATCTCTGTATGGGATGAGGGGTTAAGTAGGGTTCTCCTGATTCTAGGGGTGTCTGTGGCTGTCAAGATAGGAATTTTTCCTATCAGAGGCGATCTTTGGATCTTGCTCCCTTGAAGTCATTCGTATTTAGAAAATAAAACCGAGATTCAAATCTAATTAACAAAATATTTATTTCAGTACAAAAGTAATAAAAATAAACCCTTAATAAGCTACATTTTTTCAGCTAATGGATTCACGTCTGCCCCGGCAGGCACGGAAAGAGAAAAAGAAAAAAAGAAAGGAAGTGGGAGTTGACAAAAACTCCTGGAATGCACGCATGCGTAGTAAAACATATCACATGTCTGCTTGATTATAAATACAATAACCTTAGAAAACAGTAGAGGTGCACAACTGGCAATTATTCACATTGTGACAGTGGCAGATGTCAAGATGGTAGTTTGGGATCTCCTGACCAAGCTCCTAACTCTTTTTAAGCATATTGTGCAAAATAAGGACCGAGCTTTGATTGTGCGAATGGCTACCGTTTTGAAATACCTCTGTGAACGCCCCAGCTGGACTCAGGTCAAGGCGGCGGCTGCCTGATACAGAAGATGGCTTCCATCTTACCACTAACTCCCTTCCTTTTCTTCCAGCGCTTGCCTGTCCTGAGAACAGTCACTTTGAGGAATGCATGTCCTGCTCCGAATCCTGTGACACCTTGAGCATGGGGCCCGTGTGCCTGGACAGTTGTGTGGAGGGTTGCCAGTGTGACAGAGGCTTTGTGCTCCGGGGCACCCAGTGCATTCTCCGTAGTGACTGCGGCTGCAGTTTTGAGGGCCACCAGCTCTCCACCAACCAGTCCTTCTGGATGGACATTGACTGTCAGTACTTCTGCTACTGCAATGGCTCTGACAACAGTGTGCGTTGTGAGAACCTCCCTTGCAAAGAGGATGAATACTGCCTGGAGGAGAGCGGCCTATATTATTGCCAGGCCCGCACAGATGCCTCCTGCATCATTTCCGGCTACAGCCATTACCTGACCTTCGATGGATTTGCGTTTGACTTTCAGAGCAGTTGTCCTTTGGTCCTCTGCACCACCATAGACCGCCAGAGGTCCGAGAGGGCAGATACTTTCCCTAGGTTTACAGTTGTTGCCAAGAATGAAGATCGAGACCCTTCTCTGGCTCTGTGGGTGAAGCAGGTGGAAGTCGAAATTTTCAGCTACAGCATTGTCATCCATCGAGCCTACAAACATACTGTGCTTGTAAGTCAATAGAGAGTTCTTTCCTCCATTGCCTTAATTAGGATAAGAGGTTGAGACCACCCCAGACCAGTTAATTTTGGGGTTTAATGTATGAAGGCAGAAAGTCCACCAGGTTGAAATTGACTATATGGCCTCCTCTTGACCATGTCTATGTATGTGTCATTTTCTGTTTGTTATTATCTTCTAGTGTGTTTTCTTTTCAACTTTCCTGTCTAGTCTTGGTTTTTCCAGGGGTATTTCTTCTCAGTATTAATCAGGTCTGACCTTGCTTGGTTGTCCAGGATCTCGCTAAGTGTCCAAGTGCTGCAAACTGAGATGGATTTTTAACCCGACTATAAGAAAATCCTGCAGAGATATGGAGATTTTATCAAAAATATGCAGTAAGCTTCTCATGTGGATTGAGGGTTTAAACCTGGATTTCCTAGGTCATCTGGTCTTTTTTCGAAGCATGCCTCCTTCAACTACCCTCTTTCACTGACTTTCCTTGCATCTTTTTGCAGATCAACAAGGAGCGTCTCTACCTGCCTTTGAAGCTGGGCCAAGGGAAGGTCAACATATTCACCTTCGGCTTCCACATCATTATAGAGACTGATTTTGGGCTGAAGGTGGTGTATGACTGGAGGACCTTCCTCTCCATCATGATTCCACGGAGCCTCCAAAATAGCACATATGGCCTTTGCGGAAGATACAATGGCAACCCTGAGGATGATCTTCAGACCTCTGGTGGCCTTGTGGTCTCCAGCATTACTGAGTTTGGCCACAGCTGGGCCAAGCGGGACCCCTTTTGCCAGGCTGGCTGTGGTGATAGGTGCCCAACCTGTCGTAAGGTAGAAGGCTTCTGGAAGCCTCAGCAGCTGTGTAGTTTGATTCCTAGCAAGAGCGGTGTCTTCTCCAGGTGTCACAGTAAGGTCAACCCGGCCTTCTTCTACAAGAACTGCTTATTTGACACCTGCATTGATGGTGGAGCAGTGCAGACAGCTTGCAGCTGGCTGCAAAATTATGCCAGCACTTGCCAAACACAGGGGATAGCAGTCACTGGCTGGAGGAACTTCACTTCATGCTGTGAGTAGATCTTTCTTCTTCTTCTTCTTCTTCTTCTTCTTCTTCTTCTTCTTCTTCTTCTTCTTCTTCTTCTTCTTCTTCTTCTTCTTCTTCTTCTTCTTCTTCTTCTTCTTCTTCCTCCTCCTCCTCTTCCTCCTTCCTCCTCCTCTTCCTCCTCCTCCTTCTTCCTCTTCCTCCTCCTCCTCCTCCTCCTCCTTTTCTTCCTCTTCCTCTTCCCCTCCTCCTCCTCCTCCTTCCCATTTAAAAATAAGATTTCTTTTATCATTAGTTCTGTTTATATTCTGCTGATAGGTTTCTCGTCACCTTCCCAAAGCAGTCCTTCTTCATTTGTCAAATGCAAATGTTATTAGTTTATGCAAGTGAAGGGAAAGTGCATGCAATTGTTGCAAAGAGCCTCTCCTCTCAATAAGTTACCATGTTTTGTTCAATTATTCATCTCATAAACAAAGATGCAAAGCGTCTCAGGCAGGCCCACAGTCTGGCAAATCCATTGAAAACTTGTTTTCCTCACTAATCAGGTTTACAAATTAAATTAGGATATTTTTCGGTCTACAAATTGACAGCCTCCATCAGCCTTGTTCCTTCCACTAGGGGATTTATTAACAGCCCTGAGAAAAATGGAGGTGGGTGGAAGAGAAAAGCTTTGAAATTAGGCATTTCTCCGCTCTTGTCTTGGCCCTTCGGAAGGCTGGGAGGTTCTTCAAATTGACTCTTTGGACGGAGAAAGGGGACACGTTTTTGAGAAAGCCACAGTGATGTCTTGAGAGCAATGTGGCATTCAAGCCTGCAGGGATTTCTGCTTTGCAGCTGTGGTTTCTGGACAGAGGTTTTGGTTTCAATACAGCTCAGAAATTCCTTCTTCAAACACAGTGGCATTTTTTAGAGTTAGAGGGGCAGTTTCAAAAAAGGAGTAAGAGTGGTTGAACCCTTGCTACCAAGTTCTCTCTCTCCTCCCTCCCTCCCTCCCTCCCTCCCTCCCTCCCTCCCTCCCTCTCTCTCTCTCTCTCTCTCTCTCATATCTCTGGAGTTGATGAACTGGGGAGTAAACATCTCCCTCCAAAGGCAGGATTTGACCTCAGGCCTGCCACAGGAGGACAGTAAGGGCAGTCAACATGGACAACTCCTTCATATTGCCACCAACTCTCTGAGAAACACGTTATAGGTTTGGAAACATTATCTCCAAACCAAAGACCATCTTTCCTGTTCAGGCTTAGTTTCTACATAGTAGGCCAACTTTTACTAAACCACGGACAATTCTAGTGGCTCATTCTTAGCTCTCCAGGTCCAGAGGAATCTTTGCCCATCAGTTGTATGTGCCAGTAAGTATGTTTTCCTAATTCAGCTTGGATAGATGGCTCTCAAGACTTGCCCTAACCAAGATGTTCCTCTGGATTTAAGCTCCTTGGGTCTATTATGTCATAGAGAGGTATATGGCTTCACCATGTTAATAGATGACTTGCAGACTGAGATGCACCCATGTTAAGAAGCTTTGTCCCTTACGTTCCAGCGGTCAGCTGCCCTCCCAACAGCCACTATGAAAGCTGCGTGAGCGTCTGCCAGCCTCGTTGTGCTGCCATCCGGCTGAAAAGTGACTGCAACCATTATTGCGTGGAAGGATGTCAGTGCGATCCAGGCTACGTCCTCAATGGCAAAAGCTGCATTCTTCCTCACAATTGCGGCTGTTACTCAGATGGCAAATATTATGAGGTAAGCCCAGGATGTCAAAATAGGGTCTTGGGCTGTGAGGATTTTCTGAGTCAGCCACTGGAGGCCTGGGAGATAGTGTTGCCAAAGCAGAGAAGTGGGGGGACATAGGTGTCCATAAGGGACAACAGCCTCACACAAATGCCATGCTTCAGTATTAAGCATTTCATCAGTCACTGAGATGCAAATATGCAATGGGGGCGATTCTGTAGTAATGTCATAATAAGTGTCTATGTGTTATCATTCTGGCATCATTGTGGCTTGTTCCAGACTCTCCTGGAGTAGGATATGTTTTCTGGATCAGGCATGGCTGGAATTCAATAGTAACATAGATTTGGTCCAGTGTGACTTTCAATATTTTGAAAACTGGTCTCATTTCTTTTTGTCTAAAAGACAATATTGGCAGTGAGGTGCTGGAAGAACATCAGCCAAATAAACCTCTAAATAGAATCAGTCTCAGAATCAGGATTTCATGTCTGGAATAAATTAAAGGGAACATTTTTCTGTCACCTGTCCAGAGTAGCATCCATTATGAGTGTTAGAGTGTGGGTGTACAGTCTACATGAATTCTTCCTATTATTGCAATAGATATGGTCCATAAAAGATTAGAACAAAAATATACAAGAGCACTATTTTTGTTTGTTTTAAAAAAGAAACTCACTATGTGAAATTCTCCTTTAAGCTTCCATTGCTTGGTAACGATGCATTTCTAAACAGGTAGCTGTAAACCTGTGCAGCTTAGTGACTGCTTTTTTCTGGTGCCCTCGGTTTTCTTAGGAGATATAAGGATATGTTTGCTTTTATGCCATCATCTCTGTTTCTTGTGACCTTTAGCATCCAAATCAGGATGCTCGCTCCGTCGTATTGAAGGAGCCATCCTCATCTATATTCATCCAAACAACAATAACCACAATGAGCAAAAAAAGATGAGAAGCCTTGTAGAATTTGTGCAAATTATAGTGTTTTTCTGCCTTAAACTGCCTGTGGGATTGCATAGCAAATAGGTTCTAAATAGGAAGAAAGCAAAAAAGAGATATGGAACGTTGTTGGCCTGTTGTTGTTTCAACCTATGCTCCGTAATAGGTTGACTTTGGGGGAAGTAAACACAGTTCTTTGGGGAATTGGTTCACGGGGCTTTAAAAAGGGATTTTGTTTTCTGCAGATAATTTTAGAATATAATAGAATAACAGAGTTCGAAGGGACCTTGGAGGTCTTCTAGTCCAACCCCCTGCTTAGGCAATATACCCTATACCACTTCAGACAAATGGTTATCCAATATCTTCTTAACATCTTCCAGTGTTGGAGCATTTACAACTTCTGGAGGCAAGTTGTTCCACTGATTAATTGTTGTCAGGAAATTTCTCCTTGGTTCTAGGTTGCTTCTCTCCTTGATTAGTTTCCACCCATTGCTTCTTGTCCTGCCCTCAGGTGCTTTGGAGAATAGCTTGACTCCCTCTTCTTTGTGGCAACCCCTGAGATATTGAAACACTGCTATCATGTCACCCCTAGTCCTTCTTTTCAGGGATTATGAATCCCACCCACTCTTCCTCTACATTGCCAGTCAATATTGCTGCCAGGTTCAGCCTCCCTCGAGTGATCTCATTAAGGACAATTGTGGGTGCTCCTTTTAGTGATGTAGTTCTATAAAGGACACAGTATCAGTTTCATCCTCACAATGCAGTGACACCAGCTCTCAATGGGGTGATAACTTTCAGCCTTTTTTCCCAAAGGAGGGAAATATAAGAAGATAGTAGTTTTGTCATGTCCTCAGCATCCCTTGCTGGACCCCGGAGGAGATCCTTCCCTGTCATTTACTGATTTCTGATTCCCCAGAATTTACTCTCGCAGATTAGAGAAGCCATAAATTCATGGAAGAGACATTTCATTTGCAGAGGGAAACTAATAAATGAGAGACAAAGATTAATCCAGGTGAAAAATGGTTGTGAGTAGGTTTTATTGTGACATGGGGGATATTAAATGTTATTTCTGAGTTAGTCATCAATCTAGTGATTATTTTTCAATGGGACAAGTTGATATTTCTTGGTTCTTGTCCCAGTAAATTATTTACCTTGTCTTATATCTACTAGGGAATCAATCAATAATCCCCATCAGTTTTCCAGTTTCATTCATGAGGCTTTTCCTCCACTACCCTGTCTTCTCCTCCTCTTCATTTTTTGCTTTGGCTTATTTATGTAGATTGTTTTCCCCAATATGCACGTTTTTCCATCCTAAAATATTAATTTGTATACCTATTCTAACCAAAACTCTGCATTTTTTATGCTTTCCAGTATGGCATTGATGTATTTATTGCATCGTATCAAGGATGCTGCTAATCCAAGCAAGGCAACAATAAGCCACTAACACAAGTATAGCAGTCTGACCAAATAAAATAGTTTTCCGTGTTTGGAGAAGACAGCTTGGGTTAAAAATTGGCATATCCCTCTTTTTATTTGTGAAATGCTAAATGATATAAGACAGCTTAGAAACATTGCCAAGGAATAAGTAGGTTTCTTAGAAGTAGCCTTTAGCTTTCTGCCTCTTCAAAATAACAAAGTTTAAGAAAAACCATTGGTTGTTGCCATCCAACAGTTGGAGAAAGCCACTGTGAAGAATCATTTCTGGTGCCAGTTTTGTCTTTCTACTTTCCTGTACTTGGCTTTTTACTTCCCAAGTAAAAGGAAAAAATAGTAGCTGGATTTATTTGAGGAGTCCGAGTTCTTCCTCTCCATTATGTTATAAATCTGATAATGAAAGAATGGAATGCAATGTGTACTGCTCTGCAAAGCTACCTTTCAGCAGTCAAAAAGCTATTGGTATCACTGCCCTTTGTAGGAACGGACAAAGATGTTGCAATGGAAACTCTACCTTTGAATTTCCTCCCTTTTACAGGTCATGAGCATAACAGGCCAGGGACACCAGTCAGGAACTTTTCACAAGTCTTTTGGTCTGCCAGAATCAATTAGGCCTCTAAGCCAGAATATGCATTTTAAAACAAGATCCCAAAGAGATTTTAGGAAATGTTGCTTTTAGTAGGTTGATCTCAACCATCACTTTGTAGTAAACTGTGATTTATGGTTGCATTAAAGCACAGATTGTCCTGGGATTTCAAACATTTTAATCTTACCTTTCAGGGCCACGTAGTGGGTTACAACTATAGCATGCTAAAAATTCAGAAATAAGTTTTCGTGTTGCAGCAGCCAAAATGTGGATAAAGAAAAGAATAAATGTGTAAAATTAAGGCTCCAAGCTTTTCTCTCACATTTTTCCAAATCACTCTCTAGGGATGCAGCTGAACACACACTGCATATCAGAAATGAGATGATATGCTGAACATGTTTCATCTGACCTGTTGCTAGAGCGGTTTGCTGCTTGTCACCAAATGAAAAACAGAATGTTTGAATGTATCTGAATAGGGAATTGAAATGGGCTATTATCTTGAAAATCCAGTATTATTATACATCTGTTGCCTTATAGAAAAAAAGACATTTTAAGATTTTGTTTGAATTATACTGACCTAAACCCCACAGATTTTCATTTGCCAAGTGCCTAGAGCTTCTGACAAGAGAGCATGTTAGGCTGTCCACTAAGAAATGCTCTACACAGCCTCCCTCTCCTGGTGAAAAATAAATTTTTTGAGGAGCTAGCTGGTTCCTGTGTGGCCCCACTGTGCAGCTAGCTTGATGAATTGCAAAAAGATTTGGTAGTTAGAGTACTGTCTGGTTCTTAAAAGAAAAAAACCCCTCTATTTAGTTCACTGTGGTTGGCGATTGTTCCTTGTGTATATGAATTGCATATATCATGTTATATTATCTAACTAAAAAATCTTTAAGTGAGGTCAGGAAGAACTGTACATTGAAACACCAGCACAATGGAATAAATAGTTATCTAATACCAGTCCTACAAATCAGCAGCAGACACTTGGCAGTGGAGTTAAAATATAATGTTCTGTGCACAGAAAGTGTGTGCGTGTAGGTTTGCATGCATGAATGCTGTTTTCTCTTCAAAATAAAAAAAAATATCAAGAAATCACAATCATAAAATAAATCAGACTATCCAGCTATAAGCAAATATGTTATTGTTGGACAAGGCAAAGAATTGGAATAAGTGCTCCATTGGAGCAAGAAGCAAAATAAAATAAATGAAATTGCAGCAAAACAAACACAGAATGCCATGGACAGGTAAAGTCTCTATAGGTCAAGCCCAGCAAGGAGGCACAGAAATGGCATTTAGTCAGACGTCAAACCTTTCCAGAGGCACTGAGCCATGAGGACAACTTGAAAAGTACATTCATTTGGCCTGCTGACATGTTGGTAGATGTTTGACATATTTGTTAGCAGAAGAACAGGAGCCCCAGAGATGGGCTTTGGATCCTTGTTCCATTCTCCAGGGTGTTTGGTGGGGCTTTAGAGGTGTTGCTTTCAACCCCTGGAAGAAATGTTTGCATCCTGTTTGCATCCTGTCTCTGCCTTTCCCTCCCCCCTTTTGTGCAGCCCAAGCAGCTTTTCTGGAACAGCGACTGCACCCGCCGTTGCCGTTGCTTTCGACGAAACCTGATCCAGTGCGACCCTCGGCAGTGTAAATCCGATGAGGAGTGCGCCCTCCAGAATGGAGTCCGGGGTTGCTTCACCACGAAGAGCTCCTACTGCATTGCTGCAGGAGGAGGGGTCTTCCGCACGTTTGACGGCGCCTTCTTCCGCTTCCCTGCCAACTGCGCCTTCGTCCTCTCCACTATCTGCCAAAAGCTCCCTGACATCTCCTTCCAGCTCATCATCAATTTTGATAAGTGGACTTATCCCAACTTGACTGTAATTTCACCAATTTACTTTTATATTAATGAGGAGCAGATTCTTATCAGCGATCGAAATACAATTAAGGTACAGCATTGAGTCATTAAGAAACTTTTGGTCCAGGGTGCAGCCACCTCTGGGGTGTGGGTGGGCTGAGGCTGGTCAGTAGCCTCCCAATTTTACCAATCACTTTGCTAATGTTTGAGATGCCAGCAAAGAAACAGAATAGGCCACAGAAGGAGAGTTTGGGTTATGCATGACCCAAAGCCAGACTTCCAAACTTGGCTTTAGACGGGAATCTACTCTGCTTAAAAAGGGGAGGTTGGGCATCTTACAGACTAAAGTATTTTTACCTCCACAATTAGGTGAATGGGACATCAGTGAGCATTCCTTTTGTGACTGGCTTGTCAACCAAAATCTACAGCCTGGAAGGTTTCCTGGTCATAGACACGAGCCCAGATATCCAAATCCACTACAATGGGTTCAACATCATCAAAATTGCCATTAGTGAACGCTTGCAAAACAAAGTTTGTGGGCTTTGTGGAAATTTTAATGGAGATCACACTGATGATTATGTCACCCTGCGAGGGAAGCCAGTCGTCAGCAGCGTGTTCCTGGCCCAGAGCTGGAAAACCAATGGCATGCAGAAGAGGTAACGGGCGGGGCCAAGTGAGTGATATGTCCAGAAGAACTCATTCATTTTGCTAGCTGCATCAGCCACGTTGTCCCATCTGTGGGCTGCCAGAGACCACATTTAAAAGTAGTTTACGATGTGCTTTTAACTAATCACTGCACAGAGAAAGAAGACATCAATGATACTTTGCATGGGCCCATTTGGGATGTTGGGTGGAGACATTAGTGTGAAGAATTGCTGGAAAAAGTTGGTGGTGAGGGGAGTATCTTTTTTATGGCATTTCAGGAGCTAATTTTAGGAGCAAACAATTCTGCCAGCTTCTGTTATAGTTTTAGATGGGCACTGAAAGACTCACAGTTGCACTGGTACTCCTATCTCGCTCTGCCAACTCTAGGGGAAAGAAGGAACAGAATCCAGGCCTCTTGCAATAACTAGAAGAAAGTGGAGAATCCAATCACTAGTTCCTTTTCCATAAATTGTTTAGGTTTTATTTCTGCTTTCAAAGGCTAGGAAGGATATGTCAAATAGTTAAGATGCTCAGTGACCTGAAAAGGCACTTCTGTCTCTGAAGAGCTAACCTTTGACAGCTTTTAATTGAAAGACAGGAACTGAAAACCCATACATTTAGGAAAGAGTTAGAGTTTAAGCAGTTGACCCACATCAGAATAACTCAAAGCTGGCCATGTGTCATCTTCAATCAAAACCTCTGTTGTCCTTTCTCTTGAGAGCAGCTAATGTCCAATAGGAATGGATGAAAACATACTGGTACTGGAAATAATTCCTTACCAGAGGGATGGTCCAAGGTAGAGTCTAACCAGGGTGCATCACTATTTATGGGAAGAACATATAAAATCATGACACTATGATTACACTGATGTTGTAGAAAGCCATGCTTTGTTTAACAATAGTTTAGTGAATAAATCAAAGATAGCTGTAATAGTATTTGCAATAACCTTGGGAGATGGGGAAGAACAGCCAGGGCAACAAGCAGATAAGAGGCAGCTTAGCCCTCAGCAGGAAAGAGAAGAAACAGTCCCCAGTTTCTTGGCTGTAAACACGGCAGGGGAGAAATGTGGTTTCAGACTTGTAAGATTGATGTCAGCCTCAAGAGATAGTCCATACAGGGTTCCTTCTGAGACATTTGCTACATCCACATTCCTGTTGAGGGCTAAACTGCCTCTTACCCAGTCATAGCCCTGGCTATATGGTTCTTCCCTATCTCTTAAAATTATTCCCACATATTATTTCGTTGGCGGAGTATACAGTAAACCACATGCTAAGTTAAAAATAATGGTTCTTCAAACTATTATTGTTATTTTCTTCAGGTTCTGTAATTTTTGTTTATGATTCCAGCTGCAATGAGCTCCAGTATTCACAATATGCTGCTGCTTGTGACAACGTTCAAATCCAAATCCTGCAGAGTGACAGCTACTGCCTCAGGCTCACTGATATGAAAGGTTTCTTCCAGCCTTGTTATGGACTGCTGGATCCATTGCCTTTTTATGAATCATGTTTTCTTGATGGCTGCTACAATCAGAAGAAGTATCAACTCTGTGGCTCCTTAGCAGCATATGGGGAGGCCTGTCGCTCCTTTGGGATCCTCAGTACAGAGTGGATTGAGAAGGAAAATTGCTGTAAGCAAGCTTGTCTTAGTATAGTTTAATCCTTCTTTAGACAGTTTCTTCATTGCATTCCCCTCAGCAGAGAGTAAAAGAATATAAACATGGGCATATTTGGTGTGGGACAGTTTTCTCTTGCCATGGTTTTCACCATGAATGCTTCTTTGATTGCTAGCATAATAAATGTTTTCCCCACTGGAGAGACATAGAAAAAAAATTTTCAGGGGAAGAATGGTAGGGAATATTTAGTACAGGGTGATTATTTTTTCTGCTTAGACTTTGCATCCTATCTTTCATGCAAATCTCCTTCAAAAAAGGAACATAAAATAAATCAGTTACCCTTGTCTGTTTCCCACCCCCACCTTTTTATCTTTTTTTAGCAGGAGTGGTTGAAGATCCCTGCATAGGAGCAGATTGTCCCAACAGAACTTGTGATGTGGACAACGATGGAGAACTGTGCGGCTGCATTGAACCTCCTGCCTATGGAAACAGTGAGTGCCCTACAAGTAGATCCTGATGAGAAATTTCCTATGAGGTTTCTGTGGTAACCCTCTTCCTTCTTCTCACAGACACACATGATATTCTAGATGCTGAAGTGACCTGCAAAGCTGCCCTAATGGAGGTGTCCATCTCAAAGTGCAAGCTGTTCCAACTGGGCTTTGAAAGGGAAGGTGTCCGCATCAATGACCGCCGTTGTCCTGGCATTGAAGGCGAAGATTTCATCTCCTTCCAGATCAACAACACCAAGGGCAATTGTGGAAACATTGTGCAGGTCAGAATGATTGAGGAACTATGGGCTTATTTCTCCCCTTGTGGCACTTGGATTTTTATCAAAGCTTCTGGATTAACTTCATTTGCATCTTGCGATGGAAGTGGTTTTCATCACTGCTGTCAGAACATCATCATAAATATTTAATTTTTTGCAATGTTTCCTCTATGATGAAATGAGCAATATGAATAGAAACTTACAATGCCAAAACACCATCATTGGCAAATTTGGGACTTGGCCATTAGCCCTTTATTTCTTGGGCATGGATGTCTAAATGTCTGACTTCCCTTTCTTCTTAGTTCATAGAAGACATGAAATAATTGGTCATTACATAGTTTCCTCTGGATTAGAGATCTTTTGTTAGCTAGTCATCTAAATTCCATTTGATTAGATTAAAAAATGAAGTTTGTAGCATAAATTTGAGAGTATAAACGAGGACAATCCAGGATCTAAGGAAATAACTACATATACGGTATTATTAGGCAGGTTGTTTTCCTAAGCATGTGCATTTTTTCTCCTCTTCATACTGTAGTTTAACAGCACCCACATTATGTATAAAAACACAGTCTGGATTGAAAGTGCAAACAACACTGGAAATATCATTACTCGAGACAGGACCATCAATGTTGAATTTTCCTGTGCATATGAGCTTGACATTAAAATTTCTTTGGATTCTGTTGTGAGACCAATGCTCAGGTATGAAAAACAAAGTTGACTCTTTGGGCATTCTGAAGAAATGAAGAATTGGATGAGGGGGTTCCATTATCTCATGGATTTTATGAGATAATGGATTTCATGAGATAATGGCTGAGATTCTGGGAGATGAAGTCCACAGTTCTGACAAAATGTAAACATCAGGAATTTTTTTTAAGAAAAAGAACCAATTGCTGTAGGATGCCAATTATATATAGTTATTTTATTAAGTTTGTTAATTGTTAACTCTGGTAATAGGGTGTAAATAAACAAAAAAGATGGAAATAAATTAAATGAATCAATAACGACCATAATAACCCAAAGTTATTAGTTTTAAATTCTCCAACAGCAGACTTGTCCCAATGGTGGGTTGTTGTTGTTTTTGGTGTAACAGTTATTTTCTTTCTATCTTGTGCTTGCTTTGTAGTGTCATTAATCTGACTGTGCCTACAAAGGAAGGCAGTTTCACTACCAAAATGGCCCTATATAAAAATTCATCCTATAAGCATCCCTACAGGCAAGGAGAAGTTGTGCTAACCACCCGTGATGTATTGTACGTTGGTGTCTTTGTGCTGGGGGCAGATTCCACTCACCTCATCCTCACACTAAACAAATGTTATGCAACACCGTCACGAGACAGCAATGACAAGCTCAGATACTTCATCATTGAAGAAGGGTGAGCCACGCTTTTTCAGTGCCATGTTCAAAATTCCAGAAGAAAAGCTTGTCAGTTCTTGGGTGTTCTGCTGGAACTAATCAGTGCAATCCTCTTTCTTGCAGTTGTCAGAATATCAAGGATAATACTATTGGAATTGAGGAGAATGGGGTCTCCCTCACCTGCCGTTTTCATGTTACTGTTTTCAAATTCATTGGAGATTATGATGAGGTTCATCTGCACTGTGCAGTCTCACTTTGTGATTCGGAAAGATACTCATGTGAAATAGTAAGTGGTGCAAACCTCAGATGCAGTTCACATCAATGTGCTATTTAAGGCTGTCCTCAAAAAAATGGTAACCTGTCTCAGAGTTGATCAAAAAATTGATTTTTGAAGGACAGTATAATCTAAAATGCATGTACTTCAGATACAACTTTAATGATAGGGACTGGCAACTTCTGTTTTGTAGCTCAGAGGTTCGGTTAAATATTTGCACTCTGGTGCATTTTAAGACAGGGGAAAAATGGATACTTTAAACCTTGTATATAATTAAGGTACCTATTTTATCCCTTATACCTTTGGCTCTATGGTCCCTGGTTCTGCCTATTCTTAAAAATTGCTATTGACAGATCATGCAAAGTACAATATATGCTTTCAAGCCAACAGAAGTTGTGTACCAAAGAAGCATTTCTATCTCTTTCTTTTTGGCTCGATCAGAATTGTCCACAGAATACCCGGAGGGCCAATGATTATTCCAAACATCTCAATGAGCAAATCATTTCTGTGGGACCAATCAGAAGAAAACGTAAGTGTGATGTTTCTCCAAGTTTTCATTCAGAAATCTGGATCAATTTTACTGCATGGATGCATGTTTACACAGGTTTATTTTTTTACTTTGACTTGTGCCTTTTAGACCTAGATTGGTGTGAAGACAATGGAGGCTGCGAACAGATATGCACAAGCCAGGTGGATGGGCCACTCTGCAGCTGTGTAACTGGAACTTTGCAGAAAGATGGCAAGAGCTGCCGAGGTGAATGAACCCTTTTTCAAGGACTGATAGAAATTTCCTTAGGCATTTATATATAGACGACAGAAATGGCATGTTTCTGACTGAAGTTTATATTATTTTTAAAACGTGCAGCTTGAATGTTCATTGTCTCTTCTACTTTTCTTTGCAGCAACCAGCTCTTCAACAGAGGCTCAAGCCAGGCTGTTTCTGCTCCTTGTCAGCCAGTTGTTCTTATGGTGTAATCTTTCTCAGTCCAGCCCAGCCACATAGTTTATCAAAGTACTGGAATTTGCTATACCCTCCTAGGTCCCTATAAACACCTCCAACTCTGAACCTGCAATCCACATGACTGTGCAACACCATTTGTAATGACAAATTTTTGTCTGTTACAGCACTGATGTTATTGGCCTCTTTAAATGGTATTAACAAAGTTGTAAAAATGTTAACAGGGCGTCACATTCTTCTAAACTATCAGATCTGCAAATTGAATATCCAATAGTTGATTGTATGTCTTCCACTTCTGAGAGTCCACTTTTGTCTTATTTACAGAAATCTCTGTACAATCTGAATTATTAAATTTTGCAGGAAACATCTGGGCAGCTTGGCTACTTTTTGAATTTAGGATGGGGAGGGAAAGTAAGAGGCAAGAGTAGCTCTTAGGTGTCCTGGATTTGACATCCTGAAGTTTGCTTCTTTAAGCCATTCATTGCTGAGTTTAAATTGCCCTAGAGCTGTTTCTTTTATTCAGATTTTGATGAGGTCTGTCCATCCAACAGTTGATAACCAGCATTCGCTTCAGAAGACTAAAAAAATAGAAATGGAGAAAACCTTTGATGTGCCCTGAAATGTTACATTATAGCCATTCTTGCGGGGGTTTTTTTGTATGAACAAATTTTTACTGTTTGAATTTAGTTTCTTTCTTCTAGATGTTTGCTGAAGTAATTTTAAAATTAAACACGGGGAACAAGATCTTGTTTCTTGGCAGCCTTCTGTTTCGTGAAGTCCTCTTGGGACTTGGGAAAACACCAGTAGTACAGCTGGACATGTGTTTTCTTGACATGCCAGTAAAAAAAAACCCCTGAATATTCTCTGCTGTAAAGATTTGGAAACACCATATGCCTGTTGATTGGGGTTTAATAAGCATCCTTTGCTTCCCAGGGAAAAAAAATGGGTTGCTTTTTGGTGGATTTCCAGAAGGGATCAGCTTGGCAAGCCCTATCAATACCAAAACGAGTACCAACACAATGAAGAATTTTTTTTAAGAATTTTGTATCACCAAAAATGGAAAGATATTGGAGGCAATGGAAAGGTCTCCCTTCTTTTTTCTTCGTTTCTTCTCACCTCCAGGAGCCCAAGACGGCTCCCTCTCCTCCCCTTTCCCTCACAGAGCATCCCAACCGACTGAATGGAGGAACCAGTTTACGGGGGACGTTTCTATGACGGGGAGCGGGTACCTATCCCGCTCCACCGCCCACCGGGATCAGCCTGGGGACAGGCGGGCAAACCCTCCCGCTCTTTTCTGAGGTAAATAACTCCGCCTCGCCGCCGCTGTGGTAAACCACCACCACGACGCCCGACACTCCGTCCCGCCCCCGCATTCCTGATAGGCTCGCCTCACGCCGACGGCCGCGCCGTCCAATCCGCGGCCGGCCCTCCGACGCGGCCGTCGCGCGACTCTCGACCGGCGGGTGGCTCGTGACGCTGTCAGCCAATCCCTGTGTGTTTGGCCGCCGAAACCCCGCCTCTCCCGCCCGGTGATTGGCGCAGGGACCTTCCCCATATCACCAGAGGCCAGCCTTGATTGTTAGGGCTTTCGAGGACCGACCGAGGAGCGCTGCCGGTGTCCGGGTAGCTGCGGAGGATGGTGGCGGAGCGGCGGAATCCAGGTGGGGAGAAGCGCGGAGGAGCGTCCCGGGTGGTGTGTATGTGTGTGGGGGGGTGTGACTCGCGCTGTGGCCGCCCATCTTTATTACCTTGAGTCCTTCAGGCGCTTGGACTTCATTTCCCAGAATCCCCCAGCCTGGCGGCGATAGCTGAGGCTGCTGGGAAATGAGGTCTCCCTAACCTCGACCACCCCGGCTGAGGGAAAGGTGGTTGAAGGCGACAACGGTTAGAAAAACTCGCTTCGTTTTGCTTCATTGCTACATTTTCCACAAGCCGGCTCGAAGCAAGATAATAATGAGTATTGGTCTGCATTTTAAAGCCTCTCTTTAGCAAGGTCTTTCAGGGCCAAAGACCCCCTTTTTGGCGTTGTGTTTCCATACTTCAGCTTCTTGTCGTCGTCGTCTTTGAAACCTGAAGCCAGCTTCTGTAACAGAATGACAAGAGTGTGGAAGGGACCTTGGAGGTCTTCTAGTCCAACCCCCTGTTCAGGCAGGAAACCCGATGCCATTTCAGACAAGCGGTTGTCCAATCTCTTCTTTAAAAACTTCCAGTATTCGAGCACCCACAACTTCTGGAGACCTTCAACGGTGGTCGTCGTCGTCCCCCGGATTATTTTACATTGTTAATATTTCCTGGTGGCCTCCTTTCCAGCAGGGCTTGTTCTCTTTTTACGCAAAGCTAAGCCTGGGCAACTCCCAAAGGTTCAAGGTTCCACCCTCAGGGTACTCCAGCCCATTTTGAAAAAGTATTTACCTAAATCATCTGGTAAGGCTTACTTTAGTTTAGGCCAGTTTTCCCAATGTTGAGATGTGGGGAGATGCTGGTTACCTGGAGGCATTCAAATGGAGAAGCTGGTTGACGATGAAGAGCGATCCGAGTCTTATGGAGGTGCAAGTTAACTTTCTCTTGTAAGGTCTTTTTAAAGATAGGTGGACTTCAATTCCCAGAATTGAAGACAGCTTTTAGATAGGTGGACTTCAATTCCCAGAATTCCCCCGCTAACTTGGGAATTCTGGGAGTTGAAATCCACACATCTTAAAAGTTGACAAGCACTGCTTTAAACACAATAATTATCTTTTACCATTCAATGGGGTTTATGAGTTCCTAGAACAGGGCACAGCCCAAGGGGGTCAGTATTGACCTTGATGGGACCATCCATAGAGTCAATAAGTGGTAGGGGGGCAGTAAATGTCTGGGGCCAATAGGTGGTTGAGAAACAATGAAAGGTTGATTAAGGCCAATTAATCTTTTGGTGTCTCTGTAGAGCTCCATGCCAGCCCCTAATCCTGAGGGTGACATGGGTACTTATGAGATAGTGTTACCCAGGATTGGGTGGTCAACCACCAGCAACAGCAGCCTTGGGTTATCTTTTATCAGTGTTATTCACAGTACTATTCAAATAATATTTATTAAATTGTTTTCATGTCTTCAGTGTTTGGGGATTGATGAATAACCAAGAACTTCCTGAAGAGGTTGAGGAGATGAAACAAACTTGGTCCATTTAGATCCAGGAAGTCCAATCTCATACTCAGAGGTTTTGTCAATGTCCTGATTAAGAAGACATGCATGCCATCATAAATTAATTATTGCTTAAGGTGCTACAGCAGATTAAGAGGTTTTCCTCTCTCCTCTGACACAACCTTTCTAGAAATCTGTAAGAGTTGAGAAACTACATTGGCCACTTTTTCCTTTCTCTCCCTCTCATTTTTCCCCCTTTTCTGCACTTGAGAAGTTTTTATTTATAGAGCAGTAGTTTTTAGAAACATGCAGGTAGAAAGAAGTGCTACAAATTTCTTTTCTGCTGTAGGTTGATTTTCCATTGATTTGAAAGAGGCAGCTATTGGCATGGTTAGTGGTTAGATGTGTTAGTGTTGATGGGAAAGCCCCTTTTCTCTCTCCCATCCTTAAGCATGGAGAAGCGGGGTAAAAATTTACTAATAGGAGACCCAGGCCATCCTGTTTGTCTCTCACACCTTGCACTGCCCAGTTCCTTTGCATTAAAGCTTTCTTCTCAACTGTACAAATGAGATTGGAAAACTACAGTCAAAACTTGCTATTCCTGGAATTTCCTGATGCACTTTACTTTTAGAGGTTTGGACCATCCCCGAAGTGACTCAGAACTGTGGAGGCTCTGAAAACAAGTGATTGATGTCTCTTTCTGAACGCTGCTAATAAGGAGAAGTGCATTCTCCAGGTTATTTATACAGGTAAGCTTCTTCATATGGCCCCCTTGAAAATTAATTGCCCAGTTCTGTGTTAGATTATTGAAAGATAACCTTTTGTATTTCTCTGTTTGACCGAACACTCTTTCCTTCCTGGCACTCCTGCAGGTGCAGCAATGGATCTTGTCCTGGATTATGCAGATAGTTATATTTTGACACCTTATGTTTATCCGGCAACGTGGCCAGAAGACAATGCTTTCCGGCAGATTATCAGTCTCTTTGTTATAACAAACCTGGGGGCAATGGTCCTATATTTTCTGTTTGCCACTCTCAGCTACTATCTGCTTTTTGATCACAAGTTAAAGAAGCACCCCCAGTTTTTAGAGGTGAGTGGGGTACAACAACATGGCAAAGCTGCTGCTTCCTTTAGTGTCATTCAGTTACGCACGAGAGTTCCTCTCGAAAGAAGAACCGGAACCAGTGTTGTGAATTGTGCTGTGCTTAATCCTCTTCTTAAATTTGTGAATGAAAATGTTAGTGCCATAAAGCAGAATGAACACCTCATGAAATGGGAGGGAGGAGTTTTTCTCCTTTCTATATGGTACTTTTGGAGGCTGGGCACATTTCATCTTTTCTTTCCTGATTTAGTTACCCTCATTTTTATTGAGGAGTTCTTCTAGTCGGAATTTTGACTGCCTTCCCTCCCCCCCCCCTCCGCATTTTGTTGTATTGGAGAGGATGATGATTCATACGATGCATTGAATTGTCAGGTAATGCAGCATAGTGAACAATAAAGCAGAACTCTACTGCAGATTCATCCAATAGCTTTAGGGAAGCCCTTTTCTCAGATGTTTGGTGGAGAGTGTGAGGTCTACACCAGGTATTTCCAACCTTGGAACAATTCCCCAGATATGCTGACTGGGAAATTCTGTGAGTTGAAGTCCACAAAACTTTAAAAGTTGACAAGGTTAGGACTGGGTGGTTTTAAAAGGCCTTTTGACCCATTGTCTGCTTTTGTGTTCAGAACCAAGTGCAGCGGGAAATAAAGCACACAGTCTTGTCTCTGCCGTTGATCAGCATTCCCACCGTGGCCATCTTCTTTGCTGAGGTCAGAGGCTACAGCAAACTCTACAGCAACATTGGGGATTCTCCCTATGGTAAGCCCCCCTGTTTGGCACACCCTCCAGGACTGACCTCCCTGCTGCTATTTTTCTCTGTCCCTTTTTATCTCCTTGCTTAAAACTCTACATTCCGCCAGAGACTTTGCAATCTCAAAAGTATATCTTGGCCCTGATTATGCAAAGTAAAATGGTTTAGAAGTGGACTTGTATGGTACAATTTAACTGCTACTTTCTGCAGTGCATTGGTTTAGGGAAAGATGTTTTAAATTATGTCTGCTACTTTATGGTAACTTTTAGGGTTGGGAATTGAAAGCTTTGGAATGTAAAATACTAAGTGGCATGGAAGAAAATCTATAATTACAATTTAACCACAAACACAGTGTTATTAAATTTGTTAGTAGCCTGCCCATCCATATGTTTACTTAATTATGTGCATTTGTCCGTGAATTATCTGTCTAGTCCCGTGATGGCAAACCTATGGTCCTCTGTGGGCACGCGAGCCGTCACCCCACTCAGCTGCACCGTGCATCCGCGCGCGCCTCCCACCAGCCAGCTGATTTTTGGGTCTCTGTCGCGCATGCTCGGGGGGCGGGGTGCATGCGGGAAACGTGCGTGCATGGGCGGGAGGAGTGTGAGGGGGGGTCGTGCATGCATTGCATTATGGGTTATAAGTGCAGGGAGGCCTACTAGGCCAAAAACGGGGTGCGGGGGAGGTCATGTGCGTATGCGGGGGAGCGCACACATTGCATTATGGGTGCGCGCGTGTGTGCTTTTGGCACGTGACAACAAAAAGGTTAGCTCTCATTGGTCTAGTCCCGTGGTGGCGAACCTATGGCACGCGTGCCAGAGCTGGCACGCGGAGCCATAGAAGCCGGCACGCGAGGGTTCCCACCGGCAAACCGGAAGTGCGAAAAAACGCACTTCCGGTTTGCCGGTGTGCTGTTTTTTGCACTCCGGAGGGTTCAGGGAAGCTCCCTGAAGCTCCGGAATGCAAAAAACTACAAAACGGACAAACCGGAAGTGCACTTTTTCGCACTTCCGGTTTGTCCGTTTTGTAGTTTTTTGCATTCCGGAGCTTCAGGGAGCTTCCCTGAACCCTCCGGAGTGCAAAAAACAGCACACCGGCAAACCGGAAGTGCGTTTTTTCGCACTTCCGGTTTGCCGGTTTCATCGTTCCAGGCTCCGTTTCGTCGTTCCAGGCTCCGGTAAGTGGGCCTGTGCGGGGGTGGGGGGGTGTGCGCATGCGCAGGGGGCAGCGGGGGGGGGGTGTTGTGCGCATGCGTGGGGGGGGAGGGAATGGGTGTTGGCACGCGAGCGCGCGCGAGCCCCCCCCCCTTTTTCGGCACGCGAGCCGAAAAAGGTTCGCCACCACTGGTCTAGTCTGTTAAATCGTGGTCACAAGGAAGTGATAATGATGTTTGCATCATTAATTAAGGAATTCTGGCTGCAATCCTTTAACTGATCAGGCAATTCAACATCCCACATATTTCTGCAAATTTTTAATGCCTTTGAATGGAAAAACGATACCATTCAAGCTGTTGCCTGCTTAGCTGACAGCTGCATGCTCTTTTCAAATGTGTTGTGGGCCTCTGATTTCTCTAAAGACTCTTGAGAAAAACGGAGCACAGCTCTGCTCTCTCTTTTCGCAGGAGGAAGAGGATGTCTGGCAGCCCCCTTTCCAATTAACAGATTAGCAGATTATATTCAGAGGCATCAGCTTCTGTGAGCTGCAGCTCAACTTCCTCAGAGCATGAAAAGGACAACTGACAAAAGCTGGTGCCTTTGAATCAAATAGATTAGACAGAAAATTCCTGGCGGTTTTTTTGCCCCTGTAGATCAACATGGCTCACCACCTACAGTATCTACAGTGTTGTTTCTCAAACTGGACAACTTTAATAGAATAGAATAGAATAGAATAGAATAGAATAGAATAGAATTTTTTTTGGCCAAGTGTGATTGAACACACAAGGAATTTGTCTTGGTGCATATCCTCTCAGTGTACATAAAAGAAAAGATATGTTTGTCAAGAATCATAGGGTACAACACTTAAGACTTATAAGCAAGAAGGAGTTATCTTGTCTGGGTCTGGAGCTTTTCCTGGCTTTAAGACATATGGACTTCAATTCCCAGAAATCTATGCTGGCTGAGGATTTCTGGAAGTTGAAATCCACATGTTTTAAAGTTGCCCAGTTTGAGAAACATTGATCTACAACAGGGGTGTCAAATTGGCGGCCCACAGGCCGGATGCATCATGCACAGGCCATACCCATCCCAGCCCGCAAAGGGGAAAAACATCGTGAAATGTCTTTTGACAGCAACATGATGCAGCAAGTTTGACACCTGTGATCTACAAGAAAAAGGAAGCAGTCTTAAGGAAACCTTTTTTTCCAGTAGAGGGAGATCTCTGCCATTGCCTCTTTACTGCTAAAATTTGTCCCCAAATAGTTCCCAGAATAGAAGGACAGCTACCGGTATGCAAATTCTGACATTGATCTAGCTTATTTTCCTCCTATTAAAAAGGATCAATTGGGAAAGGAAGAAGAAATAGGTTCACAAGTTCAGACCATGTCCACCCACCTGAAAATCTCCCATTCCTCCCTGGGTTTCTCTTTGATTGTCCAGTTCTTGAATTTGGTACATGCCTAACTGTTACTAAAGTAGATAACAGATACAAACATTGTCAATAGACTTGACAAATGTCTTTGTTCTCATGAGTTGAATCAACTGGAATTCTGCCAGTCCCTAATTTTCTTCCCTCCTTATCTAGGGTGGTTTGGCGTGGTCTTCAGCATGTTTTCATTTCTGTTCTTCACCGATATGTGCATTTACTGGATTCATCGGTTTCTCCACCACAAGCTCTTATATAAGGTAAGGTCAGTAATCTCCTGGCAAGGCCGTTTCTGGAAGAAGAGGGCGTCACCTGGAATGAGCATGGATTGAAGCAGTGTGCTGATCGATATCGGCAAGAGCAAGCAGGAGAGGACACATGTCTGGATGAATGTTCCTAGGTTGGCTAGAGGGAACATTCCAGTGGTTTAGCACATTTCTCAACCTTGGCAACTTTAAACTCTGTCAACTTCCATGCTGAATCCATTGAGAAACACTGGTTTAGCAGACTGAAACCAGCTTTCCTAGTCTTTGAATGTGGGCCAGTCCGTTGTGGAACATTTTGTTTCCCAACATGGTTTCTTCCACGGTACTGAACTTCGTTCTGTCCTTATAAGCGAAGGTAGAGTAACATTGGTGAAATTCACAATATATACCGTGTTGTGGCCTGTTGGCCGCCGGCCCCTCCAGCAGCCAAATCAGAAGAGGAGGAGGCATGGGAGTCAGGGCCAGCATCAAGGCAACCTGAGAGATCTGAGGGGGAAGAGGGAATGAAGCTGGCAGAGAGACAGACAGAGGCGGAGCCTGGGCCATCCATCAGACCTCAGATGGAGAGTCAACAGCCCCCAGGTCTGGAGGTGGCTGATGAGGAAGAGTAGGAACAGTTGGGTCCAGTGCCTGATGCACAGATGTGCAGAAGGCAGAGAAGAAGACAGCAGTGGAAATCCGTGGACCGATCCTGGGCAAGGAAGAGCCACCGCTGCTAGCGAAGCCCCACTCTAGCTCTGGGGATAAAAGGCAGGGGGCGGAGATGAATAGGTGTGGCAGACAACTATTCGTTTTCCAGATGGACAGACGGACTTGTTAGCCGGTGTTGAAAGAGAAACTTTTTGTCGGGGCTGCTGGCGCTCCTAATAAAGGAATCGTCTGAGTTCACTTCAGAGGGTTTGTCATGTTTGGGGAGCTGGGTCAGAACACATCACAAATCAGTTGAGGATTGTCCAAAACAGGTAGTCCTCAGCTTACTATTTGTTTAGCGACTGTTCGAAATTACAACGACACTGAAAAAAGTGACTTACGACCGGTTCTCACACTTAGGACTATCCCAGCATTCCCCAATTGATGTAATCAAAATGTAGGTGTTTGGAAACTGGCCTGTCCTTCCGAGGGTTGCAGTGATTTGCTTAACCGTGGCAAAAACGATGTTAAAATCAAACACGGCTCCTTTAACAACCATCTTGTTTAGCAATGGAAATTCTAGTTGTGGTCATAAGTTGAGGATCCCCTGTAAGCTATTTTTGTAGCTGGTGGAGATCTCCGCCAAATGAAGTGAAAATGTTATGATCGGTTTCTAACGATCTGATTCTTTCCTCTCTTCTACAGCGTTTCCACAAGCCCCATCACACGTGGAAGGTCACAACTCCATTTGCCAGCCATGCGTTTCACCCCGTGGACGGTTTCCTTCAGAGCGTCCCTTACCATGTCTACCCGTTCCTTTTTCCTCTTCACAAAGTCACCTATTTGGGCCTCTATGTCTTCGTCAACATCTGGTCAATCTCCATTCACGACGGAGACTATCGCGTTCCCAATCTGCTGAAACCCATCATCAACGGATCGGCCCATCACACAGACCACCACTTGTACTTCGATTACAATTACGGCCAGTACTTCACCCTCTGGGATAGAATTGGGGGCTCCTACAAAAACCCCTCTTCTTTTGAAGGTCAGGGTCCCCATGCATATTTGAAAAAGCTGGCGAACGGCCATGAGGATAAGAAACTACCAGGAGGCCATGGAGCGAAAAATAAATAGCAATCCCTCCCAACGGAAGGATGCGGAACCTCTATGCCTTATGAACTGCGTAGCCGGAAGTCAACCCCGTCTCCATCCATTAGCTTTCAAAATGGAAATATTTGGCACCTAACATTCCAGGATGAGAAGACAGAAAGAATATGTGGATTCACAGCAGAGCAGTCTCTCGGATGTTGAGCAGGAGAAAGCATCCATGAATTTCCCTGTGGCCATTAGAATGAATCAGGAAGCCGTCAGTGCTGCTCCATCTTCAGCAGATATTCGAAAGCAACTTTCAGCAACACCTTGTAAGTTGTTGCTATGCAGTCAGTTATGAATGCCTGCTGTTATGCGAATATGTTAAATAAGTGTTTGGGTTTGGTGTGAATGAATGGATTCCTTAATTGTTTCCAATGTGTACTTACCATCCTAAAATGCATATTGCAATGCACTTTAGTCTTGTCTTAACAGACTAATCGCTGGGAGGAATTTCTGAAGTCCTGAACTGAAGAGGACACCTTCACAGCAATTACAAAATGATGTGATGTATGTCAGAGCATCAATATCCAAATGACACCAAATTGCAACTTGAACATGCAAAGTCCAGTTAAGGTTTAGACCAGGTTTTCTAAACTTTGTCAAATTTAAGACATGTGGACTTCAACTCCCAGAATTCCCCAGCCAGCATACTGTTGACAAGATTGAGAAATAATGGTCTAGAATGTCAAGGTTTCATTGAATGCCCGTGGAATGAGATGTGAGATAAGGAGAGCTGTCATGCTAAGCATGATAAATAAAATAAAAGATGTTATCTGAAGCAAGGCAGGAATAAAGCACAGGAACTTAGCTTATTTGTCAAGGTTCCAAATAGCATTCAAACAGAAATCAGAGTCCAAGGCAAAGGTTTCACCAAAGTTCCAATTTAATGCTGAAGCCATGTTGGCACATCCAAGGAGAAACCCGAATCTGACTTCCCCCCACAGCTTCCCACCCAGTAGGAAGTTGGCAACCCTTGTCCCACACCCCCAACGGGGTCACGTTGTCCACTCATCTTCTGCCTGCGTGGCCGTTCCTCCTCCCAGTTTCCGGACAGGTGCTGGACAAAGGATGACCTTGGGGATCTAGCAAGAATGTGTTATGTCTAAGGTTGCTCCCTCATGCAATCCCCCCTCCCAGGTTCCCACAGTCCGCAGCCTTCTGAGTAATAAAAGTGGCAAACGATGCTCCAAGTCCAATATTGTGTGACATTATTACTCCTTCAAAGTCTCTGTTTTGCAAAGGAATCTGATATATGTGTGTTTCTAATTCACTTTGTAATCGGTAAATTTCAAATTTCTGTGGTGAGGTGTTTAGAAACAGGAATAGGTGATGGTTTTAATCATACTATAGACCAGGGGCATCCAACTTGGCAACTTTGAGGCCTGTGGACTTCAACTCCCAGAATTCTGCTGGCTGCCGAGATTGGACACCTCTGCTGTTGACTGAGCTTACCTTTGTCGAGGTAGATGCCCTTTTGGAATCTTCCATTATTTTACTTTTTTTTTAGAGCTGTACTTTATATGTGTTATTGCTTTGCTCACAAGGTTCCATCTACCATTAAATTAATTTCAGTGAGATTTCTCTTAAAAAAACATATTACTTGGATGGACTAAATAGCTCTGCTGGCTAGTCATTATGGGAGCTGGAGTCCAACACAGAAACAGATGGAAGAAGGATATTCTAAATCACGGGTGTTAAACTTGCGGCGTCACATTGCCGTCACGTGACGTATCACGACGCTTTTTCCCTTTGAGAGCTGGGGTGGGCGTGGCCTGCGCGTGACTCATCTTGCCCTCAAGCCGCCAGTTTAACATCCCTGTTAAGTCATTGCTTTGGCTTTTCTCCTCTTCAACATGTATTACTTCAAACACTAAAATCATTCCCTCCAACAAACAAACCTTTATCAGAGTAAATATTATTGCTTTGATAAAAAAAATAAATGCAAATAATTCAGGAGAGAATGTGGGGAAAAAATTCTGATTGGGTTTTTTTTTTCACTGTATGTAGGATATCCTATCATTTGTTACCCCCTCAAAAAAAAATTAGACCGTCTGTGGAAATTGTCTTCTCTTTAATAATGTTTTTAAAAGATCAAAAGTTATGAAGTGTAGTTATTAAGTGCCCGAAATCAGTGTTTGTAAATTTTAAAAAATGAAGATGTTATATCTATATATGTGTATATTGTATAGTAGATTTATTTAGTTTATTGGTTCTGATGTTTTCTGGTGATGAAATCATTAAAATGATTTTTCTGTGGATAGATTTTAATAAAACGGGCAGCTTGGTGTAGTGCAGGGGTGTCCCACCTTTGGCAACTTTAAGACTTGAGGACTTAAGCTCCCAGAATTCTCCAGTCAGCAACTTTAAGACCTGTGGACTTCAACTCCCAGAATTCCCCAGCCTGGCTGGGGAATTCTGGAAGTTGAAGTCCACAGGTCTTAAAGTTGCCGTGGTTAGACATCCCTAGTATAAGAGGTGTAGGCATTCAGCTAGGGACTGGAAGTTCTAGTCCTGCCTTTGGCACAAAGCCACTTGATATCTTGGGCCAGTCACTTTCTCTTAACCCTAAGAAGGAGCCAATAGCGCAAACCACTTGCCAAGAAAACTTCTGGGACCTGTCCAGACAGTTTCTAAAGAATCGGACACAATTGAATGGAAGGGGAAAACACATTAATTACCATACAACCAGCATCTCAGCTACATCTAACAAGCCTCACCCACCTGAGTTTGCTTTTCAAGTCAAATTCTGCTCTTCGGTGTAGTCCTATTGCAGCTGCCTGCCTTCAGGATATTATTTTTCCACCTAGCCTACGAGGCTAAGATTTCCTTTGGCGTTCCCATTCAAGTGACAAGCCTGGTCCTGCTTAGCTTCCACAGCCAGAGCAACTCAACTAAATGCGGTCACCTTCCAGCCAGAGTTACTTACAAAGGTCTCCACATCAGTTTTTTTCTCAGCTTCCAGCTGTGTGGACTTCCTCTCCCAGAATTCCTTGTGCTGACTTAGGAATTCTGGGAGTTGAAGTGCACACCTCTTAAAAGTTGTTGAGGTTGAGAAACACTGATCTAGGATCTTGTACCTCTCATTATCGAGTGTGCATAATGTTCTGTAAGGAATTTTTAGCAAAATGCAGTGCTTCGTCATGCACAGCTGAAGTTTTATGGATTGTAACCGAAATCTTTAACATAAATTTCTCCTTCCAAACCTCTCCCTGTATCATTGCAGAGCCTGGTAGTTATTATGTTTACCAATGCATTACATTTCTTAAAATATACACATTTAACCAAAAAAATAATAATGAAAAAATTATTGAACTGTATTGGCACATGTGTAGAAAAATTAAATTGAGATGGTGAGTGGGTTCCCAATTTGAAAATCTTAACAATATAATTTTGGAGTTTAATTTTGGAATAGTTGGATGATGAGTAAACTAATCACATGGCTTATTTAGGGAATTAAAGCCAAATCGATCATAATTGTTTTCTGTTTATGGAACCAGAAGGTAAATGCCCCATTGTGTGCAAAACTCTTAATTCTGCAGAATTTCCACAGGACTATTTTGAAATAAATCCATGTTTATTTTAGTAGAGATAATACGCACTCGTGTGTCTATTTTGATTTCGGGCTGATCTTGGGATGAATCTGGTCACTGGGGCTTAAAAACCCTGATTTATGGCTTCATACCTTGTATGACTCAAGATGCATTTCTGCAAATTGTAAGGATTTGATGACAGGCACAAAATTAAAAAAATAGGGTACTTCCTCTGCTTGGATTTATAAGCCATAAAGTTGTAGGAGAGAGCTCCTTTCATTTAATTGTGTTTCCGGATTATAAAGTAAGAACAAAATGAACATATAAGAATAACTGCTTGTAAAGAAGAAATGGTATATGGTGTGATAATTAAGATGCTGGTTAAATGCTGGGCTGGCTTCTCCATTCTCAGCCATGGAAAGTTACTGGGTGACTGGATTTTCCTTCTCTTTTTTTTAACCCAACCTATCTCACAGGTTTTTTGCAGGGGCAGGAAGCGTGGAAGAAGGTGAAGAGTTGAAGGAAAGACAGTAAATAAATCCAACCACTAAATAAATAAATAAAATAAAATAAAAATAAGATCAAAGAAGTGGAAGAGAGAGAGAGAAACATTATTATACCACCACTGAAGAGCAGAGGAATTTGCTTGAGATTTAAAACACCCTCTTGGCCTTCAGGGGAGATTACACTTGACAGGAAGAAAATCCTCGTTTCTTGTCTCTAAAATAGCAGAGCAATTAGGTCTTGTTTCACTTTTAAAAAAAATGCTTCGGTCTTCCACAGCAACTGGTGTCACATTTCGGAAAAGGCTCTACAAGATCAAGTAGATTGCTGGATGTTGGTGGAATGGGACAAACTTCTGTGGCGTGTGCTCCTTTAAAACTGACTCCATTGGAAGTGGTTGGTACACTAACAGAGAAGGCACCCCACTTTCCAGTTTTAATTTTTGTAATTATAATCCATTTTATATTTATAATTATTGTGATAGGTTGTTCTCTCTTGAGATAAGCCACTCAGAGTCACCTGAAGCAGAAGATGGGCGGGAAATAAATTGGATGGATGGATGGATGGATGGATGGATGGATGGATGGATGGATGGATGAAGGAATGGTATGGATATAGAGATACATGATAGATACAAAGTTAGATGGATTAGGATAGATAGGTGATAGACAGACACAGAATGAATGAATTAATAACAATGCGAAGCTAGGTAGTTTTCTATTCCAGCCTTGCCACTGATTTTAACATACAGATAGTCTTTCAACTTACCCACCACAATTGGGAGCAGAATTTCCTTTTCTAAACAAAGTAATTAAGTAAGTTGTGCCCAATTTTATGATCTTTTTTTATCACAGTTGTTGAGCAAATCATTAACAGTTTTTAAATGAATCACATGGTCGTTTAGCGAATCTGGCTTTCCCCATGGATTTTGCTTGTTGGAACCCGGCTAGGAAGGTCACACATGTTGATCACATGATCCCAGGATGCTGCAACCCTTATAAATACATGCCAGTTGGCAAGTGTCTGTGAATTTTGATATGTGATTGATCGTAAGTGTGAGGACCAGTCATAAGTCCCTTTTTTCACAGCTGTTTTAACTTAAAATGGTTGTAAGTCAAGGATTACCTGTGCTTTATGAGTCTCAGGCCATAATAAGTTTTGCATGGATATTTTTGTGTGACTCCAGCTAATGCGAATATTTGCTCCTTCACTGCATTTTGGAGACCCTGTTTCTTAATTATTCAACCAAAAACTCTCCAGAGCTCCTGGAGAATCCATCATTCATTTTTTGGATGACCCCTCTAAGCTGCTCTGTGCGGTTTAAGAAACAAGCACTAAGTCTCCTGTGGTTTAATTAATTTTTCTTTGGCCATCCCCAATAAAAATCCCGACATTAAAAAAAATAAAAATGAACCAACGCAAGCCATATGTTTGCATTTGAGCTCTTAAATCTAACTTTAATGGGTAAAGTCATGTGGGTTTTACAGCTTGTTCCTTCTTTCTCTTTCCATTTCAAAATAAATCCATGGCGCAATGGAAGTTACGTCCAGAACATCAAGATGTGGGTTTGGTTTTTTTATCTCCTAAGTGGGTGAATAAACCACAGAGTATGGAACTATGAGATGGGATTGTTACCAATTTTGGATTGCTTTAAAACCAAGGGTAGAGAAACTAGACGAACAGGCTGTTAATTCTGATCTTAATTAGCATGTATTTATATTTTATACATTTTTCTTTTACATACATAAGTGTTTTGTGAACAGTGTATTGCAGGGGTGTCAAACTCAATTTCATTGAGGGCCGCATCAGGGTTGTATTTGACCTTGGGGTGGGCGTAGCCAGAATGGGTGTGGCCAGCTTGATGTCACTAGTGTCGGGGGCGTCTGTGGTGGCCCAAGAGCTCTGCCAGCGAAATCGGGCTCCATAGCTCCATTTTCAGCTGCGATGGCCTCTTGCCACTCTTTGCCAGTGAAAATGCACGCCTCCCCAAGCTCCGTTTTAACTGGCAGAGGGTAGCAGGAGGCCGTCGCAGCTGAAAATGGAGCCTGGGAGGGCTACACGCGGCCCTCTCGAGCTCCGTTTTTGCTGGCAGAGGGACCGCGGGCCAGTCCTTTGCTGTTTCTAGGGCGGCCCCGCGGGCCAGATCTAAGCACCCCGCAGGCCGGATCTGGCCCTCAGGCCTTGAGTTTGATACCCCTGGTGTGTATTGTCTGGGTCTTATATTTTTTTGAACCCTGAAATAAGCGCTTGGCCTTATTTTTGGGGAGGTCTTATTATTTTGGGGGGCATGGAGCAAGATGGGGCTCCTCTTGCCATCTTACCTGATCTCCAGCTCTGTCTCTCTAACCTTATAACCAGAGGAAATTGTATTTTTGGAGGAGGGTTTATTTTCAGGGGAGGTCTTATTTTCAGGGAAACACAGTATTATCAAGCCATTGATAAAACAAGTTCCATGTTAAAAAAATATTCCATATCTTTATCTTTTACCTTTAATGTCAACCTAACCATTTCTGCACAATGTAGTATTTTTTTTAATTACACTCTTCTGTATTTCCTCATTTTTCCAGTGCTGTGCTAATACAATTCTTGCTACTGTCAAGACATGCAATATTAAGTATATATTCCCTTTATCATACTTTTCTGGTACTATGCCTAACAAAAATATTTCTGGCTTATAATCTCTGTGTTGCTTCAACATTTTTTCTAACCATGTGTGCATTTTCGTCCAAAAGTTTTCTGCGTTTGCACACGTCCACCACATGTGATAATATGTGCCCGGTGTCTTATTGCATTTCCAACATTTGGCGAACATGTTAATTAGTTTTGACGTACTTTAAGGGCCCAGTCATCAGTTGAAACAATTGAAGAGGCTGAATACACTTCCTGACTGCCTTGGTTGCGCACCGTGTCATCGAACACTGTCTTCGATGACCAATGGCCTTCTCTGCGCATTGCTCTCCTTTTAATCTAACCACAGATCACAAGTTTTATTCCCAAGACGTCACGCTTATAACTCTTACTACTTTTCGATGTAGGTAACCCTCGACTTACCATAGTTCATTTAGTAGCCATTCAAAGTTCCAACTACACTGGAAAAAGTGACTTATCACCGTTTTTCATACTTACGGCCATTGGCATCCCCATGTTCCCATGATCAAAATTCAGACACGATGGATTTGTATTTATGACAGTTGCAACGTCCTGACCTTCGAATGAGCAAAGTCATTAATAACTGTGTGACTAACTTAACAACGGCAGTGATTCACTGAACAACGATGGCAAGCAAGGCTGTCAAATTAGACAAAAATCCACTTCACAGCTGTCTCACTTGCAACAGAAATTTTGGGTTCCATTGTGGTCATAAGTCAAGGACTAACTCTTGAGTAGGAATAAGCTTATAGGCAGATCCTTTTCAGGCCAGTTTTTCAGTCGTTATCTCCCACAAAACAGGGAGAAGATGGGATTGAAGGAATGTTTTCTTATGAAGCTGAGCTGAAATTTTAAACATCTGACCACATGGTGGAGCCTTTGCAACAGAACAGAATTTTTTCAGTGGAAAAATCAAAAACGCATTGGGGGGGCATCTTTTCCCTGGTCCTCCCCCCTCCCCAAAGGAAACATAGTGAAGGGCTTCCTATTTTTAATATTTAAAAAAACCAATTAAATGCAATTCAGCTGTATTTTTTTGGTTAAAAAAGGAGACTTCTAAAGGTCTAAGAACTGGACACCATACAGGAGAGGTGGTTGTTTTTTTAAAGTTAAAGTTTATTGTAATATAAAACACAAATGAAAATACAAATTGGAGAGGAAAAGATAAAAGTAAGGTAAAATATTTTTTTTAAAAACCCAGTGACTACCATCTCTTTGATACAGTAGTATACAAAGTGTCAGCTTCCAGGAGAGCAGTATACTTTGTATACTAAGTATACAAAGTATACTAAAATATACAAAATAAAGTATGCAAAGTAGTATACAAAATATAGGAAGCAGAAAAGCAACCTGGAATTAAGGAGAAACTTCCTAACAGAACAATTAACCAGTGGAACAGCTTGCCTTCAGAGGGTTGGACTAGAAGACCTCCAAGGTCCCTTCCAGCTCTGTTCTGATTGAAGTATAGTTACAGCCTCAACTTTTTGCTTTGCATTTCTGAATAGATGCAAACCACTTCCGCAGCAACAAAATTAGTATAATCCTCAAAATCTAAGATCGGTTTTTTTTCTGCTTCAAGCATAAAATCCAGAATTTCCTGATTGCTTATTTGTACCCTATGACAATCATTAGGTGTTGTACCTCATGATTCTTGACAAATGTATCTTTTCTTTTATGTACACTGAGAGCATATGTACCAAAGACAAATTCCTTGTGTGTCCAATCACACTTGGCCAATAAAGAATTCTATTCTAAAGTGCAGGAGACGGTTTGAGATTGCTTGCTGGCTTATTGTTTCCATCATCTTCCCAGCCTAAACTTTCAGCCACTGTTATGTTCTCTGGTGGTTTCCAAACCAGGTAACCCAGCAGGCCCCAACCTGCTCAACCTCCCCAAATAAAAAAGCTTACCAGGTACTGCCTCTTCTTGGGATTCTCACAGTAGCTTAGATCTAATTGTTTCCTGTGACTAAGTTTCACCTGGGCAAAGCTAATCCACGCCAACCTTCGTTTCAACCCTAGTTCCTTGTCTGGAAATAGTTCTCCAGATAAAAGCAGGCAGTTCTTGAGTTACAAAACTGAAGGGAGGTTTTGAGCCTCTCTGGGCTTTAGGAGGAGGAGAAACATCTGGTTATGGCTTCAAATGACATTTTGGAACTTGTAAAATTTGTTCTGTTGCGTTGGTCGAATCGCTGCTTGTCGGAAACCGCTTTATCCTGTAGAAAGTTAGCACCCACCCCTCTCCTAGAAGAATGAAATACTTTGAGAAATATTAAAAAGGCAGAACATTACCGTGTTTCCCCGAAAATAAGACCGTGTCTAATATTTTTTGAACCCTGAAATAAGCGCTTGGCCTTATTGCCATGCACTCCAAAGCCCGATTGGGCTTATTATCAGGGGATGTCTTATTTTGGAGGAAACAGGGTACCTATCTATCTATATCCATCCATCCATCCATCCATCCATCCATCCATCCATCCATCCATCCATCCATCTATCTATCTATCTATCTATCTATCTATCTATCTCCATCCACCTATCCATCTATCTCCTTCCTTCCTTCCTTCCTTCCTTCCTTTTCTTCCATGTTTCTCCGAAAATAAGACCCTGTCTTATATATTTTTTGAACCTTGAAATAAGCACTTGGCCTTATTGCCATGCACTCAAAAGCCCAATTGGGCTTATTATCAGGGGATGTCTTATTTTGGGGGAAATGGTATATTTCCCTAAAGGAGAAATATGCTCTTCGAAAGCAGCCCCACCTGTCTTAGTAGCCCCAATAGGACTGAGCCAGCCTATCTACAAGACAAAAGACCTTCAGCCTCATGGTGATGGGATTAGCTCTAACTCAAGATTCAAACCAGGACAAAGACATTAAGACACAATAGGAATTGCCCACAGAACACAAGCCTCTTCATTACATCATCACCCTCCAAGTTTCAACCAAACCTGGGAGCTCAGACAAAGTCAGCTATGACCCCTGCATAGCCCCATGGGAGTCTGACAGCAACCAATAGAATACATGCTCTTGCCACAGGAACAGGAAGCTCAAGTTCAAAGCCCAGAGAGGGTATAAATTCAAGGACTACCTGTAAAATTGATTTTATTCCCAGTTTGGGGTTGTTGTTGTTGTTGTTTTCCAATTCACGGCTCCTGGTTGGAGAATATTGTTTATGAAATTATCTGACCAGAATCTCCTGCTTTCCATCTTGCATGAAATAATTACACTTTAAAAGCGAATTTGAAAGGAATCAAAAACTCCGTGAGATTTAAAACATTAAGATATATATTCATTCCAAAACATTTAAATTCCAAAACAATATCATTTCTTAATCTTTCTCTCTTTCCCCTCATTTGTGGATTTCTCAAGGCTCTTTTGGGAACATTTGCTTACAGAATTAAACAACATGGACATTCCTTTCTTCCTTCCTTCCTTTTTCCTTTTTTCTTTTTTCTTTTTTCTTTTTTCTTTTTTCTTTTTTCTTTTTTCTTTTTTCTTTTTTCTTTTTTCTTTTTTCTTTTTTCTTTTTTCTTTTTTCTTTTTTCTTTTTTCTTTTTTCTTTTTTCTTTTTTCTTTACTTTTTTGGGTGTGTGACTTTTTAACAGCCTTTCCCTGTGACCGGAGCTCCTAATAACAAAACGGCGGTAGGTATTTATCCCGTCTCTTAGCCTATCATTTTCTCCCTTTCCAAAAAGTACATTGTTTGAACGGGCTGCATTGCAGTAAAACGGTGATTTGCTGCCTAGGAGACTGTCTGAAGAATCAGCAACCATTTATTTAACCTGCCCGGCCGATGACCTTGTGTCTTTATGGACACACTTAGTTTTGTTGAAATGCGGATGGCCTCCAACTCATGTAATATGAATTCATTTGGCTGTTTGCAGATTAATTTGGGATCAATGGCGGGGGTCAGAGGCCAAACAAGAATAAGTAATTGACATGAAGAGAATAAATGATAGCCCTTCCTTGGTCTATTTATGGATGGCCTTGTCTCTCTTTTTTTAATTTATGGATCAGTAAGAACTGTCAAGGATGTTGTGGGAAGCCCAGCCTTTGGCTGCGGCTTGCAATTCAACAGGAATTTGGTACAGTCCATTTATAGAGAATAGAATAGAATAGAATTCTGTTTTCTGCAGATAATTTTAGAATATAATAAAATAACAGAGTTGGAAGGGACCTTGGAGGTCTTCTAGTCCAACCCTCTGCTTAGGCAGGAAACCCTATACCATTTCCGACAAATGGTTATCCAATCTCTTCTTTAAAACGTCCAGTGTTTTATGTTATCTTCTTAACAAGTATTGGAGCATTTACAACTTCTGGAGGCAAGTTGTTCCACTGGTTGATCGTTCTCACTGTCAGGAAATTCCTCCTTAGTTCTAGGTTGCTTCTCTCCTTGATTAGTCTCCATCCATTGCTTCTTGTCCTGCTCTCAGGTGCTTTGGAGAATAGCTTGACTCCCTCTTCTTTGTGGCAACCCCTGAGATATTGGAACGCTGCTATCATGTCTCCCCTAGTCCTTCTTTTCATTAAACTAGACATACCCAGTTCCTGCAACCGTTCTTCATATGTTTTAGCCTCCAGTCCCCTAATCATCTTTGTTGCTCTTCTCTGCACTCTTTCTAGAGTCTCAACATCCTTTTTACATCGTGGCGACCAAAACTGGATGAAGTATTCCAAGTGTGGCCTTACCAAAGCATTATAAAGTGGTATGAACACTTCACACTTTTGAAGGCAACAGTCAAAGAGTTGCGCCAGCTGCAACAAAGCAGCTGCTACAAAACTAGGGTCTCTATTAATTTCCTCCATTAATGTCAAAAAGAGAAAAAAATAGCAAATAAGACCTTTTACAGGTAATCCTCGTCTTACGTTCAATTTAGTGACTGTTCAAAGTTAACAATGACGCGGGAAAAAGGGACTTACGATCATTTTTTGCACCTACGACCCTTGTAGCGTCCTACATGGTCACGTGATCAAAATTCAGATGCTTGGCATCTGACTCATACTTACGATGGTTGCAGGGATCCCAATTTGTGACCTTCTGACAAGCAAAGTCCAAGGCGGGAAGCCAGATTCACTGAACAACCCTAACTTAACAACTTAACTAACAGTTGTGGCCAGGAAAGTCGTAAAACGGGGCAAAGCACACTTAACAAACTTAGCAACAGAAAAGGTTGGCTCTATTGTGGTCGTAAGTCGAGGCCTACCTAGTGTTGTGGCCTGTCCGCCACCGGGCCGTCCAGCCGCTGAATCAGAGGAGGAGGAGGAGGCGTGGGAGTCAGGCTCAGCATCAAGGCAACCTGAGAGCTCCGAGGGGGAAGAAGGAATAGAGCTGGCAGAGAGAGAGAGACAGAGGCGGAGCCTGGGCCGTCCGTCATCCCTCAGATGGAGAGTCAACAGCCCCCGGTCTGGAGGTGGCTGATGAGGAAGAAGAGGAACATCTGAGTCCAGTGCCTGAGGCACGGATGCGCAGAAGGCAGAGGAGAGGAGAGCAGTGGAAATCTATGGGCCGGTCCTTGGGACGGAAGAACCACCGATGCTAGCGAAGCCCCACCCCCAGCTCTGGGAATAAAAGGCAGGGGGCGGAGATGAATAGGTGTGGCAGACAACTATTCATCTCCCTGCCAGACAGACTTGTTAGCCAGTGGTGAGAGAGAAACTTTTTTGCAGCACTCCTAATTAAAGGAAAGTTCACTTCAGAGGATTTGTCGTGTTTGTGGAGCTGGGTCAGAACCCCTGTATTATTCAAGCATTGACCTGAACCTGGTCACTGTGCTCTACCCCAAGGTTACAATTTTTCCTGCTCAGACATTTTGGACTAAGTATCTTCCTACAGCTCAGAGGACAAAGGAGCAAAGGTGGAAACATAGCTTGCAGCCACGTGAGCCTCTGGTATGCCTTTCATGCATCTGGGAAATGGCACAAGCCTGAACGTGCAGACAAATGACTCAAGGAAGTCACCTTGATAAATGCTCAAGGATTCCTTAATTCTTCCCAGTCCTATTCCTGAAGCTTTCCTGAGTTACCAGCTGGAAGAAAATGAGGAATTATTATTATTATTATTATTATTATTATTATTATTATTATTATTATTATTATTATTATTATTATTTTGTCCTGGCAATGGCAATGAAAATTGGCAGTTTTATGTTGACACGGCTGGACCGCAGAAATTGAGAAAGAATAAACCAAAGAAAATATTGTTTTTTTATTATAAGCATTCTTTCCCACTCCTAAAAAAAAATTCTTGGCTGTCAGAAAGGATACTGCTCTAACCAGATTCCCTGGCCTGGTGTTTGATGCTGAAACCTTCAGATCCTTTTACCTGAAAATAGTTGAGAAACAGGAAGCTGAGTAATTTTGCATCCATTCTTCTGTAGCATGAAGAAACATGTTTTCTCAGGCTACTCAGATGGTCCACTGAGCTGAACGCTACCTGGTATGTCTCAAAATCTTTCCCCATTGCCTGTGTTTAGTCACTGGAGGATTTTAAGAAGAGATTGGGCAGCTATTTGTCTGAAAAGGTATAGGATTTCCTGTCTGGAATGGAATAGGGCAGTGATGGCGAACCTATGGCACGGGTGCCACAGGTGGCACGCAGAGCCATATCTGCCGGCACGCGAGCCGTTGCCCTAGCTCAGCTCCAGCGTGCATGTGCGTGCCCGCCAGCTGATTTTTGGCTCACTTGGAGGCTCTGGGAGGGCGATTTCAGCCTCCGGAGGGCCTCCAGGATGGCGGGGGGAGCGTTTTCACCCTCCCCAAGCTCCAAGAAAGCGTCTGGAGCCTGGGGAGGGCAAAAAAAACGGGCCTACCGGGCCCACTGGAAGTTGGGAAATGGGGGAGCGGGGGAGGGTCGAGCACGCATGCGCAGGGGGGTGGGGCGAGTGGGGAGCTTTGAATTATGGGTGTGGGCACGCACAGCATGCGATAGCGCGTGCACGCACTATTTCGGCACCCGAGGAAAAAAAGGTTCGCCATCACTGGAATAGTATCTGGAATGGAATGCAGAGGGTTAGACTAGAAGACCTCCATGGTCCCTTCCAACTCTCTTATTCTGTCACTCCAATTCCCTTTCAACATCCAAACAGCACTAATTCCAGCTTTCCTTCCTCCTCATTTCCCAAGAAAGCTCCGCTTGTAGAGCTGCCATATCTTGCTTGCCACAATCCGGGTGCTCCTTCGATGAAAACAAAAAACATTTTAAGATACGGCATCTGCCCTCAGTATCTGCATCCTGATCGCACAGATAGGGTACTCTTGCTACTTGCTGCCAAGGGTTGTCCAACCTTGGACAACTTTTAAGACTTGTGGACTTCAACTCCCAGAATTCCCCAGCATGGCTGGCTGGGGAATTCTGGGAATTGAAGCCCACAAGTCTTAAAAGTTTCCATGGTTGGACACCCATGCTGTAAAGAACGACGACGCCAGCACCTGACCCTTTACTGTCCAATTTCAATTTTAAAAAAAAATGCATTTCTGTTTTTTAACCTTCAACGGAGTGGGTAGTGGACTGTATGCCAAGGCTGGGTGTCCATGGAAACATCGGTGGCTGAGTCACGCCGGAGACTCAGGACGTACAGCTTGCTTCTAATCACAAGGCCAATTTGCTCCTGTGTTGAGCTCCATCCATTAACTGAGAAACTAGCCAGGAACGGAGCGAAGAAGAGGAAGGGAAGTCACAGGGAAAGAAGACAGCAGGCGCACATCCTTGCACGCTCACTGCAAAGCCTTTGGAGCAGAGACCGAGCCGAACCGATTCTGTAACCCAAGAGCCTTCAGGGAGCCCACGCTGTCTGCTGTTTGCGTTCGGCAGCCCCCGGGTACATGCCGGAATCGTACAACAACTGGCAGATGCCTTTAATTATTAAATGTGTTTGCGTTTGGCGTCGGGAGAGGAGGAGGCAGGATGGCGAGGGGTTTGCTGACATTGTTCCTTGCAGTATTTCAGAGGGCTCTTTTTAACAGGGCGGTTAAACAGAGGGTACGCTGAGGCCCAGGAGAACGCAATTCCTACTGGTTTCTTTCTTGCATTTATTCATTAAAGAAACTCATATACTACAATTCCATGACTGTAGATCCCATCGTGACCTGTTGCAAGCTGAGGGCACGTACCGGTCCAATGTCTGATCTTTTTTTATATTAACGATGCTGGGCTTCAATGGTTAAATGGCCTAGAGTAGACATTGGTGTCTGAATATAGATCTTTTTAAGAGTCATCCCAAAGGTGCTTTTTTTTTCAAGAGGCAACTGGACTTTCTGGTTTATTCTTTTGAAGACGTTTCGCTTCTCATCCAAGAAGCTTCTTCAGTTCTGACTGGATGGTGGGGAATGGAAGGATTTATACTCCTTGCAGACAGCTGGTCATTTGCATCCTTTTAAATCCTTCCATTCCCCACCATCCAGTCAGAGCTGAAGAAGCTTCTTGGATGAGAAGCGAAACGTCTTCAAGGAAAAACCAGAAAGTCCAGTTGCCTCTTGAAAAAAAGCACCTTTGGGACAACCATGACCTGGATGACGGAGAATCTCCATAGACTTTTAACAGTTATATTTTATTGTGTTTTTAAAATCTAGATGAAACATTAATATATATTGCAAGTCCATGTATGTTGCAACTCCATATGCTAAATAAATAAAGACGCCCAACCCACAGAGAGGTGACTCTGGGCGGCTTACAAACATTAAAAAGATTCATCATATAATAGTTTTTTAAAACTCTACCCCACCTTCCATGGCAGCAACTACACAATTAAATCAGTCACTGGATCGGCTTCATTTTATTATTATTTATTATTATTTTATTTGTCAAACATGTACAGGTAACAGGTATAGTATAAACATAAATATGAGCATAGTAAATGGGTACGAAAAATGGAGACAGTAGGACAGGGATGGTAGGCACGTTGGTGCGCTTATGCACGCCCCTTACAGACCTCTTAGGAATGGGGTGAGGTCAACAGTAGACAATCTAAAGTTAAAGTTATGGGGGCTTGGGGAAGAAACCACAGAGTCAGGTAGTGCATTCTAGGCATTGACCACTCTGTTATTGAAGTTGTATTTTCTGCAATCAAGTTTGGAGCGGTTTACCTTGAGTTTGTATCATTGTGTGCTCGTGTATTATTACGATTGAAGCTGAAGTAGTCATTAACAGGTAGTACATTGTAGCGGATAATTTTGTGTGCTACGTTTAGGTCGGACCGTAGGCGGCGTAGTTCTAGGTTGTCCAAGCCTAAGATTTCAAGCCTAGTGGCGTAAGGTATTTTATTGCGAGCAGAGGAGCGGAGTACTCTTCTTGTGAAATACCTCTGGACTCACTCAATTGTGTTAATGTCCGATATACAGTGTGATTCCAGGCAGACGAGCTGTATTCGAGAATTGGTCTAGCAAAGGTTTTGTATGCCCTAGTTTGTAGTACAATATTACCGGAAAAGAAACTTCGCAAGATTAGGTTGACAACTCTTAATGCCTTTTTGGCAATGCTGTTACAGTGAGCTCTGGCGCTCATTTGAGATGAGAACTCCAAGGTCTTTGACAAAGTGAGGGTTTTCTACAAGGTCATATCCGCCCAGTTTGTATTTCAGTTCGCGATCCCCACAAATGAGCGTGGCATATATTTTACAACCATTGCATTCACTTAACAACGGCCGCAAAAAAAGTCATAATGTCAGGTCCGGTCATGGTGACACATATCACAACTTAATTGATGTCATTGTGGGGCTCAATTGCTGTCATAACTCAAGGATCGCCTATATTATCACATGCTTACTTTGATTCTGATCCTTCTCCCATGTGACAATATAATGAATCATATTAGTGTTTTATTCAACCAGCAATAAACAAATACACAAGAAAGTCAAGATGGCAGCCACAATTATGCAATTGCATATATCAAAAAAGCTTCAATTTCTTAGTTTTGGCCATAATCTTTCCTTTTTTTGCTCCTTTCCCAGTGGATACACTAAAAAAAAAAAACTCCACACACTAATTAAGATTTTATCTCATTTTTGAAAAAAAAAGCTTGCTTTGATTTGGCTCCGGCAACCTTCAATTAAGCATCCAATGACTAAAAGAACACTGTCTGGTTTGGCTGTGACTAACCTGTGGCCCGTGGACAGAAAGGCTGCATTAAAGGTGAATAATGAAAACGCTAGTCTAGAACAAGAAAACATTTGTCCATCACTTAGAATGGCTGGGTGGATGTGCCCGAGAAATGGATGGAAAGACAGCTGCGACAAGAGAGGGAAGGGCTGAAGAGAGGAAAACAACATTGAGAAGGGTGGAGATGGAAGACAGAAAGGAAAATGACAGATTTGGGGCAGTCGTGAGCGATCGATCTCCAGCTGGAGGCTGCTTTCCATCCGCCAAGGTCTTCTACCAAACGCAACATCCTGCATTGGGGAGAAATAAACCCATTGAACATTTTTTAAAAAAAGGTTGGCTTTCCCCCCCCCCCCATCCAGAGTTGCAACGATGGAGGAATTGGCTGGGTCGATCGAAAAGCCTTTTTGCTTGATGAAAAAGCCAGCGCTGATTAATCAGAGGATGGATTTAAACCCCCTGGCAATTCACAATTATTTTAATAAAAGGTTTTTTTTTTTAGAATATAAGGGTTATTGGCAGGTCTTGGGGCCAAAGGACGGACTGTCTCAGGTGCAGCAGATATAAAAACAGGAGCATCGTCACAGCAAAAGGAGGGTTCTTTGCTCATGTGGATGATGGTGACGATGATTGAGGATTGAAAGGATCATTATATAACCTATAGGTTATATAGGTTATATTCTGGTTAAGACCTGGCTTTTCCGGCAGGCATGGGGCCAATGACCCTAAGATGTGGTCTTGTTAGATCGGCCCATGTATGCATGTTGGAGTGAAAGTTCTTTTTAAATATTACCTGTACTTTAATATGTTTTTAAATTGTTTTTACTGATTGTTGTTTCTATACCCTGTTGTGAGCCGCCCATTGTCCCCCTGGGAGTTGGGCGACATAGAAATTTTAATAAATTCAAATTATTCAAATGATTAAGCTGACAGTCCTTGGGACCCTCATAGGAAGGGAGGTCAGTGGGCTTTTCAATGATCAGGGATTGCATTATATCATGGTTTAGTCATGCTCGGTGACACTAGTAGTTCTCTCCTCCTCAATGAAAAGAAATACTTTCCACTTTCTCCCTTCATTACAGGCAGTCCTTGATTTATGACCGCAGTTGAGTTTGGCCAAAGTCAGCCAACTGATTTTCATGCCTAAGGCAGGACTAGAACTCACAGTCCCCTAGTTATTGGACCAAAATCACCCAGCTGGCTTTGAGGGCGAAGGCGAGACTGGAACTCACCACCTCCTGATTGGTGATTGGGCCATAGTGACTCAGCTGGCTTTCATGCCTTAGACGGGACTAGAACTCGCAAACTCCCACTTTCTATCCCGATGCATTCAATACTAGACCAAACTGGCTTGTTTAGCCTCCCTTGGGGAGTCTTCCCAACAGCCTTGTGAAGCAGGCCTTGTCCGACTCTTCTTTCCTAGGCTGCTACTTGCAAAGAAAGAGAGAGAGAGAGACAGACAGAGAGAGAGAGAGAGAGAGAGAGAGAGAGAGAGAGAGAGAGAGAGAGAGAGAGAGAGAGAGAGAGAGAAAAGAAAAAAGAAAAAAGAGAAAAAAGAAAAAAGAAAAAAGAAAAAAGAAAAAAGAAAAAAGAAAAAAGAAAAAAGAAAAAAGAAAAAAGAAAAAAGAAAAAAGAAAAAAGAAAAAAGAAAAAGAAAAAAGAAAGAAAAAAGAAAGAAAAAAGGAAGAAAAAAGGAAGAAAAGAAAGGAAGAGAAAGAAGAAGGAAGGAAAGAAAGAAGGAAGGAAGGAAGGAGAAAGAAAGAAGAAAGAAAGAAAGAAGAAAAAAAGACAGAAGGAAGGAATGAAAGAAAAAGAAGGAAGGAAGGAAAGAAAGAAGGAAGGAAAGAGAAAGAAAAAAGAAAGAAAGAAGAAAAAACAAACAAACAAACAAACAAACTTTAATTTAGAGAATCTCTATAGAGATTCTCAGCCATCCAGATCACGGTTGTCCCAAAGGTGCTTTTTCAAGAGGCAACTGGACTTTCTTTATTTTTCTTTGAAGATGTTTCGCTTCTCATCCAAGAAGCTTCTTCGGCTCTGTTAAAGTAACCTTTAACACTTTGTGGACCCTAAACTGGGTTTTATCCAGAATTCTCAATTCAGGAATTCAATTCAATTCCTGTCTTCTGCAGGGATGCATACAATCTGTGGGAAGGAATCTCCTAGCCTGCATATGATTTCATTACCTTTCTCCTCCCCTCTGCCTTTTCATTGCAATTTTAAGGCACTGCATTTCAACGGGGAGACCCTTTGCAGCGTGTCTACAGCTGTCGAGGGAAGGCGAGACTGACCCAGCCAAGGTTGGAACATCACAACCGACCGCATAGCCAGGAGAGACTTCAATGGAAGATTTTTATATTATTGCAGCCAGGAGCTCTGACCCTTTGCTGCATAAAAGTGCTCCGGCATGTTCAAAACTCTGGTGCTGCAGTGAGACTCTGAAGCCTGCCTAGATGCCTCCTGGTGTCCTTCAGAACTTGCTTAAGCAGAACTGATGGAATTGGTTTAACGACACCAGGAAGAACAATACGATCTCCCTTCCCAGGCCATCGGTTAACACAGCACTTTCCGATTGTGCCAGGATGGCCTCTCCTTCTATCTCCGGGGCCCAAACTGAACCCAAACTTCTAAAATAGGCTCTGCATTGTCACGGTGTGAATATTGCCAGTTGTATGTCTATGCAGGGTGATGCATCCCTATCCTAATATTATGGTACATTCCAATACAAGCAGGACGTGATGCGATCTTCTGCGCATGTGTACATTCCTGATTCTCCATTATACACTTCTGCCTTTGACTCTGACCGGAGCGGTCACGATTTATTAGCAAGGATGTAACTATTCATGATTTATTGTTTTTGTACCGAAATAAATATTTTCTATTAGACTTTTAATCTCGGATTTATTTTCTAAATGTCTGAATTCCAAGAAAAGATCCACATCGCCTCTATGAGATTTATTCTCACCTTTAACAAGCAGCCTTTTGAAAAGAAAGCCTGAACTCAGCTGCCAACCAGAAGGGGAAAATGGAACTTCGTCCCTAGAAAAATAAGACATCCCTACTATATTTGTTCGTTTGTCTGTCTGTCTGTCTATTTATATCCCGCCTTTATTATTTTTACAAATAACTCAAAACAGTGACCTACCGAACAGACCTTCCTCTCCCTATTTTCCCCACAACAACAACCCTGTGAGGGGGTTGACCTGAGAGAGAATGATTGGCCTAAAGTCACCCAGCTGGCTTTCACACCTAAGGCAGGACTAGAACTCACCGTCTCCTGGTGATTGGCCCAAAGTCACCCAGCCGGCTTTCATGTGTAAGGCAGGACTAGAACTCACTGTCTCCTGGTGATTGGCCCAAAGTCACCCAGCTAGCTTTCACACCTAAGGCAGGACTAGAACTCACCGTCTCCTGGTGATTGGCCTAAAGTCACCCAGCCGGCTTTCATGTGTAAGGCAGGACTAGAACTCACTGTCTCCTGGTGATTGGCCCAAAGTTACCCAGCCAGCTTTCACACCTAAGGCAGGACTAGAACTCACTGTCTCCTGGTGATTGGCCCAAAGTCACCCAGCCAGCTTTCACACCTAAGGCAGGACTAGAACTCACCGTCTCCTGGTGATTGGCCCAAAGTCACCCAGCTAGCTTTCACACCTAAGGCAGGACTAGAACTCACCGTCTCCTGGTGATTGGCCCAAAGTCATCCAGCCGGCTTTCACGCCTAAAGTGGGACTAGAACTCACTGTCTTCTGCTTTCTAGCACGGTGCCTTAACCACTAGACCCAACTCACCTTGAAGATCCAAACCAAAACCCCAATGTCAAATCTGCAGCTTCCCACCGTCTCCTACGTCTATGCGAGGATGGGATCTGCTTTATGCAAAGGTGCTTTAAAAAAAAAAGTTTGAAATCCCTGCACAGAGAGAGAGAGGGGTTAATTACAGGAGACCGAAACCCACGGGGGCGAATTTCCCTTTGGAAATCCGAGGCTTGCGTGTTTGATGAATAAATAAAAAGATTACGAGCCCCATTTAACTGCATCAGTGGTGTGGTTCATCGGCGTTTCCTCATCTGAAGCAAACCAAATTCAGGTCAGGCTGTCCCAGAAGGGCACGAAACAATATTTAGTTTCATTATCTACAGATCTCAAATAAAGAGAGTCTGAGAATATATAAACAGAAGTCTTTGGTTTAAAGACTTCATTTCTTTCTGAAATTCCCCTTGAGCTCATCTTCTAAAACGCCGCCGGCCCTGAATTGGATGGATGGATGGATGGATGATGTGCCACCAAGCTGGTGTCAGCTATGATCCCACAGATAAATCTTCTCCAGGAGGATCTGTCTCTAACTTGGTCCTTCAGATCTTCTAACACAGTGGTTCCCAACCTGGGGGTCGGGACCCCTTTGGTGGTCGAATGACCATTTCCCAGGGGTCGCCCCGGCATCCTCAGCTCCCCCCCACTGCCACAAGCCTGGCGTTTGTGACGCCTGGCAGCCAAGCTTTGACGGCATCAGCTAAGGGGCGGGGCATCGCAAGATTGTGCGCTGGAGAGTACAAGGCGGTGCTTAAGACATCTGTGGCCGCCCCGTCTCCTGCTCGCAGCGGCAATTTCTTCCCGCTGGTGTCGAAGGGAAAGGGAGTCACAGGAGGGAATGGCCAGCCAACGACCACTTAAGTTTCACAGTGCATGACGGTGGAAGGACAGCTGGGTCGGAATCGTCTGTCTGCCCTCTCGCCCTCGGCTGGCACAGAGACCCAGCAAACAAAGAGACAAACAGGGAGGGAGGGAAGAGAGAAACTGAGAGATATTAGCGCAGGGCTAGCCTGATCATACAGCCTTGGTGCTGAGGGCGCCACCGCCGGGGGCAGGAGGAGCTAAGCCGGAGGGAACTGGAGAAGGAGGTGGTGCCGGAGCATGGTCCATTTGCCTCCGCCCTGCTCCATATGATCAGGCTAGCCCTGTGCTAATATCTCTCAGTCTCTCTCTTCCCTCCCTCCCTATTTGCCCCTTTGTTCGCTGGGTCTTCAAAATAATTTTATGGTTGGGGGTCACCACAACATGAGGAACTATATTAAGGGGTCGCGGCATTAGAAAGGTTGGGAACCACTGTTCTAACAGATCTTCTAACAGGGCACTCATCAACCCTGTAGCAGAGTCCAGCCACCCTGGGGCTGCTCATACCCTTCTCTTCCCTTCCATGTCCCCAAACATTATAGATTTCTTCAGATCTTTGCATAATGCTTCCAAAATGTGAGCCTGATCATCAAAGCCTTGACTGAGAACGTTGGGTTGATGATCTCTTCCACCCTCTGGAACCAGCTCCCTCTAGATTTAAGAACTATTCATGACCTGGCCACCTTCCGCCGTGCCTCAAGACGTACTATTTTTATCAAGCCGGGCTGGCGTGAAAAAGTTTTTGGGGTTTTTAAGATTTTACCAAATTTTAATTGCATTGTCTTAAATCAGGGCCACATCTAATATTTTCTTTTAAATGTATACATCTTTTAATGTTTATACTGTGTTTTTACTTGGCTGTTCACCGCCCTGAGTCCCCTGGAGAAAGGCGGTATATAAATTTAATTATAAAGAAAGAAAGAAAGAAAGAAAGAAAGAAAGAAAGAAAGAAAGAAAGAAAGAAAGAAAGAAAGAAAGAAATAAGTTAAGAGCCGAGATGGTGCAGTGGTTAAATGCAGCACTGCAGGCTACTGCTAGTTCAGCAGTTCAGCTGTTCAAATCTCACCGGCTCAAGGTTGACTCAGCCTTCCATCCTTCCGAGGTGGGTAAAATGAGGGCCCAGATTGTTGGGGGCAATATGCTGAACTCTGTAAACCGCTTAGAGAGGGCTGTAAAGCACTATGAAGCGGTATATAAGTCTAAGTGCTATAAATAAATTTAAAGAGCCGAGGTGGCGCAGCGGTTAGAGAGCAGTACTGCAGCCCACTTTAGCTGACTGTGATCCGCAGGTCAGCGGTTCAAATCTCACCGGCTCAAGGTTGACTCAGCCTTCCATCCTTCCGAGGTAGGTAAAATGAGGACCCAGATTGTTGGGGGCAATATAAATATACATTGCTTACTGGTGTAAACCGCTTAGAGAGTACTTGCACTGTGAGGCGGTATATAAATCTCACAAATAAATAAATATTTATTTGTTTTCTTGGCTGTTCCCGAAATTCAGTCTTCTCAAACACCAAAGTACCAGAGGTTCAATATTCTTTTTATCCTGCTTTGAAGTCCAAAGCCAGGAGTGGGTTTTGGGGGTTCTCCGAACTGCACAGAATCTTAGCTAGAGGTTCTCCCCGGGACCCCCCAGCAGCCCACCCCTGTAATCCCTTCCCTTGTGACTTAGGAAGTGGCCTTCTGTTGATATTAACAATACAATCCAAGATTTGGCGGGGTGGGTGGGTGGGAAACAAACCACTTCTGTTTGGGATTACGAGCCAAGGAAGCTCAGCCAGATGGCAGAAACAGGAAAAGATTAAGCAATGACTGGCTAATTCTGTGCCCACCTATGGAGACATGGCACCAAACCAGAGCCTGCTAATTTGTTCCAAATGGACGAGATGGCAGCTCAAAAGGGACTCTCAAAAGTCTTCTTATCCCTTCCCATGGACACCCAGCCTTTTGAGCTAAATATCCAGGATGGTAGCCCTCGAATTACAACCATTCCTTTAGTGACCGTTCGGAGGTGCAATGGCACTGAGAAAAGCGACTTACGACCGAGTCTCACACTTACGACCATTGCCAGTTCTCCACAATCACCTGATCAACATTCGGGTGCTTGGCAACAGCATGGGTGTACGATGGTTGTGGCGTTCCAGGGTCCTGTGATCCCAACCGTCCTAGGGAGCTTCCGACAAGCCAAGTCAATGGGAAAGGCAGATTCTGCCTGATTCAGTTAACAACTGCAGTGATTCACTTAACAACCTGAATGAGAGCTGAAGGCAAGGAAATTTCATTTTGATGTATGCTGATTATTGTACATTTAAAGTGACAATAAAGTTTCTATTTCTATTCTATTCTATTCTATTCTATTCTATTCTATTCTATTCTATTCTATTCTATTCTATTCTATTCTATTCTATTCTATTCTATTGATTTTCTATTCTATTCCATTCTATTCCTATACTCTATTCTGCTCTATTCTATCCTTCATTCCAATATCATCTTCTTCTCTTCTCTTCTCTTCTCTTCTCTTCTCTTCTCTTCTCTTCTCTTCTCTTCTCTTCTCTTCTCTTCTCTTCTCCTCCCTTCCCTTCCCTTCCCTTCCCTTCCCTTCCCTTCCCTTCTCCATATTCTATTCTATTCTATTCCTATTCCTATTCCTATTCCTATTCCTATTCCTTATTCTATTCTATTTTATTCTATTCTATTCTATTTTTTCATTCCAATATCTTCTTGTTCTCTTCCCTTCCCAAACTTCCCGTTGGCCTGTTGGGCCATTTTTCACCATCCCCAGGGTTCAGGAGGCCCAGGGAGAGCAAAAACGGCTGAAAAGAAGGCCGAAAATCAGCTGGCCAGCGTGCACATGCGCACCTAGAGCTGACACAGGGCAATGCCTCGCGTGCCCTCAGATATGGCTCTGCATGCCACCTGTGGCACGCGTGCCATAGGTTCGCCATCACTGATATAGGGTTTCCTGCCTGAGCAGGGGGTTGGACTAGAAGACCTCCGAGGTCCCTTCCAACTCTGTTATTTTATTTTATTTTGTTTTATTTTGTTTTATTATTTTATTTTATTTTATTTTATTTTATTTTATTTTATTTTATTTTATTTTATTTTATTTTATTTTATTTTATTTTATTTTATTTTATTTTATTTTATTTTATTTTATTTTATTTTATTTTATTTTATTTTATTTATTCTATTTTATTCTATTCTATTCTATTCTATTCTATTCTATTCTATTCTATTCTATTCTATTCTATTCTATTCTATTCTATTCTATTCTATTCTTCTTATTCTATTCTATTCTATGCTCTGCAGTGCACCTAGCTTTTTTATTTTATTTTAATTATAATGTTCTTTCCCACTTCAAGACAATGGGGGATTCCTCTATGAGCTTCCAGCCATAGTGGAAAGACAAAGAGATCCTGGTTTGCAAGTTGTCCCCCCTCAATATGCAGCAGATCCCCACTTTCCTGACCAATGCTCAAGCCTCTTCCTCTCGTGCTGGCTTCTCTGAACCTTTCCACTATCCCTCATACCTAGTTTCCAGCTTCATCCCTGTGGCACATTGCCCCAAGCACACAGCCCTTCCTGGGATGTGCAAAGTCATCCTTCTTCTGGTGTCCCTTGCATCAAGATTGGCCCCGAGAACACGGCTGGAATAGCAGCCTTAAACTTGCAAGGAAGGGTGCAAAATTGCGCCGATCCATAACTGAGCATAGTAGATTTGATGGGGCTATGAGAAGGGGAGGGGGTGGCACGGTGTTGTCTGTTCGAAAGCCGGCAGCTCAGGTTTGAGTCCCGAGTGCCACGCGAGGCGTGAGTTCCCATCCTCGCCTCAGCTCCTGCCAACCCAGCAGTTCAAAAGCATGCAAATGCAAGCAGATAAATAGGTACCACTTCGGTGGGAAGATAACAGTGCTCCGTGATGTCATGCTGGCCACATGACTGCGGAAATATCTTTGGACAGCGCTTGGCTCAACGGCCTTGAAACGGAGATGAACACCGCCACCCCCTAGAATCGGCAACGACCGGCAGAGTAAAATCCGCAGGGACTCCTCTACCTATTTTATGAGAGGGGAGAGCCCACCTCACATCACAGTTTGAACCTGGCAGAAAAGGGTCTCATTCAATCGCTTGATCATTCCCAACCAGAGGAACCACGAAGGGCAGAGCAATATATGACCTTCTCCAGAGCTTTTAAGGACATCTATCAAACTGCCATCACCTCTGGCCCAGACAGGCAAAACCTTTTCAGCATTCGGTGCTTCGGTATCAGCCTCTCCGTCGGAACCCCAAAGTCAGGCACAGCAGCCAAGTCATAAAATAAGCCACCAACAAGTGGCCTGCAAGATTTTGGCTGCAGAACGGTGACCTCACCGGATGTTCTTGCAGCCAGCAGCAGTGCGGTAACAATCCAGATGTGGGTGATTCATCAAAGGGAAGCAGCTGTTGTAGCCCACAAGCCAGCCAAACCCGAGTTTCCCTCTTGCTTTAGAGGGGAGGCAGAAAGCGCCAAGATGATCTGAGCATGCTTCAGGGTTAGCACACCTGGTTTGCACTTCTATCCTCTTGGGGGGGGGGTGTCATGTGGTTCCCCTTCTGAGAAAAAAGGAAGGGAGGGAAGGAAAGGGAAAAGGAAGAAGCAAAGATAGGAAGGAAGGAAGGAAGGAAGGAATATAGAGACAAGGAAGGAAGGAAGGAAGGAAGGAAGGAAGGAAGGAAGGAAGGAAGGAAGGAAGGAAGGAAGCAGGGAATATAGAGACAAGGAAGGAAGGAAGGAAGGAAGGAAGGAAGGAAGGAAGGAAGGAAGGAAGTACAGAGACAAGGAAGGAAGGGAATATAGAGACAAGGAAGGAAGGAAGGAAGGAAGGAAGGAAGGAAGGAGTACAGAGACAAGGAAGGAAGGGAATATAGAGACAAGGAAGGAAGGAAGGAAGGAAGGAAGGAAGGAAGGAAGGAAGGAAGGAAGGAAGGAAGGAAGTACAGAGACAAGGAAGGAAGGGAATATAGAGACAAGGAAGGAAGGAAGGAAGGAAGGAGTACAGAGACAAGGAAGGAAGGGAATATAGAGACAAGGAAGGAAGGAAGGAAGGAGTACAGAGACAAGGAAGGAAGGGAATATAGAGACAAGGAAGGAAGGAAGGAAGGAAGGAGTACAGAGACAAGGAAGGAAGGGAATATAGAGACAAGGAAGGAAGGAAGGAGTATTGAGACACAAGGAAGGAAGGAAGGAAGGAAGGAAGGAAGGAAGGAAGGAAGGAAGGAAGGAAGGAAGGAAGGAAGGAAGGAAGGAAGGAAGGAAGGAAGGAAGCAGGGAATATAGAGACAAGGAAGGAAGGAAGGAAGGAAGGAAGGAAGGAAGGAAGGAAGGAAGGAAGGAAGGAAGGAAGGAAGTACAGAGACAAGGAAGGAAGGGAATATAGAGACAAGGAAGGAAGGAAGGAAGGAAGGAAGGAAGGAAGGAAGGAAGGAAGGAGTACAGAGACAAGGAAGGAAGGGAATATAGAGACAAGGAAGGAAGGAAGGAAGGAAGGAAGGAAGGAAGGAAGGAAGGAAGGAAGGAAGGAAGGAAGGAAGGAAGTACAGAGACAAGGAAGGAAGGGAATATAGAGACAAGGAAGGAAGGAAGGAAGGAAGGAAGGAAGGAAGGAAGGAAGGAAGGAAAGAAGAGCAAATCAGATCAGAAGAAAGTGCGTGGCCAGAGCTCAGCGCGCGGCCGCCTTCGGGTCCGGGCGCGCGGCCGCGCCCCCGTGCGCAGAGCCGTCTCCTTGTCGCCCACGCGTGGCTCGCCTTCCTTCCTCGGCCGGCCGCGGGTGGGTGCCGAGGCGAGCGGGGGCGGCGGCGGCGGCGGCCAAGGGGTTGCCCCGTCCGGGCGCGGCGCCTGCAGCCCCGGGGGCTCCTCCGTGGCGCGCGCCGGAGCCGAGCATCCCTTGGCACATTCTCTCCGGGCGGCGGCGCCCCACTTGGCCGCTGCCGAGCGCGCAAAGCCGGCGGAGCAAAGCGAGGAACATGGCGACAGGCGGCAGCTGGAAGCTCGGCTCTGCCCCGGCCGCCCTTCGGCTGCTGCTGCCGCTGCTGCTGCTGCTGCTCGCGGGGTCCCACCGGCCGCCCGCCGCCTCCGCCGCCTCCGCTCGGAGTAGCCTGCTGTTGCATCGCGCCCTGACCTCGCGGCCCCAGGATCGGGGCTTTGCGCGGCTGCAAGCTCAGGATCCCCCCGGCCCCGGGCAGCCCCCAAGGAGGAGAAGGAGCGCCCAGCCGCCGCCGCCGCCGCAGGAGGAGCCCGTGAAGGTGTACGGCCAGGTGAGAGGTCCCCGGACGGGCATCTCTGCCCCTGAGTTGCTCTGCCGCGCCGCGACCCTCTTTGGCTAGCCTCCCCTCTCTCTTTGCTCCCCCAAGCTGCCTTCAATCCCGGCTTTTGCTCCCGGGGGGGCCGAGCGAAGAGGAGGGGAGGGGGGAACGTCCTTGGAAGATCCCCTTTGCCCTCACTTGCCAACTCCCCCTCCCCACTTGCAAACTCCCCCTCTCGTCCTGTTGCGTTTGCGCCCGCGAGGGTTCGGGTTTTTTGAGGTGGGGGGGCGGAAGGGGGTGCCCGACGATGCTTGCGGGAAGGTGAACCACCATTCAGGGGTCCCTCTTTCCCCCCACCCCCGGGGCTGGTGCCTTCATTGAGGAGGGGGGCTTCGTTTGCCCTTGCAGCCGCCGAGAAAGAGCTACCTTATCTACCTACCTAGCTACTTTATCGTTGGGGGGGGGGATCAATCAGGGCTAAGTGACTCCGGAGGGGGATTAGAATTAGAATCAGTGGCAGTGGTGAGAATCTGCCCGCCTGCAGAGATTTAATGGCAAAATCCTTGGTCAAGGGTGCAGTGGAAGAGGGACAACACAAAGGTTGTTTAGATAGGGGTCCGGAGAGACCACCTTGGACCAAGCTGAGTGTTTGTTGTCTTGCTTGCAGCCTTCACCAAAGGGCTTGGATAGGCTGGGTTGCTGGGTTTTTTGGGGAGGGGGGGGGAGGCCTGAAAAATCAGTGCACATCAAGCCTGCTTTGCAGATGGACTTTGCGGTCTGTTTCTGGCCTGTAGGAAGAACTGGAAATCCCAGTTTTTATCAGACTCATTTGCCAGCTGTGTGAAAACAGTTCCTGTCAGGACTGTGGTTTGTGTCGCAACTTGCAGCTGTCCAGGTTTGAGCTCTGAAGGTGCTTTCCTGAAAGGCAAAATGAAAAAGGATGTTGAGACTCTAGAAAGAGTGCAGAGAAGAGCAACAAGGATGATTAGGGGACTGGAGGCTAAAACATATGAAGAACGGTTGCAGGAACTGGGTATGTCTAGTTTAATGAAAAGAAGGACTAGGGGAGACATGATAGCAGTGTTCTGATATCTCAGGGGTTGCCACAAAGAAGAGGGAGTCAAGCTATTCTCCAAAGCACCTGAGGGTAGAACAAGAAGCAATGGGTGGAAACTTCTCAAGGAGAGAAGCAACTTAGAACTAAGGAGAAATTTCCTGACAGTTAAAACAATTAATCCATGGAACAGTTTGCCTCCAGAAGTTGTGAATGCTCCAACACTGGAAGTTTTTAAGAAGATGTTGGATAACCATTTGTCTGAAGTAGTGTAGGGTTTCCTGCCTAAGCAGGGGTTGGACTAGAAGACCTCCAAGGTCCCTTCTAACTCTGTTATTATTATTATAATATTATTATTAAACATTTCTGAAAATGTTTTGCATCTTATCCAAGACGCTTCTTCAGTTCTGGTATTCCCCACCAGACAGCTAGAACCGAAGAAGCTTCTTGGATGAGAAGTGAAATGTGTTGTCAAAGCAAAAGCCAAGAAGATCCAGTTGCCTTTTGGAAAACCATCTGTGGGACAACCGTGATCCTGGATGACCGAAAAATCTCCACAGATCCAGAGGGTGCTGATATTTTCATCAACCACGGCCAACAATATTGGGAGCTTGGTTCCCACTGAACTTCAACGCTGATGTAGTTTTGGGATCTTCCTTTTTATTTTATTTATTTTTATTTATTTTATTTGTTTATTTGTCAAGCATATATGATTATAAGCAAAGTATAAACAGTAAAACATGATTGAATATATATGTAATAGTACAAGCATGAATAAGAGTAAAAGAGGTAAGAATATATGTGAACATTAGGACAGGAACGGTAGGCACGATTGTGCGTTTATGCACGCCCCTTACCCACCTCTTAGGAATGGGGTGAGGTCGATGGTAGATAATCTGAGGTTGAAGTTTTTGGGCTTTGGGGAAGAAACTACTGAGTCAGGTAAAGTGTTCCAGGCGTTGACCACTCTGTTGTTGAAGTCGAATTTTTTGCAATCAAGTCTGGAGCGGTTTACATTAAGTTTGTATCTATTGTGAGCTCGTGTATTATTGCGGTTGAAGCTGAAGTAGTCGTTAACAGGTATGGACGTTGTGGCAGATAATTTTGTGAGCTACACTTAGGTCAGATCGAAGGCGGCGGAGTTCTAAATTTTGAAGTCCCAAAATTTCAAGTCTGGTTTCTTGCTTATGAAGGATGAAACCCACGGTTGTCATCCATTGTGCGTGGCTGGAATTCCTCGTGCAAGAACCACAGGGGGGTCCTCTCCAAACTTCTCCATCTCCTTCCTAGACAAGCCCGTTTGCCTTTCTCTTTCTCCATGACATAATAGCTGACGTGAGGTTTAAAGGGAGCTATCTTTAAATTTAAAGGAAGGCCTCCATAAAAAGTAAGAGTTGTGAGGAACTGCAACTCCCTGCTGAAATGAAAGAATTCCTCGCATTTCTAAAAGGCCGTTGGAACTATTGTTAGAAATGGCCACCACTATTTGTTTTTAAGAAAGATGGAAGGGAGCGTGAAGAACACAATGGACGTTCTGCTTGCTTGAAGGTACTCTTGAGGTTCCTGCGAGATAATCCAGATTAAGATGATTTCTATCCCCCTAGCCCAGATCAATAAACATTGCCTTCTTTTTAAACCACGAGCCACAAATCTTGTCAATTCAACAATGTCTTATTATCATTATCACTATTTTATTTCCTGCCTTGGTATCTTGTTTGCAGGATACTTGAAGGGATTTAGATTTATTATTCGAGTTGGAAGGGACCTTGTAGGTCATCTAGTCCAACCCCCTGCTCAAGCAGGAGTTCCTACACCATTTGAGACAGATGGCAGTCCAGTCTCCCCTTGAAGGTCGCAAGTGTTGGGGCTCTCACAACCTCCGCTGGCAAGCTGTTCCACTGGTTGCTCGCTCTCACCGTCAGAAAGTTTCTCCTCACTTCCAGGTTGAATCTCTCCTTGGTCAGCTTCCATCCGTTATTCCTTGTTTGGCTTTCTGGCGCCATAGAAAACAGCCTGACCCCCTCCTCTCTGTGGCATCCCCTCAAGTATTGGAACACTGCTGTCATGTCACCCCTGGTCCTTCTCTTCGCCAGACTGGCCAAGCTCAGTTCCTGCAACCGCTCTTTGTA
>JALIGW010000024.1:840000-856069 GCA_023053685.1 Diadophis punctatus similis | reverse complement strand
AGGAATTGATGGAAATTGGCTGAAATGGCAAAATTGACTCTTTTGATTAAAGAAAAGAATATAAGTGCTTTTGTTTCCACGTGGAGGCCGCTTCTGAACTTTGTGCTTGAAGTGGAAAAGAATCATCATCATTTAACAACCCCATAATCCCTTGCGGGGTGGAGTCTGGGCAACTGAATGGAGCTAGCAGAGCGTTTAATGGCCGGATGCCCTTCCTGTCGCCAATGCGGAGTTTTGTTCAGCAGATATATTCTCAGTGTGCCCAGAGAGAGAAATATCTGCCTCTACCTAGGATCAAACTCATAGCCTCCTGATTGTGAGGCAAGAGCTCCACCTCTAGGCCACTGCACCACTCCTTGAAGTGGAAAAGAAGGAAAATTTGATTTTGGGGTTTTACTGTTTAGAATTCAGGGGTGGCCAAACTATGGTTCTTTGAGGACCTGTGGACTTCAACTCCCAGAATTCCTGAGCCATCCATGCATGCATGCATGGCTAGCTCAGGAATTCTGGGAGTTGAAGTCCACAGGTCCTCAAAGAACCATAGTTTGGCCACCCCTGGTTTAGATTGATAGATCTGTGTAGAAATGGCTTGTTCATATTATTTTGAAAAAACAGAAAGTGTGATTTGATGTTAATACCTTATTTTACTGTAACAGAGAAGTCAGAAGTCAATGTTTCTTTTTCTTTTCTTTTTTTCTTATCCTTCCTCACCTCTTTTCGTCCCCACTGTTTTCCTATTTACGTTTTATTTTGTATCTTATTTTATCTTATAACTCAATAAACATGAGATTAAACAGTGGATGTCTTTCAAACTCAGCCAGAAACCAATTATCAACATGTTGGTGTCCTGTGATTCTAGAACACACCAGAGACCATATCAGAGATCAATCTTCCCATCAGTGCGTGCGCTTTTAATTCTAATAACCTCCGCTAGAAATTCTAATTCAGTGTTTCCCAACCTTGGCAACTTGAAGATGTCTGGACTTCAACTCCCAGAATTCCCCAGCCAGCATTTGCTGGCTGGGGAATTCTGGGAGTTGAAGTCCAGATATCTTCAAGTTGCCAAGGTTGGGAAACACTGTTCTAATTCAATATCTCAGGTTGGGTCAAGCCGACATTGGCCAACACTGTTTCAGCACGTTCAGTTCTTTATGTAAGGATGTCTCCATTGTTATCCTTCCAAGAAAACAGCAAATAAATAATAAGATATGGGCCACCCGAGATAGCTGGAGAACATTGTTAGGCATGTGAGTTGCTTGCTTTTTTTTTTTTTGCTCAGTTGCTTGTTCAAAATGAGACTGGATCACCTAATACAATCCTGGGTTGTATAACAAAAACCTAAGACAATCCTGGGCTGTATAAACAGAGGGATAGAATCAAGATCACGTGAAATACTAGTACCGCTTTATAAACCCTAGTGAGATCACACCTGGAATACTGCAACCAATTTTGGTCACCATACTTCAAAAAAAAATGTTGAGACTTTGGAAAAAGTTCAGAGAAGAGCAGCTAAAGATGATCAAAGGCCTGGAAACTAAACCATATGAAGAACGACTGCAGGATTTGGGTCTGGCTAGTCTAAAGAAAAGAAGAATTAGGGGTGACATGATAGCAGTATTCCAGTACTTGAGGGGCTGCCACAAAGAAGAGGGGGGTCAAATTATTCTCCAAAGCACGAGAAGGCAGGACAAGAAACAATGGTTGGAAATTAATCAAAGAGAGAAGCAACCTGGAATTAAGGAGAAACTTCCTAACAGCAAGAACAATTAACCAGTGGAACAGCTTGCCTCCAGAAAATGTGGACGCTCCATGATTGGAGATTTTTAAGAAGAAACTAGACAGCCACTTATCTGAAATAGTATAGGTTCTCCTGCCTGGGCAGGGGGCTGGACTAGAAGACCTCCAAGGTCCCTTCTAGCTCCATTCTATTCTAACATTCTAACCTTTTTTCAATCAGAAAAATTACACAGTTTATCTTTGCCGTTTCTGTGTTTTCAGGTGGGAAACTTTCCACGCCCGAGTTGTTCCTTGTTATCAATCGTGGGCTTGAATTTTCTTTTTTTTTTTAAAAAAAGGCCTCAAAACCCACATGGACAGGAAGGCTTCCTTTGTAAGAAGAAAACAAATCTGAAATCCCCATTTGCAATTTCATTATAATGCTCGGTCTTGTTATTCAAAAGCTTCCAGGCGGTAACTCTTGTGTCAACAGTGTGTGTTGATAGCAGCTGTCTGCATGTTCAGGTGTTTGTGCGGCCGTCCTTTGCAAGGGGAGAGTTTTGCATTGTGAGGACAATTGGTTTTCTGAAATCCACGTTGGTCATTAGAAAAGAATTCATAGCTGGTTGCTTCCTTCCCCATCACAGCAAGGTCCCTATGACCTTTTAAATACTGTAAAAAAAAATGCGTGGGATTCTTAGCAAGCTCATTGGTCCTGGAGATGTCAAAAGCTGTTGTCTCCTGGTTGGACTAGATTCACAGGGGTCTCCAACCTTGGCAACTTTAAGACTTGTGGACTTCAAGTCCCAGAATTCCCACACCAGTCAAAGGGAGGTAATGGGGTGGGAGTACGAATGGATTTCCAGAAAAAAATTGCAGACTACAGGAACCAGGAGCACCATTCAGGTGACCCTGAGGACACAGATAAACCTCCAAGTGCTTCAAGGACCCTCACAGTGTTTCCCAACCTTGGCAACTTGAAGATGTCTGGACTTCAACTCCCAGAATTCCCCAGCCAGCATTCGCTGGCTGGGGAATTCTGGAAGTTGAAGTCCAGACATCTTCAAGTTGCCAAGGTTGGGAAACACTGCTCTAAAAGGATGCAAATGACCAGCTGTCTGCAAGGAATATAAATCCTTCCATTCCCCACTATCCTGTCAGAACTGAAGAAGCTTCTTGGATGAGAAGCGAAACGTCTTCAAAAGAAAAAACAAGGAAGTCCAGTTGCCCCCTGAAATAGCTCCTTTGGGACAGCCATGACCTGGATGACTGAGAATCTCTAAGCATTCCCAAGCAATGCCTTTTTAATGGTGAGGTGGTCTGTGGCCATACCAAACTCTTGCAGTTCAAAGTAGGAAGAGCTTGTAAGATTCATGTTGGCTCAGGAATTGTGGGAGTTGAAGTCCACGCTTAAAGTTGCTGAAATTTATTTATTTTATTTATTTATTTGTCAAACATGTATAGTATAGTAGTAATTTGTATAAACATAAGTAAAAAGTAAGGATAAAAGAGGACAATAGGACAGTAGGACAGGGACGGTAGGCACAGTGGTGCGCTTATGCACGCCCCTTACAGACCTCTTAGAAACGAGGAGAGGTCGACTGTAGACAGTCTAAGGTTAAAGTTTTGGGGGTTTGGGGAAGAAACCACAGAGTCAGGTAGTGCATTCCAGGCATTGATCACTCTGTTGCTGAAGTCGTATTTTCTGCAGTCGAGTTTGGAGCGCTTTACATTTAGTTTGAATCTATTACCGTGTTTCCCCGAAAATAAGACCCTGTCTTATATTTTTTTGAACCCTGAAATAAGCGCTTGGCCTTATTGCCATGCACTCAAAAGCCCAGTTGGGCTTATTATAAGGGGATGTCTTATTTTGGGGGAAACAGGGTACGTGCTCGTGTATTGTTGCGGTTGAAGCTGAAGTAGTCATTAACAGGAAGGACATTTTGGTATATGATTTTATGAACTACATTTAGATCAGATCGGAGGCGACGTAGTTGTAAATTGTCTAATCCCAGTATTTCAAGTCTGGTGGAATAAGATATTTTGTTGTGAGCGGAGGAGTGAAGGACTCTTCTTGTGAAATATTTCTGGACTCTCTCGATTGTATTTATGTCTGATATGCAGTGCGGGTTCCAGACAGGTGAGCTGTATTCCAGAATTGGTCTAACAAATGTTTTGTATGCTCTGGTTAGTAATGTATTGAGAAATTGAGAAACACTTCGCTTTTCCTTAACGTCTTATCTTCCAGTCATAATAGGACTGAAATTTCAGAGTTCCTAGCAGGAACGGAGACAGTACCCAGCTGGGCAATTTTATGAGTTGCAGTCCCACCCCATCCGGATGGCATCTGCTCGGCACAAGTTTGCCATATATTTTGCTTAAACTGAATGTAGCCACGAGATATCATGTGTTGATTTGTGAGCATAATTTCCGGAGTGTAATGAAAATGGATTGCTGGTCACCTGTGATCCTTAATTCTAATCGTAGTTCCTTGTTTTCCTGTTTCCTGCCACCCGCCGAGTGTTTCCTGTGACCTCCTTCGAAATGCCTTGATTTTCGAAGAAAAGGATTACATGCTAATCTTTTGCGTAGCTTAGAATGTGACATATCGTCTTCCCTACAGCTGTGGCGCAGTTCATTCTCACGCAGAATTAGCTTCCGTAATTCTGATTTCTTTCGCCATGATTGCTCCAGTCTGAGATGGTGATTAATTTATGATGCTGATTATACAGATGAAGAAACTCAACCTTGGAGGGGAATATTTTGCCCCAGGGAACGGGTTAGGCACTGAGAGACAGAATGAAATTGCTGCCAAATCTCCTTGAGCAGAAAGAGGCGCTGTTTATTTTGCTCTCTTGCTCTCTCTTTTTACTTCTGTACAGTAAAGACTTCAATAATTAAGTTTTTTATTTCTGTTACTCTCCAGGCCAATCAAACCTCTTCCTGTTCTGGCTAACAGGTGAAGGATGACGCTGGCAAAGCTTTGCATAGTTAAATAGGCAGAAAATCCATATGTTCTTGCAAATTCTTTTTGGCTTATTGCATGAACGCAATCAAGGGCTGCTTATTCAGTAAACCAACATTAAGCAAACCATGTCTCAAAGGTGCTTTCTTAAGGAGGCAACTGGAAAAAAGCACCTTTGGGACAACCATGACCTGGATGCTTGAGAATCTCTACAGATTTTAAGCCAACCATGGCTTCTTGTGATCCGAAAATTCTGCCCATGGCTGGGAAGGAGAAAAGTAGAAGGTGGTAGAGTTTTGAGATGAATGATTGGGTTGGTTGGTTGGCTGGCTGGCTGGCTTTGGGGTTCTTCCATACTTGAGTATCTGCAAAGGACTCCTGGTAGTTTCCAAAGAAACCATACAACAATTAAAACAGCAATTAACAAGATTTAGCCATTCAGCATCCCCCACTAACTGCAGAGAGAAATTTATTTATTTATTTATTTATTTATTTATTTATTTATTTATTTATTTATTTATTTATTTATTTATTTATTTATTTATTTATTTATTTATTTATTTATTTATTTATTTATTTATTTATTTATTGAGATTTATATACCGCCTCACAGTGCAAGCACTCTCTAAGCGGTTTACACCAGTAAGCAATGTATATTTATATTGCCCCCAACAATCTGGGTCCTCATTTTACCTACCTCGGAAGGATGGAAGGCTGAGTCAACCTTACTGTTGTGAGCCGCCCAGAGTCTCTGTGGAGTGGGTGGCATACAAATGCAACTAATAAATAAATAAATAAATAAACCTTGAGCCGGTGAGATTTGAACCACTGACCTGCGGATCACAGTCAGCTAAAGTGACTTGCAGTACTGCCTCTAACCGCTGCGCCACCTCGGCTCGGTAGGCACTTTAACGCATCCCCCCCACCCAAAGTGGTACAGTCCTGTCAGGTCTCCACCACTTCATTGGTCTCTAAGAAGAGATGGAGTATTTGTCGGCTACTTTGGGGGAGACAAATCAAAGACGCCAATTCTCAAATTGACGATTATTGAGACACAAATTGAGCTATGGCAACCCCTGGCGTCAATGGGGACGTCAACAAATTCAAGATCCTGATGGAAGAGAAATGTTTTTGTGAAGGCTTGAACTGTGGGGTTCTTGGTGCTCTCTGATCTTGGTGGTTTTCTTGCAGACGTTGCATTGCCAAACTAGGTAACATCATCAATGCTAGAAGGGAGCGAGGAAGAAGAGGAGGAAGAGGGCAGACTGTGAGGTCCTTGGTGCTCTTTGAGCTTTGTGATTTTCTTGCAGACCAGGGTGGATAAAAATAGATTATTTTGAAAAAAATAAAATAAAAAAACTTGGATTTTTTTAATTTAAATCGGATTTTTTAAAATTTAAATAGGATTTTTTAAAATCAAATTTATTTAAAAAATGTTTTTGGAGTAAAAATCTATCTAAAGATAGTTTTCTATTTAAGGTACATTCATAATTTAATTTATTCAGCATGAAATGGTGCTTAGTTATGTAGCATGAGAGTGTGTATTCTGCAATATTGGGACTGTCAGTGAGTCAACAGCAGGTCAGAGGAGGAGCCGCTGCGGGGCAGAGATGACAGTTGCTCTTTAAAAATTATGATTTAAATCGAGTCGATTTAAATCAAGCCTTTTTACTAGTGATTTAAATCGTGATTTAAATCGACTCGATTTAAATCAAATCCACCCTGTTGCAGGCGTCTCATTGCCAAACTAGGTAACATCATCAATGCTAGAAGGGAGTGAGGAGGAAGAGGGCAGACTGTGAGGTCCTTGGCGTTCTTTGAGCTCAGCGGTTTTCTTGCAGACGTTTCACTACCAAACTAGGTAACATCATCAGTGCTAGCACCAAGGACCCCCACAAAGTCAAAATAGCCGTGCAAAGCTCTTTCTTTTTAACATGCCTCACAATATGCTTGGCGGTTTTTGGCCCGTTCTTGTAGATATTTCTCAGCTGAAGAGATTTCTGAAGAACTTAGACAATATTCATTGCGTCCCCCCAGTACGTGGGGAGACCAGTTTTTGCAGGTTCATCCGAAACAAAAACTGGGAGAGCAATGCTGGATGAATAGAGGTATCACTTTCTTCTCTTAAGGATAACACCTTCCTTGTTTTTTTTTACCTGTCTCCGCCTACCGCTAAACCCAAAACAATATTTATCCTTGCTAAAGGACTTAATTCCTTAACAGGACCTGCCCACCTTGTGGGGAGTTGAAGGGGTGATGAACGTTTCCGTTGCATTTCGTGCTCAGCTGCGCTCAGTTGATGTCACCTGGAGCTGCACACCTGCTCCCTTGCGCTGTTTACTTCTGAAGGGGCGGCTCCAGAAAACGGCTCCAGGTCTCCTGGGCCCAAGCCCAGGGCCTGAGTCACAAACAGCCCATTAAAGTAGAGGTTGGCTTCGTAATTGGAAGTCCCTGGGGCAGAACGAGGCCACGGGGAGCAGTTTTGACAGGGAGATGAAAGTGACCTCATTGCCTTGTGAAAGAGTGGAAGAAGCTCCTTGGATGACAAGTGAAACGTCTTCAAAAGAATAAACAAGGAAGTCCAGTTGCCTCCCGAAAAAGCTCCTTTGGGACAAGCACAAGTTTAGTGAGAGAAAGTCATTTGTTCAAAAAATATGGACACGAATGGGAGAATGTGCTCTCCCTCTCTCTTCCCCCCTCTCCCTCCATCCCTCCCTTTCTCTCTCTCTCCCCCTCCCTCCCTCTCTCTCCCCCTCCCTCCCTCTCTCTCTCCCTCCCTCCCCCTCTCCCTCCCTTTCTCTCCCTCCCCCTCTCCCTCCCTCTCTCCCTCCCTCTCTCCCTCCCTCCCTCCCTTTCTCTCTCCCTCCCTCCCTTTTCCTCCCTCCCCCTCTACCTCCCTCTCTCCCTCCCTCCCTTTCTCTCTCCCTCCCTCCCTTTTCCTCCCTCTCCCTCCCTCCCTCTCCTCCCTCTCTCCCCCTCCCTCCCTCCCTTTCTCTCCCTCCTTCCCTCCCTTTCTCTCTCTCCCTCCCTTCTTCTCTCTCTCCCTCCCTTCCCCTCTCCCTCCCTTTCTCTCCCTCCCTCCCTCCCCCCTCCCTCCCTCCCTTTCTCTCTCTCCCTCCCTCCCTTTTCCTCCCTCTCCCTCCCTCCCCTCTCCCTCCCTTTCTCTCCCTCCCTCCCTCTCCCTCTCTCTCCTCCCTCTCTCCCTCTCCCTCCCTTTCTCTCTCTCCCTCCCTTTCTTTCTCCCTCCCTCCCCTCTCCCTCCCTTTCTCTCCCTCCCTTTCTCTCCCTCCCTCCCTCTCCCTCTCTCTCCCTCTCTCCCCCTCCCTCCCTTTCTCTCTCTCCCTCCCTTTCTTTCTCCCTCCCTCCCCTCTCCCTCCCTTTCTCTCCCTCCCTCCCTTTTCCTCCCTCTCCCTCCCTCCCCTCTCCCTCCCTTTCTCTCCCTCCCTCCCTCTCCCTCTCTCTCCCTCTCTCCCCCTCCCTCCCTTTCTCTCTCTCCCTCCCTTTCTTTCTCCCTCCCTCCCCTCTCCCTCCCTTTCTCTTCCTCCCTCTCCCTCCCTCTCTCTCCCTCCCTTTCTCTCTCTCTCCCTCCCTCCCTTTTCCTCCCTCTCCCTCCCTCCCTCCCCCTCTCCCTCCCTTTCTCTCCCTCCCCCTCTCCCTCCCTCTCTCTCCCTTCCTCCCTCCCTTCCCCTCCGTCTCTCCCTCCCTTTCTCTCCCTCCCTTTCTCTCCCTCCCTTTCTGTCTCTCCCCCTCCCTTCCCCTCCCCCTCCCTCCCCCTCTCCCTCCCTCTCCTTCCCTCCCTTTCTCTCCCTCCCTCCCTCCCTCTCTCTCCCTCTCTCTCCTCCCTCTCTCCCCTCCCTTTCTCTCTCTCTCTCCCCCCCTCTCCTTCTCTTTGAGGACCGATTCAACAAATTTCTCACTTAGCAAAGGAAATAGAAGGAAAAATAGGGCAGTTGATGTTGAAGAAAGCATTGATTTGCTCCCCAAACCGGAAGGGCTCCAAGCCTTTAAGCAATTTTCCATTTGACGTCATGCAGAGGGTAGATTTCTATGCGCCTCTTTGCAGACATGAGCCAGGGGCAACGTTGCATCCGGAGAAGAGATGCTGCATTTCACCAAAACTGGGAACCTACTTGGGTGGAAGATGGAAGTTCAGCTACTTCCTCCTTCCTTCCCCCTCTTCTTCCTTTCCTAAATAGGAACCGGTTCCCCCAAATGAGGTTTTGTCCCTATCCCGTGTGAACGTTTTCATTTGTGATTTAATTGCAGTGCTGCAGAAAGTTAGGGTTGGAGATGAAAAAGCTGCAGAGTTGAAAGTCGTAGTGGAGTTTCAGCTTTGGATTCCCTGTTCTGAGATCATTCACACAGACACACCCTTTTTTTTCCTATAGCGGTATTTCTCAACTGTGCTGGCTGGGGAATTCTGGGAGTTGAAGTCCACACCTCTTAAAGTTCCTCAGGTTGAGAAACACCGTTTATAGCAATGCAGCCATTGGGAACTCACTTCCCCCTGAAGAATGCACAAATGTGTTAGTGTATATGTGCAGAAGCTTCGTATCACGATTCCATATTCTGGTTTCCGCTTCGGTGTTTCTTCGCAATTGTTCTGGGGAGCTTTTCTTGTTTCGTACTCCCTCCCTCCGACCAGTTAGATCCCACAGAGTTGGTCTCCTCTAGGTCCCATCAACCAAGCAGTGCCGGTTGGTGGGACCACGGGGGAGAGCCTTCTCTGTGGGAGCCCCATCTCTCTGGAACCAACTCCCACCAGAGATCCGGACCATCCCCACTCTACTGGCCTTCCGCAAAGCCGTGAAAACATGGCTCTTCCAGCAGGCGGGGTGAAGAAGAATGTCACGGTGTGATTTATTGCCTGTTACATGTATATGCAGGGAGATGCATCCCTATTTAATATAATGGTTCATTCCTGAGCACCAGTGGTGGGTTCCTACCGGTGCGGTCCACTCTATAGCACCGATAGCGGCCTGCTGGTGATGTCACAGTACCGGTGCGGTAGGTTGCCGGTGCCCGGGCGCCGCCATTTTTTTTAAAAAAATTACTTTAAAAAAAAAAATTTCTTCTGCGCATGCCCAGACGCCGAGCTTCCGGCACTGCGCATGTGCTGCCTTCCTACCCCACAGTGAGTCCAAGCAGGGAAGGATGGCTGAGGGAGCGCGTGAGACGCTGAAAGAACGGGCGGCAGGAGCTATCTCCATTCCCCTCCCTTCAGCAGTCTGAGAAGCCACTAACGCGCGATGATGATCCTAGGCATTTTTGCACGTTTGAGGCTTCTCGAGCTGCTGAGGGGAGGGGGAACGGGCGGCAGGACCTATCTCAGTTCCCCTCCCTTCAGCAGTCTGAGAAGCCACGCCCACAAAATAAGCCACGCCCACAGAGTGGTAGTAAAAAAATTAGGAAACCGTCCCTGCTGAGCACGTGATTGATATGTTCTTGTACTCATGTGTGCATTCCAATCTCCGCTCTATCCTTCTTCTTCTGACTTCCAATGAGAGAAGTCGCATTTTATATCAGACATGTAATTAATTAGAATTTATTGTTTTTGTACCGAAATAAATATTTTAATTAGAACTTTAAACTGCGGTTTCATTTCTAATGTCTGAATTCTGGGGAAAAGATCTCTATCGCCTCTGTGAGATTTATTCTCACTCCGTCAAAGAAGAACATCAGTTTCCCCCATGAATGAATGGTTTTTAACACTATGTCACATTTTTAAAAGTATCATGCATTATTGTATTGTTCTTATACCTGTTGTACGCCGCCCTAAGTCCTACGGGATTGGGCGGCCTATAAGAACTTTAAATTAAATTAAATTAAATTAAATTAATGAGGATTTGCCATCTGCTTTGAAACCGTTTGCCTAAATTGTGCTTTATAAATGCTTCATTTTAAACAAAATCCCCCTAAAGCAAATATAATATTGTTGGAACCCTGTTCAAACTATTGGGTGTGTTAATATATGATTAAGCCACAAATCATTGTTATGTGTATATTGCTTTAAATGCATTGTGGATGATTACTATATAAGTAAGCAAGAGAGCATGCTCAGTGTGGTTTATGGTTGGTGGTTTATGGTTCAGTGTGGTTTAGTGTGGTGAGTGGTGTTTGGCGGTGTGTTCCGGATTGAAGACTCTATGCTGCTTTACTGATGAGTAGATTACTTTATAGCTGCGTGGAATTGCTGTGAAAAGAAGAAGAGTAACTATCTGTGATAGTATAGAATTAAGTGATAGCTGTAATCTTTGTTTGTGAGTTAAAACAAAGATAGGCAAGAAGAAACTTCGCATTGACTGAATAACTGTATGACTTGGACTTCCTATTTAACTTTGCTACTATTCAAGTAAAAACTACTTTATACATACTAAAGATATTCTGTTTATTGACTGAATAGCATTCATATCAAACTGCAACACCATTACTACAACACATTTCGCTGTGTATGTGCTTAACAGCACAATAACTCCTTAACAAATATAATTACCTTTTAAGTATAGATTAATTTATGCAGGCTTTTTAAAAAAATGTTGGTTTTTACTCCTCTGTTGATTTAGCTGTGTTTATACAGTATTCCGCTGTCTTTTCTGCTCTGGTTCTGTTTGTTTTCGTTGGGTTTTTTTTCCTCTTTAGTTAGTTTGTGTTTTTTTCTCCCCCCTCTTACGGGGGGGTGATATTGTTATAATATATTGTTTTTAACATGAACAGCCCTGGAAGTTTTGTTCTGCTTTTTAAACTAAAGCCAGAGAAAAGAAAAGTTAAAAATGCCAAATTAAAAAATAATAGCTTAGCGCAAGGCTGGCTGGGGGAACTCTGGAAATTAAAGTCCGTGCATCTTATGTTGCTAAGGTTGAGAAACACTGGGTTTATTTTGTTTATTTATTAAACAAATTTATGTGGCTGCCAAACTCACACATAGGTGATTCTGGGCGGCTTACAAAATTTAAACAATCCATCATATAATAAAAAAACCATAAGAAAACTCCACAGGTTAGCAAAATATCTACAGAATCTTTCCAAATTTTCTATGTTATCTGTTCTGGATTTTTCTATACGATCAAGCTCACCAGAAACAATTTTGGGTTTAGATCTGATAGACTCAATAAAACTACAAAGTAGAAGCTACAGAGATGATTAGGGGACTGGAGGCTAAAACATACTTCATCCAGTTTTGGTCGCCACATTACAAAAAAGATGTTGAGACTTTAGACAAAGTGCAAAGAAGACCAACTAAGATGATTAAAGACCTGGAGACTAAAACATATGAAGAACGGTTGCAGGAATTGGGTATGTCTAATCTATTGAAAAGAAGAATTGGGGTGACATGATAGCATGTTCCAATATCTCAAGGGTTGCCTCAAAGAAGAGGGAGTCAACCTATTCTCCAAAGCACCTGAGGGTAGAACAAGAAGCAATGGATGGAAACTAATCAAGGACAGAAGCAACCTAGAACTAAGGATAAATTTCCTGACAGTGAGAACAATTAACCAGTGGAATGGGTTGCCTTCAGAAGTTGTGGATGCTCTAACACTGGAGGTTTTCAAGAAGAGACTGGACAGCGATTTGTCTGAAATGGGATAGGGTCTTCTGCTTGAGTAGAGGGTTGGACTACAACAGGGGTCAGCAACCCGCGGCTCTGGAGCCGCATGTGGCTCTTTCATCCCTCTGCTGTGGCTCCCTGTTGCCAGTCGGCTCCACAATTGATAAGGCTTTCGGTTAGGACAGGTAGAGGAAAAAGGATGCCGCGCTAGGAGGAGACTCTATGGTGGGGGAACCAGACTTCCGGTCAGCAGAGGAAAAAGGATGCCACACTAGGAGGAGACTCTATGGTGGGGGAACCAGACTTCCGGTCAGCAGAGGAAAAAGGATGCCGCATTAGGAGGAGACTCTATGGTGGGGGAACCAGACTTCCGGTCAGCAGAGGAAAAAGGATGCCATGCTGGGAGGAGACTCTATGGCGGGGAAAGTGGACTTCCAGTTGGCTCCAGAATTGAACAGGGGGCTTCCGGTTAGGACCTTGTGGCTCTTTGAGTGTTTAACGTTGCCGACCCCTGGACTAGAAGTTCTCCAAGGTCCCTTCCAACTCTGTTATCCTGTCTCCCTGGAGTTATTATAGCCGTTCCTTGAACAGTAGACAATCTCTTTGAATCAGGATTTTTGAGAACTCAGAAAGCAGCTAGCCTTTTCCTCAAATGACAGCTAGGTTGGACACTTCTGATCACAGAACATTTCATTACCAGAAAGCAAACGGTTGAGGTTGCTCCCTGCTCTTTCTTCTAGACTTGGGATGCTCGTGGTTCTCATTCTGGAAAAAATGAGAGCTCCGAGTAAAGGACTAAGTTGTAACCTTTCACTGATTCTCTTTTCCTGAAGAACCTCTGTCATGTCCAGAGGCGTATGTGTAAATAAAGGCAGTGCTAAAGTCTACTGTTTTGCTTTCCAGCATGCCAGCTTCCAAAAGACTAAACAAATACACACGGGAAATGTCATATTTTTACCTTCAACTTTGGGATTAATACATGGGGGGGGAGGGCAGCAACAAGAGTTGGTCCTTGCCAGTTTATGTCTCAGAGAGTAATGCTGTTCTAGAATATTATTTTGGCGCACCCAAAATTATCCCATTGGCAGATAGGAGTTTAATAATAATAACAACAACAGAGTTGGAAGGGACCTTGGAGGTCTTCTAGTCCAACCCACTGCGTAGGCAGGAAATTCTACACTACTTCAGACAAATGGTTATCCAACATCTTCTTAAGAACTTCCAGTGTTGGAGCATTCACAACTTCTGGAGGCAAGTTGTTTCACTGATTAATTGTCCTAACTGTCAGGAAATTTCTCCTTAGTTCTAAGTTACTTCTCTCCTTGTTTAGTTTCCACCCATTGCTTCTTGTTCTACCCTCAGGTGCTTTGGAGAATAGTTTGACTCCCTCTTCTTTGTGGCAGCCCCTGAGATATTGGAACACGGCTATCATGTCTCCCCTGATCCTTCTCAAGTTTGATTCATATCTTTTCAGCAAGATCTCTCTTCTGTTTATGTTATTTTATTTTGAATCATTGCTTCGCACTGTTTTCTTGCAGCAAACCGGAAAAGCAAATTTTCTGCATCCCTTCTCCTATTGTCCCTCTCATCTCTTTGGAAAAGTTGAGGTGATATGGCTTTCCGGGCAGGATAGGAACACAAATTTAGGGACGAGGGATTCTTGTTGTTGTTGTTGATGGCCCTCCCATTTCTTGGAATGCTTTCAGACCCTGTTTTCAAATCCTCTCGGATGACACTGCCTTAAAGAGCCGAGTTGGTGCAGTGGTTAAATGCAGCACTGCAGGCTACTGCTAGTTCAGCAGTTCAGCAGTTCAAATCTCACTGGCTCAAGGTTGACTCAGCCTTCCATCCTTCTGAGGTCGGTAAAATGAGGACCCAGATTGTTGGGGGCAATATGCTGAACTCTGTAAACCGCTTAGAGAGGGCTGTAAAGCACTATGAAGCGGTATATAAGTCTAAGTGCTATTGCTATTGCTATTGCTAAATCCTGACATTTTCAGAAAAGTTAGAACTTCCATTTTTTCCCTTGAAAGCCAAACTTCCATCCTTGTTGACCCCTCAGTCTTCTGGAATGAAAGCAGCAGATCAAAAGGAATCCCAGCTGTCGTTTGCCTTCCGACAAGCAAGGACGCAGAGCCTTGTTCTCACACAGTTGTGATGATCCAGGGTGCAGCTGCCTGGCTTTGATTATTATTTACAATGCTTGCGTCACAGGCCTTGAAAGGCATTGATTCTTCAGCCACATCCTGGGCCAAGTTGGAAGAATCCGGATGGCTGATTCCACCCATCCCCGCCCCCCCCCCATCCCGGGTTTGAACTCAAAAATAGGTGAAGAGATAAAGATGGAAATTACGTGGGTAGCATTTGTCTGCAACACTCTGAAGTAGAAAATCTGGCCAGCTGCCTGATCTTGGGAATGTACATCTATTTTAGAAGAAGCTACATTTTAGATTTTTAGTGTATGCATGGAGAGGGAGGGAGCGAGGGAGGGAGAGAGGGAGGGAGGGAGGGAGGGAGACAGAGAGAGAGAGAGAGAGAGAGAGAGAGAGAGAGAGAGAGAGAGAGAGAGAGAGAGAGAGAGAGAGAGAGAAAGAGAGAGAGAGAGAGAGAAAGAGACACAGAGAGAATGAGAGAGAGAGAGAGAATGAGAGGGAGAGAAAGAAAGAGAGAGAATGAGAATGAGAGAGAATGAGAGAGAGAGCCACAGAGAGAGAGAGAATGAGAGAGAGAGAGAGACAGAGAGAATGAGAGAGAGAATGAGAGAATGAGAGAATGAGAGAGAGAGAGAAAGAGAGAGAGAGAATGAGAGAGAGAGAATGCGAGAGAGAGAGAGAGAATTAGAGGGAGAGAGACAGAGAGAGAGAGAATGAGAGGGAGAGAGAGAAAGAAAGAGAGAGTGAGAATGAGAGAGAATGAGAGAGAGAGCCACAGAGAGAGAGAGAATGAGAGACAGAGAGAATGAGAGAGAGACAGAGAGAATGAGAGAGAGACAGAGAATGAGAGGGAGAGAGAAAGCGAGGGAGAGAGAGAAAGCGAGACAGAGAGAGAGAATGGGAGAGAGAGAAAGAAAGATAGATAGGTAGGTAGGTAGGTAGGTAGGTAGGTAGGTAGGTAGGTAGAGTGCTGTGTACACCTCTGGGTAAGGAGTTGCAGACATGCCTTGTCGCTTTGGACAGCGAGAGGGACGTCATATAAATTTAATAAATACATACAAAAATTGATATATTCTCTTGGTACTTCCACGTGCTTGCAGGCTTGTTTTCATTGCTACTCCCTCCTAAAAAGGTTTTTTCAGCCCTAGCGAGCTGCTAACGATCTTCCAGGCTTGCAGGATTTTTTCAAGGGTTGAAAATAAGCTAGGAAGAGCTGTAGGGAGAAGCGGTTTCCTCTCTTGCATTGTTTGTTCCTTTTCTTCTAACCCCGTTTTCTCTTATCCAGGTTAGCTTGAACGATTCCCACAATCAAATGGTCGTTCACTGGGCTGGAGAGAAGAGCGACGTGATTGTAGCTTTGGCCCGGGACAGCTTAGCATTGCCAGGCCCCAAATTTAGTGATGTAAGTATTTTGCTTTTTATCTTTGGCTAATTATTGTTTATCAGATATTTACTTTGCATTTAGGCTGGGAAACATTCCCAGAGAAGATTCTTTGATCTTTTCTCAGCATCAACAGAGTCTGCTGCTTTAGTCTCCTCCTCCTCCTCCTCCTCCTCCTTCTCCTCCTCCTCCTCCTCCTTCTCTTTTCTTTCTCCTTCTCCTTCTCCTTCCCCTTCTTTTCTTTCTCCTTCTTCTTCTTCTTTCCTCCTCTTCCTCTCCTTCTCTTTCTTTCTTCTTCTTTCTTTTTC
>JALIGW010000024.1:737500-835000 GCA_023053685.1 Diadophis punctatus similis | reverse complement strand
CTGCAGTTTTCACTTCCTCGTCACTGGAATAATGTTTGCCTCTCAAACCCTCATTCATGGGGCCCGAAGAGATGATAGCCTGAAGGCGCTAAATCTGGTGAGTATGGAGGATTATTATTCCAGTGAGGAGGAAGTGAAAACTGCAGTGAAGAAGTGGCTCAAAGAACAGTCAACAACATCACCAGCAGTGTGCTACCAGTTCAGGCGAACCGGTCTGAACCGGGGAGGAACCCACCTCTGCAGAGGACCATATCACGATTGGCCACATCCCTAAGCAATATGTTTGCGGCCTTAAAGGGAGAGAAAAGAGATCCCGAGTTTTCTGCTGCTCTTGCAACTTCTACGTTTCCAGCTTTCCTCCCCTGCTCCAGATTTTGGATAGGATCAATTGCCTTTGGATTGGTGCTCTATCCTTCTTCTGTCCAAGACTGAGGCCCTGGATGGAAGAAAATTCGCCAACTGCAGCCCTTTCCCTGCCCCGCCTCCGCCCTTCCAACCTCTTTTCCGACAAGAATCCTTCTTTTGTTCTTCTTCAGCTCTGCCCGACATTGTTTGCTGGTGCTTGGGAGGAGGCAGCACCAGGATGGAGAAACGGATGCTAGGGAATGTACCGGCTGCTTTGGTTCTGGCAGCAACCAGGCTGTTTGTCTTCTGTGGCCACACACCCATATTTTGACGGTTTCTTTCTGCTCCAATGCACCCGTCTTTTTTTTTTTTTTTTTTGCTTTGCTTAGCCGCAGAAAAAGAAATACTGCCTGGGGATGAATATAATGCAATATTTCTCTCTTTCTGGTCTCATTAGGCAGAAATTTTTGCTCTGTCCTTTCTCTTTCCTTCCCTTCTTTCCCTCCTCCCCTTTCTGCAGAAAATAGGATTTTTTTCCTTTTTCCTTTTTCTTTCTTCCATTTTCTTTCTCCCTTCTCCCTTCCCTTCTTTCCTTTCCTTTCCTTTTTTCTTCCTTTCCTTTCCTTTCCTTTCCTTTCCTTTCCTTCCCTTTGTTGGGGTGAAAACAAATCTCATAGAGGCGATTTAGATCTTTTCTTGGAATTCAGACAGTTAGAAATAAAGCCGAGATTAAAAGTCTAATAGAAATATTTATTTCGGTACAAAAACAATAAATCCTGAGTAATTTCATCTTTGCTAAGAAAACAGGACCGTTCAGGTCAACAGCTAAGGCAGAAGAGAATTAATGGTGGTTTAGGAATGCACACATGCTCACTCATCATATCACGTGTTCTGCTTATGTTGGAATGTACCATAATATTAGGATAGGGGTGCATCACCCTGCATAGACATACAACTGACAATATTCACTATGTGACACCCTTCCTTTCCTTTCCCTTCCCTTCCCTTCCTTCCTTCCTTTCTTTCCCTCCCCTCCCCTCCCTTCCCTTCTTTCCTTTTCTTTCCCCTTGCCTCTTTCCCCTTTTCCCTTTCCTTTCCTATTTTCCCTTTCCTTTCCCTCTTTCTCCCCTTTCCCTTCCCTTCTTCCTTTCCTCGTTCCTTTCCTCCACTTCCCCTGGTTCATGGCAAAGAATCCACCCTGATGGCTTTTATTACTGTTCTTCAAATGTAGCTTGCCCTAACTCAACTCTCAAATATGTCTTGCCATCTTCTCATTTTTTTTCAGCTCTGGAAATCGGATGATTTTGGACAAACCTGGATTATGATTCATGAGCACGTGAAGTCTTTCGCTTGGTAAGTTCTGTAATTTATTCCTGGGACTCTTTATCCCCCTGCACAATTTCACTTTCCTCCAATCTGGAGTGATTTCAAACGAGAATGTCCCAACCCTGTAAGATTCGGTGACCTCCCAAAATGTTGGCCAAAATTATAAAAAAGGGTTATTTTGTTTATTTGCTGCCCTTTCCCTTCCTCTCTCCCTCCACTGGTGGTATCCACATGGGCTACCAGGGGTCGCTGGTCTCCTTTCTCCTAGGTGTATTTGATTGGCTACTGTTGGAGGCAGCATACTGGGGTAGAGGCGGCATTATTGAGTGTTTCTCAATCTCCAAACTTTACAAGATTTGGACTTCAACTCCCAGAATTCCCCAGCCAGCCTTCTCCGTTCCCCAGCATACTGGTTGAGGAATTCTGGGAGTTGAAATCCAAACGTCGTAAAGTTGCTGAGGTTGAGAAAATCTAATCTATCAGTGCCTATGACAGCATGGAAATGCATTCTGTAAATTAGATCACACATAACCAATATCCATTTGGGAATGTCTGCTGTGTGGGGGGTGTTGTGTTAGGGAGGGAGGGAGGGAGGGAGGGAGGGAGGGAGAGAGAGAGAGAGAGAGAGAGAGAGAGAGAGAGAGAGAGAGAGAGAGAGAGAGAGAGAGAGAGAGAGAGAGGGAGAGAGAGAGAGAGAGAGAGAGAGAGCAGATGAAGAATTCTGGAGAACACAAAATCTTGTCCTCTTTGGAGGTCAGATTTGGATGGGTCTAAATCAGGAGTCTGCAAACTTGATAACTTGTGGACTTCAACTCCCAGAATTCCCCCGCCAACCATGCTTTGCAAGATTGATGTCATTCTACCCAGGTAGACCAGTTAAAAAGTATACCCAGAAGGAGCCTGCTTTTACTTTAAGTCTACATAACTTCCCAAAGGCTGGTGGGAGGAGCTGCTGGTTGTGAGTAGGAAAGACTGAGAGGGAGTGCAGAGGATAACCATTTGTCGGAAGTGGTGTAGGGTTTCCTGCCTAAGCAGGGGGTTGGACTAGAAGACCTCCAAGGTCCCTTCCAACTCTGTTATTCTATTCTAACAATTCTAACAGAATCACGCCGGTCTCAGTGTACAAATTTCCCACTGTCTCTTTTTAGAGGTGGCTCAGGGGCTAAGACGCTGAGCTTGTCGATCAGAAAGGTCGGCAGTTCGGCGGTTCGAATCCCTGGCGCCAACGTAACGGAGTGAGCTCCCGTTACTTGCCCCAGCTTCTACCAACCTAGCAGTTCAAAAGCACGTAAAAAATAAAAGTAGAAAAATAGGGACCACCTTTGGTGTGAAGTTAACAGCATTTTGTGCGCCTTCGGCGTTGAGTCATGCCAGCCACATGACCACGGAGACGTCTTCGGACAGCGCTGGCTCTTTGGCTTTGAAACGGAGATGAGCACCGCCCCCTAGAGTCGGGAATGACTGGCACATATGTGCGAGGGGAACCTTTACCTTTAAGCTATGGAGGATCCTTTCTGAGATTTGTTATTCAGCTGCTAATTCCCCTTCCTCTTATCTGATCGCAGCCTCTTATTGGATTTGCCTTGACCGCAGCTCTTCCCCCTGCCTTCCAAGTTCATACCCACATACCGTTTCAAATTCCTTCTACTGCGTGGGCTTCAACTCCCAGAATTCCCCAGCCAGCATGAAAGTCCACAAATCTTGTAGTTGCCAAGTTTGGAGACCCCTGGTCTAAATTTAAACAAAAATATCACTTTTTTTCCCCATGCACCAATCCCCCCCCCTTTTTTCTTCTTCTGCTGTTAAGGGGCGTGGAGCCGTACGACAAGCCAAATACAATTTACATCGAGCGGCACGAACCTAATTTGTCGTCAACGGTCCTCCGCAGCACAGATTTCTTCCAGACGCGGGAAAATAAAGAGATTTTGCTGGAAGAGGTGGAAGACTTTCAGCTCAGGGACAAATATCTCTTTGCAACGAAATCTGGGGTAAGAAATTGCTCTCTTGAGGGCTGCAGAGGTGTCTCCCACCACCCACCCACAGATTGTAAGATCATGTCTAGAGCCAGGGGTCTCCAACCTTGGCAACTTTAAGACTTGCGGACTTCAACTCCCAGAATTCCTCAGCCAGCAAAGCTGGCTGAGCATTCTGGAAGTTGAAGTCCACAAGTCTTAAAGTTGCCAAGGTTGGGAGACCCCTGCTAGATGGACGTGCATTTCAAACAGGGAAGGCCTTACCGTGTCAGACTCATTTTGCAAAGTTTGTTCTCCAACTGGTAGTAGAAGACCGAAGAGTTTGCTCAAAGGTTGTTCTAGGGCTTTTCAATTTGTATTTAAAATTCAGTTTGTATTTGCAATGTAGATCGCTGAATGATTCTTACGAGGTCTGGCACCGTTTGCAGCGGACTGGCTGCAACGCCGTACGAGTTGGAGGCCAGGAGAATAACATAAATAAGCATTTTAACATAGGCCGTTGAGGGGCAAATCTCGGTTTATTTGTTCAGGCATTTTTTTAACATGTTACCCATTCCTGTCTGGTCCTTTTGCTTGGCTACAAACCGTTCATCTCTGTTAAATTCATCCCTTCAAAACAAAAACCACAAGACTACAAAAAAAGCAAAGGTCAAAAAAAAACAGCATAAAAAGAAATGTTTTCATCTTGCTTTTCCTAAATTATAATAAAGGGAGACCAACCTTGGTTTTTTTTTAATTGTCTCGGCCCGGCTTGGGTGGGGGAAAAGCAAAATTAGGTATTGACGATAATTTTACATGGAACACATTATGCCAGGAGCTGAGATAGCGCAGTGGTTAAAAGCAGCATTGCGACCTTCAGCTGATTGCTAGTTCAGCAGTTCAGCTGTTCAAATCTCACCAGGCTCAAGGTTGACTCAGCCTTCCATCCTTCCGAGGTGGGTAAAATGAGGACCCAGATTGTTGGGGGCAAGAGGCTGAACTCTGTAAACCGCTTAGAGAGGGCTATAAAGCACTATGAAGCAGTATATAAGTCTAAGTACTATTGCTATTGCTATTGCTATCCTATTGAACATCTTAAAGTATTCTGTGTGAAGCCAGCAGTCCTGCAAAGTACCACGTGAACAGCTGATTTTTGCACTTTGGTGCAAATGCGCAATTAACATAGATTAGCAGAGTTGGAAGGGACCTTGTAGGTCATCTAGTCCAACCCCTCACCTAACCAGGAGATCCTACACCAGTGGTGGCGAACCTTTTTCGGCTCGCGTGCCGAAAAAGGGGGGGGCGCGCTTGCGCGTGCTCGCGTGCCCACACCCATTCCCTCCCCCCCCACGCATGCGCACAACACCCCCCCATGCTGCCCCCTGCGCATGCGCACACACCCCCACCCCCGCACAGGCCCACTTACCGGAGCCTGGAACGACGAAACGGAGCCTGGAACGACGAAACCGGCAAACCGGAAGTGCGAAAAAACGCACTTCCGGTTTGCCGGTATGCTGTTTTTTGCACTCCGGAGGGTTCAGGGAAGCTCCCTGAAGCTCCGGAATGCAAAAAACTACAAAACGGACAAACCGGAAGTGCGGAAAAGTGCACTTCCGGTTTGTCCGTTTTGTAGTTTTTTGCATTCCGGAGCTTCAGGGAGCCTCCCTGAACCCTCCGGAGTGCAAAAAACAGCACACCGGCAAACCGGAAGTGCGTTTTTTCGCACTTCCGGTTTGCCGGTGGGAACCCTCGCGTGCCGGCTTCTATGGCTCCGCGTGCCAGCTCTGGCACGCGTGCCAAAGGTTCGCCACCACGGTCCTACACCCTTGATGGCGAACCTATGACACGCGTGCCAGAGGTTGCACCCAGAGCCCTTTCTATGGGCCCGCACGCCATCGCCCGCTGCTCTTCTGCTTTCTGACGCGCACATGCGCACTGGCCAGCTGGTCTTTGCGGGCGCTGGAGCGCTGGAAAACAGCCCGAAGACAGTCCAAAAAACAGCCAAAAACGGCCTGAAAATGCCCCCCAAAACAGCCCCAAACACCCAAAAAACAGGCATGTGTATGCTGGCCCGCTGGTCTTTGGGTTTCTGATGCTCCGGCACACATGAAGATTAGCTGGCCAGCACGCATGCACGTGCCGGCACACCAACCAGCTGGCCTTTATATTTCTGGCGCTCCGGCGTGCACACATGCATGTGCATGCACGCGCATTCCGGTTTGGGCACTCGGTGCCGAAAAGGTTCGCCATCAGTGCCCTACACCATTTCTGACAAATGTCAGTCCAGTCTACCCTTGAAAGCCTCCAGTGATTAAGCTCCCACAACTTCTGAAGGCAACTTCTGTTCCATTGCTTGATTGTTCTCACTGTCAGGAAATTTCTTTTTATTTCAGTTGATTTAGATGGGATGGCTCGATTACTGCTTTCCTCAGAGACTTCTAAACTTCTAACCTCTCTGGGATTATTTGCAAGTTAAAAGGTCTCCCTTTAGAAGAGGCGGCCCCTATCCTTGGGCCGCAGCCCACTTCCTATTTACAACCGGGCCACGTGAGTGGTGGGCCACTGCGCATGCGCTCACAGGCACAATTCAACTTGTGCAAGTTGATCTGGGCACACATGCGTGTGTGTGCTAGCCTGCCACTCTTGGGGGCCGGTTCCCCTCTCCCCTCTCCACCAGCCGGGCCACCAAGCCACAAGGGTTGAGGAAAGCTGCTTTAGAACAGTGTTTCTCAACGCTGGCCATTTTAAGATGTGAGGACTTTAACTCCCAGAATTCCCCAGCCAGCCTGGGGAATTCTGGGAGTTGAAGTCCAGCCATCTTAAAATGGCCAACGTTGAGGAACGCTACTTTAGAAAACATATATATCTACTGTGTCCAAACGTTTGATGGAGAGATTTCGGTTAAACAAGCAGGAACGCAACCAATTGTTTTTTAAAGTTTATTACGACATGTTCCAGAACCGCGCGAACTCCAATATTCACCTGCACACGATGTACCTTCTTAGAAAGGAATAAATTTCTCCCTTCGCTGGCCAACTGGTTTGGAACAAGACATTTTGAACCCGGTTTTTAGCTTTTACGCTAAACAAGGTCATGGCCTCTGTGCTGTTCCTGACAGGTTCTCGTACTTCCTTCTGGCCTCGTACCTCCTTGTTTTGGTGGTGGTGTTCTCAACAAAGAAATTTAATGTGTTTGTGGCAGCCACACACAGAGAGACCTTTATGTTAACATTCCTAAATGGCACCATTTAGATGGCCTAGCTCCGTGATGGCGAACCTAGGGCACGCGTGCCACAGGTGGCATGCAGAGCCCTCTCTGCGGGCATGTGAGCCGTCACCCAGCTCAGCTCCACCGCGCATGCGCATGCACCTCCTGTTGGCCAGCTGATTTTCGGGTATCTGCCGCATATGCGCGGAAGGCAAGGCACATGCAGGAGACGCGCGCGTATGCATGGTGTGTGTGTGTGGCATGCGCATGTGCATGCGTGGGAGCAGGGGGCATGGTGCCTCCCCACGCGGCCCATTTTTGGTCCCATGAGGCTGCAGGGAGGCCTGCTAGGCCCAAAATGGGGCATTGGTACGCGACGAGAAAAAGGTTAGCCATCACTGGACTAGGCTGATTTTTCGGCTCTTATACAGGTAGTTTTCGACTTGCAACTGATAATTTAGTGACCGTTGGAGGTTTTGCAACGGCACTGAAAAAAAGTGACTTATGACCGTTTTTCACACTTATGACCATTACAGCATTCCCACAGTCATGTGATTTGCATTCGGATGCTTGACAATGGACTCACATTGATGACGGTTGCGGGTGTGTGTGTGTGTGTCCCAGGGCCAGGTGATCTCCTTTTGCTTGAGCAGGGGGTTGGACTAGAAGACCTCCAAGGTCCCTTCCAGATTCTATTCTATTCTATTCTATTCTATTCTATTCTATTCTATTCTATTCTATTCTATTCTATTCTATTCTATTCTATTCTATTCCATTCCATTCCATTCCATTCCATTCCATTCCATTCCATTCCATTCCATTCCATTCCATTCCATTCTATTCTATTCTATTCTATTCTATTCTATTCCATTCCATTCCATTCCATTCCATTCCATTCTATTCCATTCCATTCCATTCCATTCCATTCTATTCTCTTCTCAATAAAGACTCCTATTCTATTCTATTCTATTCTATTCTATTCTATTCTATTCTATTCTATTCTATTCTATTCTATTCTATTCTATTCTATTCTATTCTATTCCATTCCATTCCATTCCATTCCATTCCATTCCATTCCATTCCATTCCATTCCATTCCATTCCATTCCATTCTATTCTATTCTATTCTATTCTATTCTATTCCATTCCATTCCATTCCATTCCATTCCATTCCATTCTATTCTCTTCTCAATAAAGACTCCTATTCTATTCTATTCTATTCTATTCTATTCTATTCTATTCTATTCTATTCTATTCTATTCTATTCTATTCTATTCTATTCCATTCTATTCCATTCCATTCCATTCCATTCCATTCTATTCTATTGAGCAGTTTTTGCAGTCATTGGTGATACGATACAGATGATGTTTCCAGGGGGGGGGAAATTCTCTCTCTTGCTCTCTCTCTCTCATACGCCGCTTCTTTTCAATCCGCAACCACAGCATAGTTACAACATTGTGGCATTTGTTAATTGCTTGGAGACCAACCAACAAGTGAATAAGTATTGGCTTAGGCTGCGAGCCCAAAACCACCGGTGTTTAAACTATCCCATTGTAGCAAATGGATTCAGTTCGTTGAGCCACGGTGAATTTGGAACAGTAGTTTCTGGCAAGCTCCCATGGAAAAAGAGGTTTTTTTGGTTTTTGGTTTTTGAAGTTTCAAAGCTCTGCAGTGCGTGTATATCTGCACAAAGTAATTTTGGGGATGGACACAATCCTGGAACGATCTAGTACGGGTAGTCCTTGACTTATGACCATAATTCAGCCCAACATTTCTATCGCTAAAGCGTTTGTTAAGTGAATCCTGCCCTATTTTATGCCCTTTTTTGCCACGGCGATTAAGCCAATCACTGTGGTTATTAAATGAATCATGCTGTCATTAAGAGAATCCAACTTCCCCCATTGACTTCACCAGGGGTGGGATTCAAAATTTTTTAGCAGCTGGTTCTTTGCCCGGTTGCTGGGTGGGCGTGGCCTATTCAGCCTCCTGCACCACGGCAGGGGGGGGGCATTTTCACCCTCCCTAGGAGCCTCTGGGAGGGTGAAAACGGCCTCCCCCGGTCTCCGGAGCTTCCGGGAGGCCTGTTTTTCTCCCTCCCAGAGCTTCCGCCCGGGCCCTGCACTTACCTGGCATCCAAAATGGGCCGCTTGGAGACTCCGGGGAAGGGCGGGGTAGGCAGGGCCAGCCAGTCCTTGCAACTACCGGTTGGGCGAACCAGATGTAAAATTAGCATCCGGTTTGCCCGAACCGGTCCGAACTGGCTGAATCCCACCCCCGGGTCACTTCACTTGTTGGAAAAGATGTCTAGGGAAGTTCGCAAAAGATGATCGCATGATCTTGAGATCCAGCAACCTTTGTAAATGCATGCCGGTTGCCAAGCACCCATATTATGATCCTGTGATTGGGGGGGGGAGTGCTGTGAGGGTCATAAGTGTGAGGACTTCTCATAAGTGTGAGGACCGGTCCTAAGCCACTTTCTTCAGTGCCGTTATACCTTTGAATGGTGGCGAAAGGATCGATTGTAAGCTGAGAACTCCGTTTTAGTATTTAAAAGGACAATTAAAAACCTGGGGGGGGGGGAAATATTCTAGTTCTGTCCACTCTACAAGGGTGCATCTTGCTCCTCTGAACTTACCTCTAGGTTCATCACAGGTGAGCAAATAAGCAGCATTTTTTAAAAAAACAAACATGTTTGGCAACGTTAACCCTGAAAACATCTCTAGGTCAGGTTATCGTGATTTCCTGTTTCATCGGAGTCCGAGAGACAAACTTGTTTAAACATTAAGCTGAAATTTAGTCCTGGAGCCTCAGTGGAACGTGGAGATTTATGGAGGGCCTTGTTTTTACTTGTTTTCGGTTTGCAGAAACTTTCATCAAAAAGCTCTTTTTTGACCCAGGGTGAAAATGAGCCATCCTTTTTAATTTTTCTCTGTCCATCTCTTTCTCTTCGCAGCCTCTGTCAGGTGACCAGTTGCGAACATCCGTTCAACTCTGGGTCTCCTTTAACCGGAAGCCAATGCAGGCTGCACAGTTTGCAACAAGACACCCCATTAAGGTACGAACAAATGAGGGGGGACTAGAAACTTGATTCATCCGTAAACCACACTTCTATAATCAGCATACTTTCTTTCAGGTTTTTTTTTTGCATGTTTCCATAGATTGTAGGCATCCTTTAAAACGAATGGCTATTTTCAATGGGTCTCAAGATATTATCATGCCCATTGCACAGCTGGGGAAAACTGAGGCTTATCTAATGCTATAGTGCAGTGATGGCGAACCTTTTTTCTCTCGGGTGCCGAAATAGTGCGCGCACGCGCTATCGCACGCTCGTGCGTGCCCACACCCATAATTTAAAGCCCCCCACTTGCCCCACCCCCTTGTGCATGTGTGCATGACCCGCCCACTCCCCCATTTCCCAACTTCCAGTGGGCCTGTTTTTTGCCCTCCCCAGGCTCCAGAGGCTTTCTTGGAACTTGGGGAGGGCGAAAACGCTCCCCCCGCCACCCCAGAGGACCGCTGGAGGCCAAAATCGTCCTCCCAGAGCCTCCCAGAGCCAAAAATCAGCTGGCGTGCACGCACATGCGTGCTGGAGCTGAGCTAGGGCAACGGCTCGCGTGCCGGCAGATATGGCTCCGCGTGCCACCTGTGGCACCCGTGCCATAGGTTCGCCATCACTGGTATAGTGAATTCTTGGCAAAGGTGTGAGATTTTGGTGGCATTTTTCGAAACTAGACATCACACGTTTAAGCCACTTGCTCGAATGCTTTTTATTACCCATTTCAAAAAAAACAAACCAACATTTTCCGCTCCCAAATTTTGTCTTGAAGGAGTATTATATCGCCGACACTTCTGAGGATCAGGTGTTCGTGTGCGTCACTTATAGTAACAATAGCACCAGCCTCTATATCTCCGAAGCCGAAGGCCTTCGCTTTTCGTTGACTTTGGAAAACATCCTGTATTACAGTCCTGGTGGAGCAGGCAGTGACACCTTAGTAAGGTAAGAAGGTAGAGAGACGAATAGGCGATGTTCTCCTTATAAATATTCTCCTTCAGATAAAATGCAGGAAACCGTTCAAGATTCGGCCATGGTAACTTACAGTACAGTGCAAAAGTCTTAGGCAACCGTTAGACTTGTTGTAGCAATGGTGTTAATAGCTATAGCAATAGCGCTTAGACTTATATACCGCTTCACAGTGCTTTACAGCCCTCTCTAAGTGGTTTTACAGAGTCGGCCTATGGCCCCCAACAATCTGTGTCCTCATTTTAGCGAACTCGGAAGGATGGAAGGCTGAGTCAACCTTGAGCCGGTTAGGATCGAACTGCTGCTGTGGGCAGAGTTAGCCTGCAATACTGCATTCTTTCTAACCAGGGGTGAAATTCAGCAGGTTCTGGAAAACCGGTAGCGGAAATTTTGAGTAGTTCAGAGAACCGGCAAATGCCACCTCTGCCTGGCCCCAGAGTGGGGTGGGAATGGAGATTTTGCAGTATCCTTCCCCTGGAGTGGGGTGGGAACGGGGATTTCGCAGTGTCCTTCCCCTGCCATGCCCACCAAGCCACGCCCACAGAACTGCGTTACTCATAGAACAAGCTGCAGTGATCCACTTAACAAATGTAGCAAGGACCTACCTCGAAGGACTGGTAGGTGAGTGAGTATCTTCTTTCGGCAGATACTTTGCAAGCGAGCCTTTTGCAGACTTCCACCGCGTTGAGGGCATTCCGGGCGTTTACATCACCACCTTGATCAACGGCTCGTTCAGCGACGAGAATATGCGCTCGGTCATCACCTTCGACAAAGGTGGGACTTGGGAATTTCTCCAGCCTCCAGAGTACACTCACTATGGCGAAAAGATAAATTGTGAGGTAATGATGCCGGCAACTGACGGAATGGTGCTGCCTCTCTGAAGGCCTTACGGATCGCTCGTTGCATTCCAGGGTCCCAGTTAAGCTTCACGCAGGTTGTAAAAGTAGGTGAAGTTGGGGGATGTCAACCCATGGTGAGCTTATCTTACTTTATTGGTCATCGATGATGTGCGTGAGCAGCTGCGGACGGCAGAGGTTCTGAATCGTCCGCACATTCTTCCATTCGTGTCCATATTTTTTGAACAAATGGCCTTCTCTCGCTAAACTTTTCCTTGTCCCAAAGATGCTTTTTTTTCCAAGAGGCAACTGGACTTTCTGTTTTTTTCTTTGAAGACGTTTCACTTCTCATCCAGGAAGCTTCTTCAGCTCTGACTGGATGGTGGGGAATGGAAGGATTTATACTCCTTGCAGACAGCTGGTCATTTGCATTATTTTAGCGGGTCGTTAAGGGCACCTGGAGGTTTATCTGTGTCCTCAGAGTCACCTGAGTGGTGCAAATTGAGTGGTGGAGACTTCTTGGAACTGTTGAAAGGACTGTGTTGTAGATTATTCCAAGAATTCCAAGAATTTATGGATGATCATTAAAAGTTTGCTAAAATGTGTTGCGGTGGCCTACAGGTGGAGCTCTCACCTCACGATCAGGAGGCTGTGAGTTCGATCCTAGGTAGTGGCAGATTCCGGTAGTAATCCTAGGTAGTAGATTCCGGAACTCTAAATGCATCTTATTTTCTTGTAGGACAAGGCAAGTGACGTTTGTGTGTTTCCTCTTCACTAGCTTTCTTTGGGGTGTTCTCTCCACTTGGCCCAAAGACTGAGCCAGCTCCTCAACTTCCAGTTGCGCAGAATGCCCATCCTATCCAAGGAATCCGCTCCCGGACTGATCATTGCAACAGGTAGATCTTATTTGTTGGCTCGCTTCGCTTCAATCCTCTCGCTCTCCTCTCCTTAAATTCTGGTTGGTCGATGGTCAAAGCCCAATTCATGATAATCTTCTACATCTTGCTTTCTCTCTGGCCTGACTGACGGGCGATGCTTGCTGGGGAATTCTGGGAATTGAAGTCGCCAAGGTTGAACAGCACTGAAAAACTCCCGAGTTCCATTTTCGCTAGCAGAGGGTTGCAGGAGGCCATCGCAGCCGAAAACGGAGCTTGGGAGCCCATTTTCTCTGGCAGAGCGCTCGGGCCACCACAGGCGCCCCCAACACGAGTGAAGTTGAGCTGGCCACGCCTACCTGGCCATGCCCACTTCTCCCCCCCGAGGTCAAACACAACCCTGATGCAGCCCTCAATGAAACCGAGTTTGACACCCCTGGTCTTGAGGCACTGTCTGATCAAAAGAATTGTCCCGAGATTCACGTGCTTCTCTGTAGGTTCTGTGGGGAAGAACATGGCAAGCAAAATGAACGTCTACATTTCCAGCAGTGCTGGCGTCAGATGGCAGGAGGTAAGGAAACGCCAAACCGTCGTGGAGGGGGGGAGAGGTGTGGGGGACATCCCTGTCACGATGTGAATTATTGCCAGTTGTGCATCTCTATGTTTTTCTGTTTCTTGTATCTATGGTCAAGCAGACGTATGATATATTCTATTACGCATGTCTGCATTCCAGAGGTTTCCTCCTTTTTTTTCTCATCGCCATTTCTACCGAAGGTAGAACTGATTTATTTCCTTAGCCGATACAATGTAGCCTAATAAGAATTCTTTATTATTTTTCTACTGAAATAAATATTTTGTTAATTAGATTTGAATCTCGGGTTTTATTTTCTGAGTAAGTATGTTTTCAAAGGAGCTACGATCCATCGACCTACGGAGTGATTTCTCCGCTTAACAATCCCTGTAGCTCTAGAGTAGGGGTCCTCAAACTTTTTAAACAGGGGGCCAATTTACGGTCCCTCAGACTGTTGGGGGGGCGGACTATAGTTTGAAAAAAACATGAACAAATTCCTATGCACACTGCACATATCTTATTTGTAGTGCAAAAAAAGCCCCATGAAATAATAATACAACATTTAAAACAAAGAACAATTTTAACCAACATAAACTTACTAGTATCTCAGCGGGAAGTGTGGGCCTGCTTTTGGCTGATGAGATAGTCCAGTTCTAAATAATTAGAAGCTGGAGAAATACTACTATTTTTAAGTAAATAGTGTTACTATTATTGATATTATGAATAAGTAAATTGACCTCGACAAATACACTGTATAATTAAGTTTTATACGATGACGTATCGTTGGCCCAGCTTGCCTGCGGAGGTTGTGAGAGCTCCAACACTTGAGACTTTCAAAGGGAGATTGGACTGCCATTTGTCCGAAATGGTGTAGGGACTCCTGCTTGAGCGGGGGGTTGGACTAGATGACCTACAAGGTCCCTTCCAACTCTAATAATCTGTAATCTGTATTTAACCCCAGATACAGTAAGTTGTCGAGAATGTATAAAGGTGCTTCAAATGAATGTTGGCAATTTTACTGAAGTTTTCAGAGAGGGGCAGTTCCAGAAACATGATCCCTCAATGGGGAAAATGATAGGATCAGCCTTGGATGTATTTGTTAAAGCAACCAAGAACATGAAAATCGACTTTTCAGAATGCCGAATGAGTTTTTCTATGCATGCGTGTTTATATGCGTCTCTTTTGCTACCTGATATTGATCTGTGGCCATCTTAATTCCAGTGACTTTGTTTGCTTCCTCTCTCAGGTCCTGTCTGGGCCCCATTATTACTCCTGGGGAGACCACGGGGGCATCCTCATGGCTGTGACACAGGGGTCAGAAACAAACCAACTGAAGTAAGCAAAGTACCAATAAGTCTGCCTGGCCTGGGGCACTGAGTCCGTAAACTGGGATAATTTATCTTCCACTTGCCAGGTGTTTTAGGCCACCTAGGAGAATGGAAAAGGAATCTTTTTTAAAAAAAAAATTCCACCAAACATACACAAATATGCATACATATACCATATCATCAAAACATCCATAGAAATAAATTTCTATCCATAATATCATAGACATATCTCCTTTGTTGCTCCTTTTATATTTTTATCTCCAGTCTGCTTACCTTCTATATTTCATAGTACTCCCCTCCCTCTTTTTTTAAAAAAATAATTTTTATTAAGTTATTTACATTAAAAGAACAACAACCAAAAGAAACAACAAAAAACACAACAAACCTAAAAACATAAGAACATAAAAAACACATACAGCTGTAAACTGCAGCCTCTCTGGTTATCTTACAGCAATTTTATATTGACAATTTATATCTATATGATTTTTAATTCATTTTTAAATATTTATATAACATATATTGTATAATAGATATTAATAGATATTAAAGAATGCCAAGATTTATATATATATATATATATATATATATATATATATATATATATATATATATATATATATATATATATATATATATATATATATATATATATATATATACACATATACTCCCCTCCCTCTCTCCCTCTCTCTCTCCCTCTCCCCTCTACCTTCTTCCTCCTTCTCTACCTCCTTCTCTACCTCTTTCCTACTTCCCTCCTCTCCCTCACCCCTTCATTTCTACTTCCTCTTTCTTCCTTTCTACTTCTTCTTTCTCTATCAAGGAATCTTGATAGCCTTGCTCTAAATCAGAGGTCTTCAAACTTGGCAACTTTAAGACTTGTGGACTTCAACTCCCAGAATTCTCCAGCCAGCTATGCTATGCTGGCTGGAGAAGCCAGCTATGCTGGTTGGAGACTTCTGGAAGTCCATAAGTCTTCAAGTTGCCAAGTTTGAAGACCTCTGCTCTAAATCTTTATGGGTGAAGAATTTTTGAAGAACTGGGAAAACTTTTAGAGGGACAATTTCACTCAAGTCTCTGCAGCCAAAGATTCCAACAGATTGTGTTCAGTCCCAGTGAGCAATTTAATTTGCATCTCGGATTTTGGGGGAAACAAAAAAACAAAAACCCAGCATGTGTAGAAAGAAGGCCAAATCAGTCATCCTTTCCCGCTTCCGATATCTTGATTTTATGGAAAAAACCGTGGGCGATGATTAAAGGAGGAGCAGCCGATCTCTCTCGGGTCCAGTCTCCTTAATAATGCACTTTGAAAAACTCCAGGAAAATCCTTGGAGAGTGGTTTCCAAAACGTGCATGAGGATAGCTTACGGATGTTGTCAGCAAGATTGTGGAGCTCTTCAATTTTATCATTTATTTATTATTCATTATGCCCAACACTTGGAGTCTTGCCCGGACAAGGATTTTCAGAAGTGGTTTGTTTGCCGTTGCCTCCTTCCTAGGGCTGAGAGAGAGGGGCTGGCCCAAAGTCACCTACCCATCTTTCCTGCCTAAGATAGAACTAGAAGTCGCAGTCTCCTGGTTTCTAGGTACCTTCACCACTATATCAGTTGGTTCTTAGGCTTTTCTTACAAACCAATAAATAGTTGTTAGTTTGGAGCAGGAACCAAATGTCAGCCAAAATAAACTTCTGTTGTTTTAGGGGGGAAGAGATGGAGATTAATGGAACTACATTGGCTGAATTTGCCCATTTTCGGAAGCCTTTAAAGGGCCTCATTTTGGTCAGCGTTAGCCTGTACTGCAGGGGTGAGCAATCTGCACCCCATTTCCATTTTACAGCACCCCCACCATCCACCACAATGAATTGCTGAAACTTGGCAGCGAGTTTCCAGTTTCCGGCAACCTCATTCTTCAGGTTCTGGATTCGAGAGGGGTGAAGTAGGCTTGCAGTGCCACTGCAAATCTTAATGGTCCAACTGGCATCAAAACAACTCCCCAGCATTATCTTCCAAAAGGGGGAAAAAAGAAAATAAGCTCAGGTTTCTTCCATTACTGGCTGTACCCTGAACTTAGAGGCAAGGTAGCAAGAAACGGGGACTATCCGAAGCAAAAGATGCTGGAATGGAGAAGGACCAAAAGCAAGGTATCGCAGACATCGTCTTGCCGTTCTTTCCGTGTAGGTATAGCACGAATGAAGGGGAAACTTGGAAAACCTTCACATTCTCTGAAAAGCCAGTCTTTGTGTATGGCCTGCTGACAGAACCGGGCGAGAAAAGCACCATCTTCACCATTTTTGGGTCTTATAAAGAAAACGGACACAGTTGGCTGATTCTGCAGATCAACACCACGGACGTCCTCGGTAAGGGAAGGAGTTGGCCTCCAGTGGCATTTCTTGATCTCGGTGTAGGCTGAAGCTTGTCTTTGTAGCATGACAGGGTTTTTTTTCCCCTTTCCCTGCCCGCTCCCCGCATCTTAAAACATAACCCCGTGATGTTTTCCTAGGGGTGCCTTGCACGGAAAACGATTACAAGCTGTGGTCTCCCTCCGATGAACGCGGGAACGAGTGTCTCCTGGGACACAAGACGGTCTTCAAAAGGCGAACGCCTCATGCCACTTGTTTCAACGGGGAAGATTTCGATCGACCATTCCTGGTCTCTAATTGTTCCTGCACCAGGGAAGACTACGAGTGGTAAGTCAAGGTCCGGTGAGCGACCGTTGCGATGAATATTGGAGGATGGGGACTTTCAAGGTAGAGGGCACCACCTTTGTCGGAGACCTCTAGAAATGTGGGTTTGCCTCAACCATTAGCTGCTGTGGCCTAGAGGCAGAGCTCTTGCCTCACAATCAGGAGGTTGTGAGTTCGATCCTAGGTAGAGGCAGATGTAGGGTCTCCTGCTTGGGCAGGGGGTTGGACTAGATGACCTGTAAGGTCCCTTCCAACTCTGTTAATCTGTTATCATATATCAACATTCCAACTGACAAAGCAAGCACGGTTGAGACGAGCTAACCTCCGAATGCAAAACTTTATTGAGTACATCATTTTGGCACTGATGAGGGCAAAACCAGATCTAGCTAATTCCCGCGAAAACCCACATAATTAAAGTATAGAATTCACCCTCCCCCTTATTAGTGCAGGTCGCATGGTCCACTTGAGTGTCATTGTATTGTTATGGGAAAAAGTCTTTGGATTTGACAAAGTCCTTGACTCTCATGGATCATCTTCTTGATGTCTGGAGCCTACAGTCCACCTCATCCTTCCCTCCCACCTGGTTCGTTGGTACACTAAGAAGCGATAATAGTTGTAACAATTCCCAGCCTACGTGGAGAGTGAAATCAAGGGAAAACTTTGTGAGGCCACGGGGATACGAGGGAAATGAATTCCTTATGTGTCTAGGTCAGTGATTCTCAACCTCAACAACTTTAAGAGGTGTGAATTTCAACTCCCAGAATCCCCCAGCCAGCAGCATGCTGGGAGTCGAAGTCCATACATCTACAAATTGCTGACATTGACAAACACTGCTATAAACCTTAGGTCAAGATGTGGTCTCTTGAATATTGATACCAACTTTTGTCTACCACTCTGCCTTGTCTACAGCCTGGCCTGGTTGGCTGGAGTTGCTGGCTGGGGAATTCTGGGAGTTGAAGTCCACAGCTCTTAAAGTTGCCAAAGTTGAGAAACACTACTTTGGATGCTCTGTGGGTGATGCTCCTATTTAACTGGTTGCAATTCCTGAATTCTTGCTTTTCTAAGACTCGAAACCAGATTCTCCGCAACAACAACAACAACTAGAAGAAATGTTATTTTGTTTGCTTTGCTCTTTTTTCTCTAAACTTCCCCGTTTAGCGATTTTGGTTTCAAGCTAAGTGAGGACCTGTCATTAGAAGTTTGCATTCCGGATCCCGAGTTTGCTGGCAAACTTTTCTCTCCTCCTGTGCTGTGCCCGGTTGGGTCAACCTACAAGAAGACACGAGGGTAGGTCGCGAGATTTACATACTACAAGGTTTATCAAGCTCATTTGCGAAGCTTTTTTTGAGACAGGCCGGAAATAGAATTTTAAATATACGGTTGTGTTGTAAAAGAGAAACGATTGACTGAGATGAAGAGAACGGGGTCTTACAAACTGTTTGCATAGTTTTATCTGAGCATGAAGCAATTCTGTGTGTCAGAGGCAGTTAAATAAATTAAACATCGTAAAAGAATTAAAAACACTGTAAAACAATAAATCCGTTTCCTGATAGTGTAGTCAAAACCAAGCTGAGAATTGAAGTCAAAACAGTATAGTGAACATCCAACAATCTAGATAGCTGATTAAAAGAGCTTCTGTGGAGGAAAGTATAAGGTGAGGGGGAAAATAGGATTTTAGGCTTTTCTTAAACTTGTCAGAAAAGCAGCAATTAAAATGGTCCCCAAACTTGGCAACTTTAAGACATGTGGACTTCAACTCCCAGAATTCTCTAGCCAGCTGTGCTGGCTGGAGAATTCTGGGAGTTGAAGTCCACACGTCTTAAAAGTTGCCAAGTTTGAAGACCTCTGCCATAAGACAAGATCTGCCTTTTCACACTTGCAGGACGGTGCGAGTGGGTTTGTGTCACTCTGCCACAATGCACATTTCGTCACTCTCCACCTGTACCCAGGTGTTAATGCAATCAATTTATATTATTACCTGCAAATTCTTTTTGGAGGGCCCTGGTGTTTCAATACATCGCCCTGTGAAATCCAAACACTTGCAGAAAATAATTTGTCATCTGCGTAGGTGAAAGTAGCATATTCCCAGTGCTGTTAACTTGATAGGGGCACTTGGGTTACGACTACGTGTGTCTCTGACAAAACACTCTTGTTTTATTGATGTTAGTTACCGCAAAATATCTGGCGACACGTGCTCTGGAGGTGACGTAGAGGCCCGGTTAGAAGGGGAAACCGTACCGTGTCCATTAGCAGGTAAGCGAAGATATTGGGGAGGGGGGAGGTTGTTGCAAAAACAGTATCTGTCAAAGTTGTGAGGTTTGTAGATCAGGAAAATAAAATCTGTCTTGTGTTAAGCTTGACTCCTACCTTACGAACGCACGCTTAATTATTTTGAGAGTAGCCCAGACGGACCAGGTTTTGCTGCCTGGTAAGACAGTTGATCAGTAGCTTTGATGAAACGATTGGGAAATGTCTACTACAGCATTGTTCAGGCAACATTTAAAAAAAATAAAATTATTTGAAATAAAAGGGACTTAAAATTGGCCAACACTGGGAAGGAGAGGGTTTCCACCTTTTCTTTAAATAAAAATACATAGTTGGGGACGAAAAACGGGGACTTTGCAATGTGACATACATTAAAAAAATTTTTTTTGTTGGATTATGCTTACATCTGAGCCATTTTTGGAGGAAAATCAAGACATTTCAGTCTTGACATCAGCTAGAAAGGAGGCTATGGAAGCAGAGTGTTTACAAAGAGCCATGGTGGCGCAGTGGTTAGAGTGCAGTACTGCAGGCCACTTCTGCCGACTATCGGCTGCCTGTAATTTGGCAGTTCAAATCCCACCAGGCTCAAGGTTGACTCAGCCTTCCATCCTTCCAAGGTGGGTAAAATGAGGACCCAGTTTGTTGGAGGCAATAGGCTGACTCTGTAAAACCGCTTAGAGAGGGCTGTAATGCACTGTGAAGCTGTATATACAGTAAGTCTAAGTGCTAGGGAAGGGAAGGGAAGGGAAGGGAAGGGAAGGGAAGGGAAGGGAAGGGAAGGGAGGAAGGAAAGGACGGAAGGAAGGAAGGAAGGAAGGAAGGAAGGAAGGAAGGAAGGAAGGAAGGAAGGAAGGAAGGAAGGAAGGAAGGACTGTGGTGGCACAGTGGTTAGAATGCAGTATTGCAGGCTAACTCTGCCAACTGCCCGCAGTTTGATTCTGACCAGCTCAAGGTTGACTCAGCCTCCCATCTTTCTGAGGTGGGTAAAATGAGGAGCCAGATTGTTGGGGGCAATATGCTGACTCTGTAAACCGCTTAGAGGGGGCTGTAAAGTACTGTAAAGCGGTATATAAATCTAAGTGCTGTTGCTATTGCTAAACTTCCCTTTCTGATGTTCAAGCTCAGAAAATGCTCCTTCCCAAATGTAAAATCCCTACTTCATTCCTTGGCTGTTTTTTTTTTTTTTGGCAGAGGAAAACGAGTTCATCTTGTATTCAACAAGGTATTCCATCCATCGGTACGATCTCTCGTCCGGGCTGACTGAAGATTTGCCTTTGACGGGGTTGCGTGGGGCGGTGGCCCTCGACTTCGATTACACCCACAACTGTCTATACTGGGCAGATGTGACCCTTGAAATTATCCAGGTTAGTGACTTTCTTGGTGCCCTCCTTTGATGCGAGCTTGTTGTCCTTTGCCCTGCGTTTGAAGCCGGATGAAGAGGAAAGCATGCCGCCTACGGATAGACCATGGTTTATGACCACAAATTGAGCCCGACGTTTTCTGTCGCTAAGTGAGACATTGGTTGAGTGAGTTTTGCCCCCATTTTACCTGCCAACCGTTGTTAAGTGAATCTTTGCAGTCACTAAGTGACCCCTGGGCCCGTTGCCAAGTATCCGAATTTTGATCATGTGACCATGAGGATGCTGCAATGGTCGTAAATGTGAAAAGCGGCCAAAAGTCACTGTTTTCCATGCCGTTGTAACTTTGAATGGTCACTAAACAAACTGTTGTGAATAGAAGATTAGCTGTATTTTAATCCCTAACCGTATCAAAGTTCGTTGCAAAATCAAAACCAGAAGCGCACACAGATGACTTATTCATCTGGATTCAATAACTTCTTTATAAACATAATAATATAATATATTTACAATACCACAAGTAGAATTCTTCTTCAATCAGTTACAGGTAAACACAAGCAGGAGAATTAGTTTCATTTCAGCAGAGTTCAGAGTGGAAGAGTACAGAGTGGAGACTGGAGCCACACCCAGCCTTAAGCTTAAGTATTCAGTTTCGATTCTCTGCACAGACTCAGAAGTGGTTAGCTCCTATTGGCTGATTCAGTTGCTATGCCTATACATTGGCTGACCTTGTTACCACTGGCTCTCCCAATCATGAATATTCTAACAAACTGGATGGTTTTTTTTTTTTTCAAATTTCCAAGCTCAAAACCCAAAGGAAATGTCCTTTAAGATTTGTTTCCAGGTTGGAACAAAACTTGGCTTTTCCCCCTTCGTTCTGTCACCACAAATAATCTCAACCTAAATGGTTTTGATTTTAAAAAGTAAAAGTTCCCCTCGCACGTACGTGCTAGTTGTTCCCGACTCTAGGGGGCGATGCTCATCTCCGTTTCTAAGCTGAAGAGCCAGCACTGTCCGAAGATGTCTCCATGGTCATGTGGCCGGCATGACTAAACACCAAAGGCGCACGGAACGCTGTTACCTTCCCACCAGAGGTGAAATGCAGCCGGCTCTATCCAACTCCCGCGAGCTGGTAGGGCCGGCTGCCGTAGTTCAGAGAGCCGGTAGCCCCGGTGGCAGGAGGCTCCACCCCCCCAAAACCGAGACATCATCATGTCCTGGTTTTGACCCTCTGCGCATGCACAGAGCAGATGACGCTACACGCGTGCGTGAAGCATGCGCACGGCGTGCACACATTAGCGAGCTGGTAGGACAGGTAAGTACATTTTTACTCCTGCTTCCCACCAAGGTGGTCCATATTTTTCTACTTGCATTTTTACATGCTTTCGAACTACTAGGTTGGCAGAAGCTGGGACAAGTAACGGGCGCTCACTCTGTTACGCGGCGCTAGGGATTCGAACTGCCGACCTTTCGATCAACAAGCTCAGCGTCTTCGCCACTGAGCCACCGCGTCCCCCTAGTTTTGATTTAGGAACAGTCTATGCTGAGCCTTTCAAGTTTGAAACAAGACAAGACGCATCTTTCTGAGGTTGGAACAAAATTCTCGAGGCCTTTTGAGGCTTGTTGCGGTGCAACCGAGGAAGGCTGTATCTCTACGGGGGACTGTTTGGTTCCAAATTTTGATTTTTTGGGGATATCCCGAAGCCAGGAAATTCTGTGCAAGGGGAAAATTGGCACACCTGCCTTTTTTAAGAGATCAGGGTTAGTTGTGGCAGCTCGGGGCTGATCAAATTAAAGGAAGGAAAGGAGATTGATGAAGCAGGATATTAAGCCTTCTGTTTGAGGACATGGTTTCAATTTTGATGGGGTTCGAGTCCCGTTGGGTTTGGGGAACAGCTCAAAGTCACTTACTCAGGTTCCAGTGAGACCAAAAATAAAAAAGTATTAGGGAAATCTTGGAAATGCAGAGATTGTTTTAGCTTGTTTCTCCAGCTACAATATACCCATCTGGTCTCAGATTTGCCAGCATCTCTATCTCCCATTTAGATACTTCCTCCAAAGTTCTTGTGTATCCTCTTTGACTGGGTTGGTACAGGAAAAAGTGGACTATAAAGTATAATGAGGGTGTTTGTTACTTTCTGAAGTTGATCCAGAAGTCCTAGGTGCTACCTCTTCTAAGTTGACTACCAGAAATGGCTGGAAGTTCTGGGCCAGGAGTCTCCAACCTTAGCAACTTTAAGGCTTGCGGATTTGTGGATTTCAACTTCAGCATCCAGAATAGCAATAGCAATAGCACTTAGACTTATATACCGCTTCACAGTGCTTTACAGCCCTCTCTAAGCGGTTTACAGAGTTCAACATATTGCCCCCAACAATCTGGGTCCTCATTTTACCCATCTCAGAAGGATGGAAGGCTGAGTCAACCTTGAGCCGGTGAGATTTGAACAGCTGAACTGCTGAACTAGCAGTCAACTGAAGTAGGTTGCAGTGCTGCTTTTAACCACTGTGCCACCTCGGCCAACACCTGTTCTAAGCAATGCAGTCGTAAGTCTGCAATGCCAGTGGATGTTCTCCATCACTTCTTCACGTGCTTCTCTCCTTAACTTCGAGGATCACCTCTTGAGTTTTGTTGGCATCCAACTTAGCAGTTGACTTCCCTAACGGCTCCAATCCCATTATTTTCAGCGTCTCTGTCTCAACGGAAGTTCTGGGCAGGAAGTCATCATCGGCACCGGCTTGGAGACGGTCGAAGCATTGGTCTTTGAGCCCATCAGTCAACTGCTTTACTGGGTGAACGCCGGCATCCCCAAAATTGAGGTACACCTCTTCCTGCTTGAAGGAATGAGGCCAGCATCTCAAGAAGGAAGTCTATTACTCAAGCAGAAGTTACCCCAGATAGGGAGAATGGATGAGTTTTTTTGGGGGGGGGGACTTTTATTTATTTATTTATTTATTTGTGAGATTTATATACCGCCTCACAGTGCAAGCACTCTCTAAGCGGTTTACACCAGTAAGCAATGTATATTTACATTGCCCCCAACAATCTGGGTCCTCATTTTACCTACCTCGGAAGGATGGAAGGCTGAGTCAACCTTGAGCCGGTGAGATTTGAACCACTGACCTGCGGATCACAATCAGCTAAAGTGGACTGCAGTACTGCTCTCTAACCGCTGCGCCACCTCGGCTCTTAATTTTGCTGTGTGTATTTCCTTATAGCAACAGACTGTATTGCTTCAACAGTGAGATGGGTGGCAAATAATAAATAAATAAATAAATAAATAAATAAATAAATAAATAAATAAATAAATAAATAAATAAATAAATAAATAAATAAATAAATAATAAAGGATTTGCACCATGGAGGAGGGAGCGCTTACTCCTAATTAATTGGCCGTGTCCTTGGCAAAGGTGTGGGTGGGAATGAAAGTAAATCTGAATTCTGAAGATTGTAAGCAGGATGGGAAAAGTCTCTTGAGAATATTGCGCAACTTCCTAGAACAGCGAGATGCAAAGATATCGTCCAGGGCTGGTAGCTGGAGCCCAATGATATTCTGGACAGTTGTAATGATTCTCTGTAGAGCTTTTTTGTCTGCTGCAGAGCTGCTTCCATGCCATGCTAGAATACCATATGTCAGGACACTCTCAATGGTGCTGCGATAGTAGGACAACAGTAGATGCTGAGATAGATTTATCTTCCTGAGCATTCTCAGGAAGTACAGCCTCTTCTGAGCCTTCTTCACGAGCATGTTTACATTCATAGTCCATGAGAGGTCCTCTGAGATATAAGTACCCAGAAATTTAAAATTACTAACCCTCTCCACCTCCTCGCCATCTATGTGCAGTGGTAAGTGTGCATCTCTCTTTCTCCTAAAGTCAATTAATAGCAGTAGCCCTTAGACTTATATACCGCTTCACAGTGCTTTTACAGCCCTCTCTAAGCGGTTTACAGAGTTCAGCATATTGCCCCCAACAATCTGGGTCCTCATTTTACCCACCTCAGAAGGATGGAAGGCTGAGTCAACCTTGAGCCGGTGAGATTTGAACAGCTGAACTGCTGAACTAGCAGTAGCCTGCAGTGCTGCATTTAACCACTGCACCATCTCAGCTTATCAGTTCTTTGGGTTTTTTGGTGTTAACAAAATATAAGACCTAACGTATGGGGCTTGCCCATGCCTGATGAATTGCAGCTAGAACTAAACCAGCCTTCTAGTGCCTCCTGCTAGATCAGTAATGCTAATAGTCTGGTGGAATCATCGTTCTCCAATTTGTGGTCTCCACGCAGGTGGCCAACCCAGACGGGGACTTGCGTCTTACCATTCTAAACTCCTCGGTACTTGAACGACCCCGGGCTCTTACTCTGGTGCCCAAAGAAGGGTAAGTAGGAAGTTTCCTATCCCTTGATCTTGTCTGTGTTCTCTTTGGCGTCAGAGGACTTTCAACCTGGACTCCAAAGCAACCATCCAGAAAGCTGATTCTCACATCTTGAGAGGTCTCTGGGTTGAAACCAGGGGTGAAATGCTACCGGTTCGGCCCGGTTCGAGCGTACCGGTAGCGGCGACTGCCGGTGGTTTGGAGAACTGGTAGTGGTGGCAGCGCGAGGCTCAGCCTGCCCACCCACCCACCCAGACGTCACCATTTTCTTGTTTTTAACCCTCTGTTGTGGCCCGCCTGCAGCTTGTGCAGCCTGGGCCTTTGGAACCTTCAGTACCTCTTGGCAGTGCTGAGAAAGGAGGGGCTACTCCTTTCCTGAATGCAAGAGCACGCAGGGCTGCCAAGAGGCAGGAAGATTTACTCCGGAGGTGATCTACTCGGGAGTAAGAATTGGGGCTAATTGGCCACTCCCCTAGTCTATTTAAGGTCATCAGTTGCAGCTAACAAGTTTGAAAAAGAGACCTGTCTGATCATAGCTTGCTCCATGACTCTTGTTTTGGCATTCTCTGCGTTGGCTTGGATTATCAAGGACTAATTTCTAGGAACTTTGCCAACTCTTGGAAACTCCGTAAGATAAACAGACTCAATTGCTCATCATTGCCTTCAAACTCTTTGAACTGATACCAGCTATTAATGACGCTTAATTGATAGCTGGTTGCTTGCTGATAACAGTTTGTTTGTAAATTGGTGTGTGCATCTTGTTTACTACTAAGACGTTTTATTAGTGGCCTTTGTTTCATTAAATAAGTGTGTACAAACTGCTTGTGTGGTTGTGTGCTTCGTGGGGACAGAACACCCTCTGCGCATGTGCAAAGCATTCTGCGCATGCACAGAGGGTGAAAAAGCGCGTGCGATGGTGGCGCACACACACTTCCGAACCAGTAGGGAAGGTAAGTGGATTTCACTGCTGGTTGAAACATTCCCTAAATTAATCAGGAGAAAGGCATTCCATCCTAGTTCTGGCTTGACTTAGGCTTCACGTTTTCCTCTACCTTTTGTTGGTTATGACTTCTCTTCCCAGACTGATGTTCTGGACAGACTGGGGGGATTCGCGGCCTGGTATTTATCGAAGCGAAATGGATGGCTCCTCCGCTACTTACATTGTCTCCGAGGGAGTAAAGTGGCCAAACGGAATTTCAGCAGATGATCATTGGATCTACTGGACGGAGGCCTACATGGACAGGATCGAGCGGGTCGATTTCAACGGCATGCAGAGATCAGTGATCTTGGATAGTCTTCCTCATCCCTATGCCATTGCTGTGTTTAAGGTACTTCTGGATCATCTATGCTAGAGTAGGCATCCACACTCCTCTATGGCAAAGCAGGCATCATCCATCTAGAATCCTCTACGATAGAGCAGATATTGTCAATCTAAAACCCTCTATGATGGAGTGGGCATCACTCATCTGGAACCCTCCCTGATAAGAGCAGGAATCATCCACCTAGAACCCTCTACAATAGAGCGGGCATTATCAATCTAGAACCCTCTATGATAGAGGAGCCATGTCAATCTAGAACTCTATGATAGCATGGGCACTATCAATCTAGAACCCTCTATGATAGAACTGGCATCATCAATCTAGAACCCTTTATGATAGAGGAGCCACTATCAATCTAGAACTCTCTATGATAGCATGGGCATTATCAATCTAGAACCCTCTATGATAGAGCAGGCATTATCAATCTAGAACTCTCTACGATAGCGCGGGACTTATCAATCTAGAACCCTCCATGATAGAGCAGGCATTATCAATCTAGAACCCTCTATGATAGAGCAGGCATTATCAATCTAGAACCCTCTATGATAGAGGAGCCACTATCAATCTAGAACTCTCTATGATAGCGTGGGCATTAACAATCTAGAACCCTCTAGGATAGAGCAGGCATTATCAATCTAGAACTCTCTACGATAGCACGGTCCTTATCGATCTAGAACCCTCCACGATAGAGTAGGGATAATCTAGAACTCCTATAATAGAATAGACACAATCAATCTAGAACCCTCTAGGTGTTAAAAAGAGCTGTGTTTGACTCCTGGGGACTTTATGGACAAATCCAATAGGATGAAAATCAAGGTCCTTTTTCTAGGATTGTTAAAATTTTCCCAGTCTAACCTATAGTCCTTGGATTTCTAATAGTTTTTTCATCCAAGTCCTAACCAACCTTACCCTGCTTAGCTTCCTAACTCAGATAAATTTGACCAGACATATAGACTTCAATAGCCATAATCTCCAGGTAGCTTGTTTTAGTTCTCAGAACCACTATGAATGTGATGCGGAGCATAGCTAGCCATCCTGGGTTGTTACTTGCTCGTACAGATCAAAGCAGGAACAAGAAGGGTTGTGTGCCCCACCATAATTATTTATGTTGCGCTTTATAAGGTATGGCCATTGGCTTAGTGTTGCATGTGAAGTCAACCCTTCTGTGTGTATTATGAATTTAACAGAGGCTAAATATTATTGCTAAGTATTTGCACAATTAGCTTGGTTTGGTACTTAGTTATATTTATCTTATTTATTTATTTTATTTATTTATTTTGTCAAACATGTACAGGATTGTAATTGTTTGTATAAACATAACATAAGTAAAAGTACTGATAAAAGAGGACAATAGGACAGTAGGACAGGGACGGTAGGCACAGTGGTGCGCTTATGCACGCCCCTTACAGACCTCTTAGAAATGGGGAGAGGTCTACTGTAGACAGTCTAAGGTTAAAGTTTTGGGGGTTAGGAGAAGAAACCACAGGGTCAGGTAGTGCATTCCAGGCATTGATCACTCTGTTGCTGAAGTCGTATTTTCTGCAGTCGAGTTTGGAGCGGTTTACATTGAGTTTGAATCTATTGTGTGCTCGTTTATTGTTGCGGTTGAAGCTGAAATAATCATTGACAGGAAGGACTTTTTGATATATGACTTTAGGAACTACATTTAGATCAGATTGGAGGCGACGTAGTTGTAAATTGTCTAATCCCAATATTTCAAGTCTGGTGGAATAAGGTATTTTATTGCGAGCGGAGGATTGAAGGACTCTTCTTGTGAAATATTTCTGGACTCTCTCAATTGTATTAATGTCTGATATGCAGTGCGGGTTCCAGACAGGTGAGCTGTATTCCAGAATTGGTCTAACAAATGTTTTGTATGCTCTGGTTAGCAGCGTAATATTGCCAGAGAAGAAGCTACGCAAGATATAGTTATGTCTTTCTTCTGCCTCCATCTCTGGTCCTCCAATGAACGTTTAAAAATAAAAAAAGGTTTCCTTTATTTCTCCCCCAGAATGATATCTATTGGAATGATTGGTCGCAGCTGAGCATTTTCAGAGCCTCCAAGCACAACGGAGCCAGAATGGAGACCTTGGTTGACCATCTCAATAGCGTGATGGACATGAAAATCTTCTACCACGGAAAGACTGCAGGTATTTATTGGTCCACCAGCAAACATTGCCTTTACTTCTCTGATGCATCTCCCTTAAAATAATCTTCCCCGTTGAGTCTAATTTAAACTAACAATTCAGTGGCATAGAGGTGGAGCTCTTGCCTCACAATCAGGAGGTTGTGAGTTTGATCCTAGGTAGAGGTAGATGTAAGGGTCTTCTGCTTGGGCAGGGGGTTGGACTAGATGACCTGCAAGGTCCCTTCCAACTCTGTTAATCTGTTAAACCAGTGGCAACTCTGGAAGGCAACTGTCCATGGAGAGTTTCAATCATCCAGGCCATGGTTGTCCCAAAGGTGCTTTTCTTGGGGTTTTTTAATTGAAAAGCTTTCAATACTCATCCAAGACGCTTCTTGGATGAGAAGCTAAGTGTTTTCAAAGAAAAAAAGCCAAAAAAACTGTTAAGGAGTTATTGTGCTGTTATAGTAATAGTAATTGTGGTTTTTGGTGTTGCAGTTTGATATGAATGCTATTCAGTCAATAAATAGAATATGTTTAGTATTTACAAAATAGTTTACTTCTAGTAGTAGCAAAGTTCAATAGGAAGTCCAAGTCATACACCGTAAGTCAGTCCATATGAAGAATCTTCTTCTTGCCTTTCTTTCTTTAACCAACAAACAAAGATTACAGCTAACATTCAAATCTACACTATCACAGATAGTTAGTCTTTACACAGCAACTCTTCAAGTAACCCAAGTTGGTAACCCTAATTGCCTTTTGGAAAAGCGCATCTGGATGGCAACATCTTCTCCTGAAGTTTCACGATGTACATTTCTGGTTCACAAAGTACTTTCTTCCTCCTTCTCTCCTCTGGACAGGGAAGAATGCATGTGCAGACAAGCCATGCAGCCTGCTGTGTCTGCCCAGGGCCAACAATAGTTATACTTGTCGATGTCCCGATGGAGTCTCCAGCCATGTGCTCCCATCGGGGGAGATGAGATGCGATTGTCCACCCAACTATCACTTGAAGAATGGCACCTGCGTAAAAGAAGGTAAAGGATATACCTGGGTGCTAGAGTGTCACCTAGCATCTCAATTTGGATTTTATTATATTTATTAACCAAACAAATTTACGTAGCCACCCAGTTCACACATAGATGACCCCAGGTGGCTTACCACATTTAAAACAATCCACCATGTATTGCTCGAAATTATATGGATGCCAGAAAAATGCTTCAGAGGGTGTAGGAATGCAAATGTAGCACTTTAAAGCATCTAGCGTATTTTTCGGAGTATAAGATGCACTGGAGTATAAGACGCACCTTAGTTTTGGGGGAGGAAAACAAGGGGAAAAATTCTGCTTCTGCCTCCCAGCAATTTGCCTCCCAGCAAACAGCAAACAGTACAGATGATGTACACTGTTTGCTGTGTATTTCTGTGCATGTGTGCCTGACCCATAGAAATAGCAAAGAATTGGAGAAATGTACATTATGGCAGTATATTAATGCCAGAAAGTTTTCTTAAATGTAGTCACACTAACTCCTCCCAATTATTTAAATAGATCTACTCCAAACATGACTAAGTCAGGGTTTCACTCAGCTGCCTTATCTTAATGCTAAAAAAAGGACACTGTTACATTTCAGATTATACTTGTACAGATGCTGTTAAAATTGATGTGGCTTTCTGGAAGTATACATTATTCTCTGCTATTTAAAAGAAGATACAATAGCACTGGGCCTCTTCAGAGCAAGCATTTATTTTAAAAAGCTTCTTCATTTTCTTAAGTTGTCTACAACAATAATAAAGCAGTCTTTAAAAAAATAAGTCTAATAATTTGAACATTCTACAGACATTTATAGTTATTGACTTGCCTCCTTGCATCCAGTTTCAGCAGTCTGATTAGCACAAGAAAATAAAATTCTGCCTCTACCTCCCAGCAATTTGCCTCCTTGCAGCTTTAGTTTCACTTTCAGTCTAGCATGTAGCCGGCCGGCCTGCAGCTTCAATCAGCTGAGGGTCGGGAAGCTGATAATCAGTTGATTGGCTTAACAGGCTCTGTTCTGTTTGCTGCAAGGAGGTAAATTGCTGGGAGGCAGAGGCCAAAGGGTGGGGGTGGCTGGGTGGGGCTACATTCTGTGTATAAGACGCACCCAAGTTTTCACCCTCTTTTGGGGGGTAAAAGGTGTGTCTTATACTCTGAAAAATACGGTACAACTTTTCTGCAGGATCGAGGGAAGTGATGCAGCTGCTTTAAAGAGTAGCCTTGTTTTTCCACCTTGGCCAAATTACCCCTTTCCAAACAATTTCTGGATAGTTGCACAGCCTTAATGCACTTTGTTAGGGTCTTCCAGAGAAGGGCAAAATTGTTAGAACTATTCATGTTGGTTCTTGCTGGTTTGTTCCTGGACCAAAACGTGAATTGGGTTAGATATGGAAGGAAATGGGGCTTGTTTTGTCCTGGATACCGACTAAAATGCAGTTGTTTTTGGTAGAAATGTTTGGGGAGAGAAAGGTGGGAGAATCCCAGATGTTGGGCCGGTATTTTTCAACCTGGCCCATTTTAGCTGGCTGAAGAATTCTGGGAGTTGCAGTCCACCCATCTTAAAATAGCCAAGGTTGAGAAACATTGTTCTGGACACATCGTCTTTGAGAACTGCTATGAAGCTTCTTCACCACAAAGGCTATTTTTTTCCTGGAAGCTTTCTCGCTGGGAACTGGGATGATGGGGTTCATTAAATTCAGGTTGTCTTTTTTTTCTTTTTCATGATTGTTGATCATTTGTACTGGTTTCCTCCTCTGCCTCTCGCCAATGCCGCCGACATCCAGAAAACACCTGCCTCTCCAACCAGTACAGATGCTCAAATGGGAATTGCATCAATAACATCTGGAAGTGTGACAATGACAACGATTGCGGGGACATGAGCGATGAAAAGAACTGCCGTAAGTTACGCAGATACTTGGGGTGGGGGCAAGGGAGAGTTTGCTTAAGTGAATTGTCGAGGTGAGAGTAAATCTCACAGAGGCGATATTGATCTTTCTCTCAGAATTCAGACATTTAGAAATAAAGCTGAAGTTTAAAAGTCTAATTAAAATATTTATTTCGGTACAAAAACAATAAATTCTGATTGTTTACATTTCTGCTATAAAATGCGACCTTCTCGGTCAAGAGCCAAGTCAAGAAGGGAAGAATGGAGTATAAGGAATGCACACATGCGTACAAGAATATTATATCACGTGGTAGGAATGTACCGTTATATTAGATAGCGATGCAGCTCCCTGCATATACATACAACTGACAATAATCACTATGTGACATGAATGATCAAAAGCAGCCCCTCTTCAAAGTATCTTAGATAAATCTTTTTTTAAAGTTTTTTTTATTTTTTCTCCACAGTTTCCATATATACATCAATACATATACCTTAAAAACATATTAATAACATACATACTTTCCCTTTTTTATCCAATCAATCAGAATTCAGTATCCTCTTTTTGAACCTAATCTTGGTGTTATTAATCAGTCTGTTTTCCTTCTTTTTTTCACACCCTCTTCTTTTTTCCCCCTCCCTCTATCTCCCCCTCCTCTGTCTATCTTCCTACTCCTTCTCTCCCCTTCCTACTTCCCTCCCCTCCTTCTCTTCTCTTCTCCCATCCCTTTCTACTCCCTCTTTCTCCTTCTAAACCTTTCCCTGAGAGATTCTAGTTCTAATACATATTTATATTTAACAGACTGATAATATATTTCCATACATCTTTAAATTATCGGTGTCGCTTTTGAACTCATTGTTTTTTTATATCATATCTATACTAATAACTCTTTATTCTAGGTATATATTATTAATCTAATGCTGCCTCCTCCTTAGATAAATCCTTAGATTTATCTAAGAAAGTATCTTAGATAACTCTTGACACGCAACACATCGACAGTGAGGAAAGGGTTAAGGGTTCTTTCGATTAGGATGGAATAAGGAGGAATTTCCTGACAGGGAGAACAATTAATCAATGGAACAGATTGTCTCCCAGAATTGTGGGTGCTCCATTGCTGGAGGTTTTCAAGAAAAGATTGGACAACCATGAGTCCAGGATGATAAAAGGACTCTTGCCCTGGGCAAGAGAGAGTTGGACTAGATGACCTCCAAGCAGTGGGTTCCTACCGGTGCGGTCCACTCTATAGCACCGGTAGCGGCCCGCTGGTGACATCACAGTACCGGTGCGGTCGGTTGCCGGTGCCTGGATGCTGCCATTTTTTTAAAAAATTTTTTTACATTAAAAAAAAAAATTCTTCTGCGCATGCCCAAAAGCCGAGCTTCTGGCACTGCGCATGCGCTGCCTTCCTACCCCACAGTGAGTCCAAGCAGGGGAGGATGGCTGAGGGAGTGCGTGAGACGCTGAAAGAACGAGCTGCAGGAGCTATCTACATTCCCCTCCCTTCAGTCCGAGAAGCCACGAACGTGCGATGATGATCCCAGGCTTCTCGAGCTGCTGAGGGGAGGGGGAACGGGCGGCAGGAGCCTAGGATCATCGAATGGGGAGAAGCATTCAGGACGGACGGAGCCTCCTAGAAGAACCGCTGCCGCGGTCTTGCTGCTCCCACTGCAGAGGGCTGCGTTGCGGGTGGGCAATGCCCCCCCCGCTTCTCTGGCCGCTGCCAAGCTCCCGAGGCCCACGCCCACCCGGTCACATGGCTGGCAAGCCACACCCACAAAATAAGCCACACCCACAGAGTAGTAGTAAAAAAATTAGGAACCCGCCCCTGCCTCCAAGGTCCCTTCTATCCCTATGATTCTAAATTTGGGGAGAGTTTTTCTGTTCTTAAAAGATGAAACGAGACCCTGAAGCTTCTATAAAGTTTAAGCTTCACATTTTGTCCTTCAACCCTTTCCTCCATTATCAGACCATATGCTAGTCCTACCAAAAACTATTCTAAGGGACTCTCGGTGGCTCCGAATTGAGTCCTAACAGGACGGCTTGCATGTTGATGGTGCTGTTGATGTCTCAAAACGAGATATCGATGATGTTTGAAGGTCTCTCTTTCTTTGTGTGATAACAGCAACAACTGTGTGCGATCCTGACACCCAATTCCGTTGCCACGAATCAGGGACCTGTGTCCCCCTGTCCTATAAGTGTGATCTGGAAGATGATTGTGGAGACAGTAGCGACGAGAGCCACTGTGGTAAGCTCAGGAGAAGATCTCTGGGCCTTTTGACATGTCTCAAATGTCTCTCTGTTGCCCTGGACCATTGCATAGAGGGCTGACCCTGCACCTAGCATGCTGGGGATTTATAGTTTGGCAAGAATAGAAGGGGAACTTACCAAATTTGCAGATGATACTGAGCTGGCAGGAATAGCTAACACCTTAGAAGATAGGCTCAAAATCCAGATGGATCTTGACAGACCTGAACACTGGGCCCCATCTAACAACATGAAATTCAACATAGAGAAAAGTAAAGTCTTATACTTAGGCAAGAAAAACCAAAAGTACGCATGTAGACTAGGTGAAACCAGGCTTAATAGCAGTAACTATAAGAGGGATCTTGGAGTCTTAGTGGGCAACCAGCAGTGTGCGGCGACAGCCATAAAAGCCAATGCAATCCTAAACTGCATTAACAAAGGGATACAAACAAGATCAAGTGAGGTACTAATGCCACTCTATAAAGCCTTAGTAAAACCACACCTAGATTACTGCATCCAGTTTTGGTCACCACACTATAAAAAAGATGTTGAGACTCTAGAAAGAGTGCAGAGAAGAGCAACCAGGATGATTAGGGGACTGGAGGCTAAAACATATTAAAAAACGGTTGCAGGAACTGGGCATGGCTAGTCTAGTGAAGAGAAGGACCAGGGGAGACAGGATAGCAGTCTTCCAATAGTTGAGGGGCTGCCACAGAGAGGAGGGGGTCAAGCTATTCTCCAAAGCACCCGAAGGCAAGACAAGGAATAATGGCTGGAAACTGATCAAGGAGAGATTCAACCTAGGAATAAGGAGAAATTTTCTGACAGTGAGAGCTATCAACCGATGGAACAGAAGTTGCCTTCAGAAGTTGTGGGAGCTTCATCACTGGAGGGTTTCAAGAGGAGACTGGACATCCATCTGTCAGAAATGGTGTAGGGTCTCCTGCTTGGGTGGGGGAGAGGGGGGTTGGACTAGATGACCTACAAAGTCCCTTCCAACTCTGTTAATCTAATCTAATCTAATCTAATCTAATCTAATCTAATCTAATCTAATCTAATCTAATCTAATCTAATCTAATCTAATCTAATCTAATCTAATCTAATCTAATCTAATCTAATCTAATCTAATCTAATCTAATCTAGTTGGTGCCCCCATAGGAAACAGGCAAGAAGAACCTTGTCCAAAAAGTGACCCATTTGTAAACTCAGGATGTGACTCCTGCCATGGTGGATTATATATCTGCTGCTAGATTTTGTGATACTGTTACTTGAGCAGACACCAAACATCTGGGCAAGGAGGAAGGCTTGTGCAAGGCGAAGAAAGGAAGATGGGTCTCGGCCTATTTTGCGGAGAAAGCCACCTCATCTGGCATTTCTCTCCACCAGTTGTCTCCAGTTGTGACGTGTTGCGCAACTGCGCAACAATCAAGGAGATTGTTTCAGAAAGTCTGTTGGGATGGGATGGGATCGAAGAGAAATTGATCGGGTCCTTCCTTCAGACTCAGCCGTAATGTTTGGTTTCCAGTTGCACACAACGAGTTAACCTATGGTTTATATTCAATGGAACATGATTATACAAACCATGGTGAATCGTGCGAGGTGAGGCTTTAGGGTCAGCCTATTGGATAGTGAGATGTAATCTGAGTTTCCACCTGCACCATTTTGTCCTGCGATTTTCAGAAGCCCACCAGTGCCAGAATGACGAGTTCAGCTGCAATTCGGGGATGTGTATCCGTCTCTCGTGGAAATGCGACGGTGACAATGACTGTCGGGATTGGTCCGATGAAGCGAACTGCACAGGTGAGCATCCTCTCTCTCTCTCTCTCTCTCTCTCTCTCTCTCTCTCTCTCTCTCTCTCTCTCTCTCTCTCTCTCTCTCTCTCTCTCTCTCTCTCTCTCTCTCTCTCTCTCTCTCTCTCTCTCTCTCTCTCTCACTCACTCACTCACTCACTCTGAAATATGACAATGACTGTCGGGATTGGTCCGATGAAGCGAACTGCACAGGTGGGCATCCTTTCTCTCTGTCTCTCTGTCTCTCTCTGTTTATCTCTCTCTCTCTCTGTGTGTGTGTGTCTCTGTGTCTCTCTCTGTGTCTCTGTGTCTCTCTCTCTCTCTCTCTCTCTGTTTCTCTCTCTCTGTTTCTCTCTCTCTGTGTTTCTCTCCCTGTGTGTGTCTCTCTCTGTGTATGTCTCTCTCTCTCTGTGTCTCTCTCTCTGTTTCTCTCTCTCTCTGTTTCTCTCTCTCTGTGTTTCTCTCCCTGTGTGTGTCTCTCTCTGTGTATGTCTCTCTCTCTCTGTTTCTCTCTCTCTCTGTTTCTCTCTCTCTGTGTTTCTCTCCCTGTGTGTGTCTCTCTCTGTGTATGTCTCTCTCTCTCTGTTTCTCTCTCTCTCTGTTTCTCTCCCTGTGTGTGTCTCTCTCTGTGTATGTCTCTCTCTCTCTCTGTCTCTCTCTCTGTCTCTCTCTGTTTCTCTCTCTGTGTGTGTCTCTCTGTGTGTGCGTCTCTCTCTCTCTCTCTCTGTGTCTCTCTCTGTGTCCCTCCCTCCCTCTCTCTCTGTCTCTCTCTCTCTGTTTCTCTCCCTGTGTGTGTCTCTCTCTCTGTGTGTGTCTCTCTCTGTCTCTCTCTGTTTCTCTCTCTGTGTGTGTCTCTCTCTGTGTATGTCTCTCTCTCTCTGTGTCTCTCTCTCTGTTTCTCTCTCTCTCTGTTTCTCTCTCTCTGTGTTTCTCTCCCTGTGTGTGTCTCTCTCTGTGTATGTCTCTCTCTCTCTGTTTCTCTCTCTCTCTGTTTCTCTCCCTGTGTGTGTCTCTCTCTGTGTATGTCTCTCTCTCTCTGTCTCTCTCTCTGTCTCTCTCTGTTTCTCTCTCTGTGTGTGTCTCTCTGTGTGTGCGTCTCTCTCTCTCTCTCTCTGTGTCTCTCTCTGTGTCCCTCCCTCCCTCTCTCTCTGTCTCTCTCTCTCTGTTTCTCTCCCTGTGTGTGTCTCTCTCTCTGTGTGTGTCTCTCTCTGTCTCTCTCTGTTTCTCTCTCTGTGTGTGTCTCTCTCTCTCTCTCTGTGTCTCTCTCTGTCTCTCTCTGTTTCTCTCTCTGTTTCTCTCCCTGTGTGTGTGTCTCTCTCTCTCTGTGTCTCTCTCTGTCTCTCTCTGTTTCTCTCTCTGTGTCTCTCTCTCTCTCTCTCTGTGTCTGTCTCTGTCTCTCTCTGTTTCTTTCCCTGTGTGTGTGTCTCTCTCTGTATGTGTCTCTCTCTGTCTCTCTCTGTTTCTCTCTCTGTGTGTGTGTCTCTCTCTGTGTCTCTCTCTGTTTCTCTCTCTGTGTGTGTCTCTCTCTGTGTATGTCTCTCTCTCTCTCTGTGTCTCTCTCCGTGTCTCTCTCTGTGTCTCTGTGTCCCTCCCTCCCTCCCTCCCTCTCCCTCCCTCCCTCCCTCCCTCCCTCCCTCCCTCCCTCTCTCTCTCTCTCTCTCTCTCTCTCTCTCTCTCTCTCTCTCTCTCTCTCTCTCTCTGTGTGTGTGTTGTTCTTCAGTAGACAACATCTGGTGCAAATATAAACAACATCCTTCGAATTTGCTTTATAAAACAGAGGATACACCTGGTGTTACAATGTAGGATGCATCTCATTTCATAATACATTGTGCAGCTAATTTTATAACACGAGGCACATAGGCGTGCTTTCCTCTTGTGTCTTTATCGATTTGATAGCAGTACTGCAGAACATCAAAAATGACACCCTGGCTTGGTTCGCATATTGTATGTATTTATTTGTATACTGCCTTTATTATTTTTAAAAAATAACGGAAGGCCTGCGAAGATATCCAACACACCTTCCTCCTCCGATTTCCCCCCACCCCAAGAAGAACCTTGTGTGGTGGGTTGGGTGAAAAAGAATGAATCGCCCAAAGTCACCCAGCTGGCTTTCATGCCTAAGGCAGGACTAGAACTCACCATCTCCTAGTTTCTAGCCTGGTGCCTTAACCAGTAGACCAAACTGGCGCTCTCTATATGTATAACTATTGGGTCTGGTGCTCCTTTAGGGATGAAAACTAAGAGTTTGAGCTGGTCTCTTCATTTCCCTAACTAAAACAGCCCACCTTGCCATCTCTGCCAGCTTTAAATCAATCTTTGGATGCTGGCTTATTCATTTAACTAGTTCCCATAGAGCAGGGGTCGGCAACCTTAAACACTCAAAGAGCCACAAAGGTGCTGACCGGAAGCCCCCACCACCACCACCACCGTTCAATTCTGGAGCCGACCGGAAGTCCGGTTTCCCCACCATAGAGTCTCCTCCTAGCGCGGCGTCCTTTTTCCTCTACCAGTCCTAACCGAAAACCCTATCAATTGTGGAGCTGCCCCTTGCCATAGAGTCTTCTCCTGGCATGCTCTGCTTCCCCCCCCCCAAACTGGAAGCTCCTCTCAAAATTGTGGTGCCGACTGGCGGCAGGGAGCCGCAGCAGAGGGATGAAAGAGCCACATGCGGCTCCAGAGCTACGGATTGCTGGCCCGTGCCATAGAGGTTGATTCTCCTCGCCCCTCCTTTGGATGGGGGCTGGGAGACTTTTATTGAAGTAAGGAAGATGCCTGGGGTTGTAACTCACCCCTGCTGGAATGGCAAACAAATGGACTTGCCAATTGGAGCCCTGTAATGTCCCACTTTCTGGTCCACCCTTGTCGGCCTGCCAGCTCTGACAGTTTCTAAAATAGAGCAATTGATAGTCAAGTAGCATGAACATGTGCTGTGCTGATTTCTTTTTGTGCTTGGATAAGAAGCCTTCCCCCCAAAAAAAAGCTAGCTTAGTTTAATCTTATATTCTTAAGAATCTGACTTGAAATGACTCTGGAGTTATTTTTAAAAGGGTTCTTCTGTCAGCTCTGCAGGTTCAGGTGTGACACTTCCTGGAAAATAATGAGTTTTCACAGCGAATACTTAATAGAATATCACCTCCAGAAGTGCATAACAGCTTAGAATGTTATAGAAACATGTCAACCTCTCATGCTGGCATAAGGAGCAGAGAACTTAGCTAAGATGTTTAGAATAGAATAGGATAACAGAGTTGGAAGGGACCTTGAAGGTCTTCTAGTCCAACCCCCTGCTTAGGCAGGAAACCCTACACCACTTCAGACAAATGGTTATCCAACCTCTTCTTAAAAACTTCCAGTGTTGGAGCATTCACAACTTCTGGAGGCAAGCTGTTCCACGGATTAATTGTTCTCACTGTCAGGAAATTTCTCCTTAGTTCTAAGTTGCTCCTCTCCTTGTTTAGTTTCCACCCATTGCTTCTTGTTCTACCCTCAGGTGCTTTGGAGAATAGCTTGACTCCCTCTTCTTTGTGGCAACCCCTGAGATATTGGAACGCTGCTATCATGTCTCCCCTAGTCCTTCTTTTCATCAAACTAGACATACCCAGTTCCTGCAACCGTTCTTCATATGTTTTAGCCTCCAGTCCCCTAATCATCTTTGTTGCTCTTCTCTGCACTCTTTCTAGAGTCTCAACATCCTTTTTACATCATGGCAACCAAAACTGAATGCAGTATTCCAAGTGTGGCCTTACCAAGGCATTATAAAGCGGTATTAACACTTCACGTGATCTTGATTCTATCCCTGGTGAACTCGATTTTCCTGCCTGATAAAAACAGATCTCAAATATATATAATCAGACTAAGAGGGAAGTTCCAGAACTTAAAAAGAAAAACCAGGGATGTTTATATTGTACTCAGAGCTACTCAATGTTGTATTTCCAGCAAAATCTGAGGTTCTTTAAGGCCATGTTGTTCAACCTTGGCAACTTCAAGACTTGTGGACTTCAAATCCCAGAATCCCCCAGCTTAAAGTTGCCAAGATTGGACACCCTTACTTTAAGGTTTATAGGACTACAATCCATGACTCCTATTAAAAAGAAGAAGAAAAGCATCATAGCTCTTTAGAATCTCGTTTTAGATAAAACGGGGGTTCAGAAAAATACAGCGGGTTGTGAAAAAAGCACAGCAATATATTTCATTTATTAGAATCGCATAATATTAATTTTTTTTTAAAAAATCATCCCATCAATTGATGCTGGGCAAGGGAAAAAAACACACCCTCATTTCTTTGCAAAAGGCATCAGTTAGTGGTGGAATTTACAGCCACAAATATGTTTGGACTGTTGGTTTGAGGAGAAGGTTTGGGTAAGCGGAGAAAGAATGGCTTGCCAGGGGCTGTTTGCACTTTTAGCGAAGATCAAAGCCAACTTCGTAAGCCTTGGGACACCCAGCAGGGCAAGCCTGTCATTTTCCAGATTTTCTCGTGAATTTTTCTAGGGCTGATCCTGCCTGACAGGCTGAGATGGTCAGCTTGACCTGATCCAATACAGCAGGGTGTGTGTGTGTGTGTTCACCCAACAATGTGAAGGACGGTCATTTCAGCGCTTAAGACAGCTCAGCAATGCCCGTTCAATGTTCTTTTTCCAGACTGTTGGTGGCCTAGAGTTATCTTTGGCTTGGTTGCATTCATACAACAGATTACCCTGGGTGACTAAATTAACTCCTTTTCTAAGTCTGCCTTTGGGCTGGACGAGTGATCCCTGGCTTGGCGGGGTCACTGGAGATTGTGTGTAGCCAGAAAGGGTTTGTCATCTTCATTTCCACATTCTCCCCTCCTCTTCCCTCCCCTCCCCTTCCTTCCTTGTTTCCTGCTTTGGTCCCTCCATGCTGGTAAGTCGACACTAATGATATTACCTAGGCAGATTGAATCTCACCAGGCTCAAGGTTGACTCAGCCTTCCATCCTTCCGAGGTGGGTCAAATGAGGACCCAGATTGTTGGGAGCAAGAGGCTGACTCTGTAAACTGCTTAGAGAGGGCTGTAAAGGACTGTGAAGCGGTATATAAGTCTAAGTGCTATTGCTTCCTTCCTTCCTTCCTTCCTTCCTTCCTTCCTTCCTTCCTTCCTTCCTTCCTTCCTTCCTTCCTTCCTTCCTTCCTTCCTTCCTTCCTTCCTTCCTTCCTTCCTTCCTTCCTTCCCAGTGCTAGAATGCAGTACTGCAGGGCTAACTCCCTGCTCACTCCAGTTCAATTCTGACTGGCTCAAGGTTGACTCAGCCTTCCATCCTTCCGAGGTGGGTAAAATGAGGACCCAGAATGTTGGGGGCAATAGGCTGACTTTGTAAACCGCTTAGAGAGGGCTGTAAAGCGGTATATAAGTCTAAGTGCTATTGCTATTGCTAGTTGGGTAATGAAACATCTGCAGGACAAAAACCAAACTCAGAGAGCACCAAGAATCCCGCAGTAAGTCAACAGTCTGCCTTGTGTTGTTGTTTTTTAGCTGTTCATCACACTTGTGAAGCCTCCAGTTTCCGCTGCCAAAACGGGCACTGCATCCCCCAAAGATGGGCTTGTGACGGAGACACCGATTGTCAAGATGGAACGGATGAAGACCCCATCAATTGTGGTAATGGACTTTCTAGATACAGGCAAAGTCTCTCTCACTCTGACTTTTAACTTTCTCTTAACATGGACCACCGTCAAACATCTCCTAGTAAAAACTAGATCAATTCACCAGAAAGTTTAGAACTTTTAATAAGATGCTTTATTATAGCAAGGCTAAGATGCGGTTACAAAAAATCCAGTGTCTCAAACAGGAGCACTATTTACACAAACAATATTCAGTGTTCTTCTGTGTAAATGGCGAAAGATATTTCTCTTCTGGATAGGTAGGTAAGTAGGTAGAGAAAGGCAGTTTCCATTTGTTTCTCATTTTGGTGGTAGCCAGATCTGGTATTCGAGACTTTTGACCATGTGAGAATATCTAAAAGGTTAAATCTTAGCAACTGGGCCAAAATGCGTTAATTGGAGACCTTTCGTTGCTCATCCAAGCAACTTCATCAGCCAAATTAAAAATTAGATAGACGTAGAGTCAGAGAGTTATTGGAATGTTCCAACTTTTACCATATCAATTTCAGGGGTTTCTCCCCAAAATGTATGGCAATATTTATTTATTTATTTATTTATTTTATTAATTTATTTAGTTTGTCAAACATGCACAAGACAACAGGTATAGTATAAACATAAATATGAACATAGTAAATGGGTACGGGGGAAAAAATGGAGACAGTAGGACAGGGATTGTAGGCACGGTGGTGCGCTTATGCATGCCCCTTACAGACCTCTTAGGAATTGCGTGAGGTCAATGGTAGATAGTCTAAGGTTAAAGTTATGGAGGTTTGGGGCAGGGGTGGGTTTCTCTTACCTTCCCTACCGGTTTGGTAGGGCGTGCACGCGTTACATCTGGGTACTGACCCTCTGCGCATGCGCAGAAGCCTTTGCACATGCACAGAGGATTCATTGCCAGCCGCTTGCAAGCAGCAGCAACCGGGAAACCGGTTTGGGAGCGTGGCAAGCCGGCCATCACTACCGGTTTGGCGAACGGGGCCAAATTTCTGCCATCAGCTTGCGCGAACCGGTACAAACCGGTAGCAACCCATCACTGGTTTGGGAATGTAACAACAGAGTCAGGTAGTGCATTCCAGGCATTGACCACTCTGATACTGAAGTCGTATTTTCTGCAATCGATTTTGGAGCGGTTTACCTTGAGTTTGTATCTATTGTGTGCTCGTGTATTATTGCGTTTGAAGCTGAAGTAGTCATTAACAGGTAGGACGTTGTAGCGGATAATTTTGTGTGCTACGTTTAGGCCGGACCGTAGGCAGCGTAGTTCTAGGTTGTCCAAGCCCAAAATTTCAACGAATGTCAACGAAATGTTATATTGTTATATTGAAATATGTCAACGAAGACTCAATCATCCAGGCCAAAAACATCTAAAACAGTTAAATCATAGCAACTGGATCAAAATTGGTCCATTCCAACAGCTCTTTGACTCTCTGCCTATCTAATTTTTATTTTGACTGATGAAGTTGCTTGGATGAGCAACGAAAGGTCTCGGACTAACAAATTTGGGTCCAGGTGCCATTATTTAACCTTTTAGGTACTTTTGGCCTGGATGATTGAGTCTTCATGGACCACGTGAGAACTAATTTTCACAGCCCCCTCATGACTCAGCTACTGTGGCCTAGAGGTAGAGCTCTTGCCTCACAATCAGGAGGTTGTGAGTTCAATCCTAGGTAGAGGCAGATGTAGGGTCTCCTGCTTGGGCAGGGGGTTGGACTAGATGACCTGTAAGGTCCCTTCCAACTCTGTTAATCTGTAATCTGTAATCACCCTCTACCCAGTTCTGCATGCTTTGTTAAACCAAAGACATCATCCTAAATTTGCTGGAAGTCTCATGTATTTAAAACTTAAGTTTGCTTTCCTTGTTTCCTTGTGGGATGGGTCGGCAGAGAAGAAATGCAACGGTTTCCAGTGCTCCACAGGGACATGTATCCCTTCTAGCAAGCGGTGTAACGGGGCGCAGGACTGCTCGGATGGCTCTGATGAACAACACTGTGGTGAGTATAACTGGAGTGTGAAAGTTATAGCCAGGGTGACGGTGGGGTTGATGGGTAACCAAAAAGGAAACAAAGTCACAGAACTTCCCCGGACATCAGAGAACAACTTTTAATTAGCATTTGCAATCCATCATTTCGCTCTGCACATACGGGTCGTCCTACAACTTACAACCCATTAATTTAGGGACCGTTTTCAATTACTTACAATAGCACTGGAAAAATTAACTCCTATTACATTTAGAGCTGCGGTGGCGCTGTGGTTAGAGTGCAGTACTGCAGGCTACTTCTGCCAACTGCCAGCTGCCAGCAGTTTGGCAGTTCAAATCTCACCAGGCTCAAGGTTGACTCAGCCTTCCATCTTCCCGAGGTCGGTAAAATGAGGACCCAGATTGTTGGGGGCGATAGGCCGACTCTGTAAACTGCTTAGAGAGGGCTGTAAAGCACTAAGAAGCGATATATAAGTGCTATTGCGGGCAAACTCTGCCCACAGCCACAGTTCGATTCTGACCAGTTCAAGGTTCTCAGCTTTCCATCCTTCCGAGGTCAGTAAAATGGGGACCCAGATTGTTGGGGGCAATATGCTGATTCTGTAAACCACAGAGAGGGATGGAGAGCACTGTGAAGCGGTGTATAAGGCTAAGTGCTGTTGCTATTTACAACGGTTGCAGCATTCCCACGGTCACATGATCAAAATTTGGGCACTTAGTGTCAGGGTTCCAAGTAACAGACCCAACGCAATCAAAACTCTGAGGCCAAGGTGCTCCTCAAAGTCCAAATTTATTAGGCATGTCATATTGGCACATCTGGTCAAAGTTCTTTCCACCAGTCCACATATCCGTCACATGGTCCAATCCGGTCATCATCCAAACTCCAGGTGGATTCAATCCACGCCTTCCCAGCACCTGGTGAGAAGGTCCTTGCATCCCAGGAGAAAGAGTTTTATGTTGGCTACAAGTCCCGAGCTATCTCTATCTCCCGCCTCCCGTTCCCACAGCACTAGCCAGCCGTACTGTGGCAGCCTTGAAGAGGCTCCAAAATGGCTTCAGGGTTGATACTTGGCAAATTGGGCAACTGAAATTTGGGGCTCACTTGTGATTGTGAGTCGAGGGCTACGTGTAAACTTTCTTTCCCAATGCTTATCCTTTTTTCTCTCCTTCCTCCTACCCCGCCAACCTTGCTCTGCTTTGCCACTCTGGAGAATCCCTCTGTACACACTACATGGATTTCATGTGCAAGAACCGGCAACAGTGTCTGCTGCGCTCCATGGTATGCGATGGCACCTTGCACTGCCGCGATGGCTCGGATGAAGATCCTGCCTACGCTGGGTGTTGTAAGTAAAAACGGCTAGGAGAATTGGATTTCCGGGATTGTGGAATTTCCCTTCCCTAACAAGAGATGGCTTGCTTGCAGCCCAGGATCCAGAGTTCCATCGCACTTGTGACCAGTTCAGCTTCCAGTGTCAGAACGGCGTGTGTGTCAGCTTGGTGTGGAAATGTGACGGCACTGATGATTGCGGAGATTACTCGGATGAGGCAAACTGTGGTGAGTGGAGAATGTGCCACTAGAAGGAAAGGAGACGTTGTAGAAGTGGGGGACGAGTGGTGTCAAATATCATGACCTCATTGTCCAAGCAAGAGTGATGCGGTGGCCTAGAGGTGGAGCTCTCACCTCACAATCAGGAGGCTGTGATCCTAGATAGAGGCAGATATTTCTCTCTCTGGGCACGATGAGAATATATCTGCTGAACAAAACTCTGCATTAGCAACAGGAAGGGCATCCGGCCAGTAAACGCTCTGCTAGCTCCATTCACTTGCCCAGACTCCACACCGCAAGGGATTATGGGGCCATTAAAAGAAGATAATGATAATTGTCCAAGTGACATAATCTATATACTGGTAGTTCTTGACTTATAACAGTTCATTTAGTGACCGTTCAAAGTTACAACGGCACTGAAAAAAGGGACTTATGACCGTTTTTCACAGTTAAGACCTTTACAGCATTCCCCATGATCAAAATTCAGACGCTTGGCAACTGTTTCATATTTATGACGGTTGCAGTGTCCCGGGGTCACGGGATCCCCTTTTGCGACCTTCTGACAAGCAAAGTCCATGGGGAAGCCAGATTCCCTCAACAACCGGGTTACTAACTTATCCACTGCGGTGATTCATTTAACCACTGAGGCAAGAAAGGCCGTAAAATGGGGGCAAAACTCACTTAATATGTGTCTCACTTAACAGAAATTTTGGGCTCAATTGTGGTCGTAAGTCGAGGACTACCAGTAATGGCATCAATTACATAGAAGTTACCATTCTGATGTCACGGGGGTTACTAACCAATGCTTTCCCCTCCCATTTTAGTTTGGTCTCTTTAAACTTGCAAGGAAAATGTCCTTCCCTTTCTCTTGTCTCACCTACCGAAGTCACACATAACTTTTCAGAGGGAAATAATGTTAGCTGATGATTCGTTTAACAACTATAGCAATTCGCTTAACAACTGTGGTGAAAAGGTTGTAAAGTGGGTGTCACTCCCTTAACCACCATCCTGCTTAGCAATAGAAATTCTGGCCCCAATCGTGGTTATATTCAAGACTACCTGTATATTCTACCTCTCCAAAACTGTACCTTTCAAAAAAGTTGGTTTATATACCCTCAGCATTTAAGGTGTTCTGACCCAGCTCCCCAAACACGACAAACAATGATTCCTTTGTTAGGAGCACCAGCAGCCCTGGCAAAAAGTTTCTCCCTCACAGCAGGCTAACAAGTCTGTCTGGCAGGGGAGATGAATAGTTGTCTGCCACACCTATTCATCTCCGCCCTCTGCCTTTTATTCCCAGAGCTAGGGTGGGACTTCGCTAGCAGCAGTGGCTCTTCTGTCCCAAGGACCGGCCCATAGATTTCCACTGCTCTCCTCTCCTCTGCCATCTGTGTGTCAGGCACTGGACCCAGATGTTCCTCCTCTTCCTCATCAGCCACCTCCATCTGAGGGCTGACGGATGGCCCAGGCTCCGCCTCTGTCTCTCTCTGTCTCTCTGCCAGCTCCATTTCCCCCTCGGAGCTCTCAGGTTGCCTTGATGCTGACCCTGACTCCCACGCCTCCTCCTCCTCCTCTGATTCGTCTGCTGGAGGGGCCGGCAGCCAACAGGCCACAACATAAGTTGGTGAAAACTGATGGGCATATTTTGTCCTGGCTAGAAAACCCAACCGAAGTCCCCAGCTGTTCTCGGTATTACCAGTTCCAGTGTGACAACGGGCACTGCATCCCGAACCGATGGAAATGTGATCAAGAAAATGACTGTGGAGATTGGTCGGATGAGAAGTCATGCGGTGGTAAGAGCGCGTCCTTTTTTCCAATTACTCAAAGTTGGTTCTCTGAGATCCTGGAATCAGGAACTACCGTATGTTTTTGTAGATGCAGACTAAAATCGCATTTGTCTTTTGGGCTGCAGCATCACGCGATTCACTTATATTTTGCTTCGCATAAACGGCTGTCGCAAAACCGTTGCATTCCACCGGTGACACCTGTCGGGATCCTTCTGATTTTACTTCTCTCCTTTGTAGTATTTGGCTTTGTTTCATTGCAAGTTTGAAAAACAAAAATCCGTCTATTTCACCCAGGTCAGAGGTTTCCAAACTTGTCCACCGGCACGAGGAATTCTGGAAGATGAAATCCACAAGCTGCCAAGTTTGGAGACCCCTGATCTAAGTCATGAATAAATTTTTGGAAGCAGACGGGTTCAGGACTGAATCTTGTGGCATCCTATTTGCTACCTGTCCCAGACAGGTGAAGTACCTGCCTGCTGATTGGTTGTAGCCTTATCTTTTGGGAATAACAGTCTGTATAAAGATCTCATTAGAAGCAATCTTCTCAACAGAAGTTTGGGGACAAATATCGGGGAAATAATATTATGATGAATCTTGATGTCTTGCTTTGACTGGACAGCTCTTGAGGAAAGGGACACTAATCTGGATGGTCTAGGTCAGGGGTAGGCAAAGTTGGCTCTTTTATGACTCATGGACTTCAACTCCCAGACTTTCTGAGCCAATCATGCTAGCTCAGGAATTCTGGGAGTTGAAGTCCACGAGTCATAGAAGAGCCAACTTTGCCTACCCCTGGTCTAGGTCAAGGATGGGCACTATGGCCTCTTTCCAACCTGTGGACTTCAACTCCCAGAATTCCCGAGCCAGCCATGTAGGCTGGGGAATTCTGGGTGTTAAAGTCCACAAGTCTTAAAGTTGCTAAATTTAGAGACCCCAGCTCTACAACAATAAAGGAGCATTCTTGGAATCCCCATGGTCTCTGTTTCTTGACTGGCCCACCTTGAGGTTCTCCTCTGAAGTTGTTCTGGTTGGAATCTAGGCTCTGCAGTCATCCCCGCCACCACGACGGTTCCTGCCACGTGTGGCCCAAATCACTTCCGGTGTAATAGTGGGACGTGCATCATGAACAGCTGGGTTTGCGATGGATACCGAGACTGTGCCGATGGATCTGACGAGGAGGCCTGCCCCACCGCACGTAAGGCGCCCTACTCTTTACTCTGAACCCCTTTCAGTGATTTCTGGACATTTTGGTGGGTTGGGCAAGAAGGGGAGAGATGACCTCACACCGCTGTGCAAATTGTTGAGTTCTGATACTGAAAAGGCTAGAGGCAGGTTTAGTAACAAACAGCACACCTAGAGTACTGCATCCAATTTTGGTCACCACACTACAAGGAAGACATTGAAACTCTAGAGAAGGTGCAGAGGAGAGCAACCAGGATGATTAGGGGACTGGAAACTTTAACATACGAAGTGCGGTTGCAGGAACTGGGCATGGCCAGTCTGGCGAAGAGAAGGACCAGGGGTGACATGATAGCAGTGTTCCAATACTTGAGGGGCTGCCACAGAGAGGAAGGGGTCAGGCTGTTCTCCAAGGCACAAGAAAGCCAGACAAGGAATAACGGATGGAAGCTGACCAAGGAGAGATTCAACCTGGAAGTGAGGAGAAACTTTCTGACGGGGAGAGCGATCAACCAGTGGAACAGCTTGCCTGCGGAGGTTGTGAGAGCTCCAACACTTGAGACTTTCAAAGGGAGATTGGACTGCCATTTGTCCGAAATGGTGTAGGGACTCCTGCTTGAGCGGGGGGTTGGACTAGATGACCTACAAGGTCCCTTCCAACTCTAATAATCTGTAATCTTTAGTTCAGTAAGATCCAGCAAAGAGCCAGGCTGACAGCTTTCCCTGTTATACAGAGCTGTCAGATGACTCAACCAATCAGCGGTATCCATTTTCCAACTTGAATAGCGGACCTTGGAGTAAACAGTATAGTCTCAATACATAACACAAATGACACAAATTGCATCATTTGTGTGCCTTACGTCACACAACAGGACATGAATGCCAGATGGAGAAGACCTAAGAGCTGCCAGATGTTCCAATAATAGGAAGGGATCACAGCACAGTCATCTCCCAGGAGATAATTAATTTGCTTTCCAGTGCCATCAGTTAGCAGCCTGTAGCCACTGGAGATATGCTGCGTTCACTCATAATAATAAGGCAGGGGGTTTTTTTAGCAAGGGGGTTGGGGAAGAAGCATTAATGGCTTGGCTTATGCAGGCAACCAACCACAACTCCTGTGTTGAGAATGAGAATAAAATCTCATAGAGGCGATTTGGATCTTTACTTGGAATTCAGACAGTTAGAAATAAAGCCGAGATTAAAAGTCTAATAGAAAATATTTATTTCAGTACAAAAACAATAAATCCTGAATAATTACATCTTTGCTAAGAAAACACGACAGTTCAGGTCAAGAGCTAAAGGCAGAAGAGAATTAATGGTGGATTAGGAATGCACACATGCGTACAACTCATATCATGTGTTCTGCTTGTATTGGAATGTACCCTAATATTAGATAGGAATGCATCATCCTGCATAGACATACAACTGACAATATTCACACCGTGACACCCTGGTTGTGCACTACGTCCACATGGCTCAACTTGCATATTATATTGGGAGGAGGAGGAAGAAGAAGGAGGAAGAGTAGAACTGTGCGGTCTTTTATTAGTGTCTGAGCTTGGTGGTTTTCATCCAGAAGTCTCATTACCCAACTAGGAAACATCTTCAGTGCTAGAAGAGGGTGGATTTGCGCGGGGAGGAGGAGGAAGAGGAGACCAAGTCCAGTATATCTCAGGGATGCCAAGTTTGGAAAAACTGTTAGGGGCCACTGTTAATTCATAGAGGACAATCCGACTAACATCCCACGTTAAGTGGTCGAACATCTTCAAACGTGCCAAGGTTCTTTTGCAGGACCAATTCCTTAAAGGAACGATACATGAACTTCTCTGCTTTGATTGGATGGGGAAGGCATCGTTTCTGCTGAAGTAGCCAGCCCAGATGGGACCAAGTGCATCAGCTTCTGATGGCTCAGATTTAGGACTAGGGAGGGTCAACTCATGATTTGGAAGCCGCAGTCAAGCCTCAGCAGATTCAGGCTGCCATCTGGTGGTACGGGAGGCAAAGAAACCAGCCTTCCATATATAACATAAATTATAGCCCAACCAAGCTATTCTCTAATGCAGTAAACCGTTTTAATCTGTGTGGACATCAACTCCCAGAATTCCTCAGAAGCTTCCTAACAGCTCTCAAAGATGATGTGTCCAGAGCAATGTTTCTGAACCTTGGCCCTTTTAAGATGTGTGGACTTCAACTCCCAGAATTCCTCAGAAGCTTCCTAACAGCTCTCAAAGATGATGTGTCCAGAGCAATGTTTCTGAACCTTGGCACTTTTAAGATGTGTGGACTTCAACTCCCAGAATTCCTCAGAAGCTTCCTAACAGCTCTCAAAGATGATGTGTCCAGAGCAATCTTTCTGAACCTTGGCCCTTTTAAGATGTGTGGACTTCAACTCCAGAATTCTCCAGCCAGCGTGGCTGGCTGGAGAATTCTGGGAGTAGAAGTCCACACATCTTAAAACAGCCAAGGTTTAGAAACACTGCTCTAATGAAGCAGGGTAATTGCATCTCTATGGCTTCTGATAAATGCATGCTTTTTTCCCCACCTTCTGCCCACCCAGCCGTTGGTGCCAGCTCCACGTCTGCCAGTGTTCATGGACGATGCAGCCGGTTTGAATTTGAGTGCCAGCAGACCAAGAAGTGCGTTCCAAATTGGAAACGCTGCGATGGCTTGAAAGATTGTCAGGACAGCACTGATGAACTGAACTGCCGTAAGTCTTCGTTGGCTTTATGGGGAACTCCGGAAAGATTCTTGCTGTCCCAGGAGGTCCCTTGCCTTCTCTCTTGCCAGACAATGCTGGGAACCTTCTGGAAGGGCTTCCGATCTGTATCCCTGGTTTAGCATTCCTGAAAAATGGCTGCATATCTTTGATGCTCACTCATTTGTATCATTTCTCCATTAATTGAGTTCAAACAGATCATACAAATCCATAATGTTGGTCGGTCATGAATGAACAAGCCCTACAGTTGTGATGTGTAAACCATGTTAGCTCATTTCACCATCAATTGGGACCAAATACATTGTACAAAACCAAGTTAACTGGTCATGAATGAACCCAACAGTTGTATGAATAAACCAAAGTAAGCTCATTTCTCCATTAATTTGGTTCAATTAGATGTTACAAAAATTTAATGTTGGTTGATCATGAATGAACAAACCCAACAGTGATGAGTTAACCATGGTAGTTCATTTCTCCATTCTGAATCAATTAGATGTACAAAACCATAATGTTGGTTGGTCACGAATGAACAAACCCAACAATTGTATGAATAAACCATGGTAGCTCATTTCTCCATTAATTTGATTCAATTAGATCAGAGGTGGGGAACAATGGTCCTTGTATGATTTGTGGACTTTAACTCCCAGAGTTCCTGAGCTAGCATGACTGGCTCAGGAATTCTGGGAGTTGAAGTCCATATGTCATAAAAGGGCCATAGTTCCCCACCTCTGAATTAGATGGTACAAAACTTTGGTTGGTCATGAACGGACAAACCCAATTGTGATGAGTAAACCACGGTAGCTCATTTCTCCATTAATTTGATTCAAGTAGCTCATACAAAACCATAGTATTGGTTGATCATGACTGGACAAACCCAACAACTGTGATGACTAAAGATCATCTAGGCCAGTGATGGCAAACCTTTTTTGGCTCGTGTGCCGAAAGGGCGTGCGCGCTAGTGCGCACGTGCATGCCCACACCCATGCCCTCCCCCCGCACATGCCACAACCCCCGTTCTGCCCCCGTGCATGTGCACAGGCCTCACAACGGACTCCTGAAACCTGGGGAGAGTGAAAACGGCCCAACAGGCCAACTGGAAGTTTGTTTCTGAACTTCCGGTTGGCCCAATGGACTGTTTTTCGCCATCCCAAGGCTTCAGGAGGCTTCCCTGAAGCCTGGGGACAGTGAAAACGGCCGAAAAGAAGGCCGAAAATCAGCTGACCAGCGCGCGCATGCACGCTGGAGCTGACATAGGGCAACGCCTCGCGTGCCCTCCGATATGGCTCCACGTGCCACCTGTGTTCGCCATCACAGATCTAGGCTTTCAGGAAAAGAAACATCACCAAAATCCAGGGATGCTTCTACTATTCAAAATACGGCAACCATTTACTTAGTGCGAGGCAACTAAGTAGATCCGCCCCGTCTACTTGTTGTAAGATGGCAGTGTTGTATGTTCTTCTGTCTTCCAGCGACTCACAGCACCTTGTTATGCCCTAGTGGATTCAGATGTGAAGATGGGGAGGCCTGCATCATGAAGATGGAACGGTGTGACGGTTTTCTGGATTGTCCGGATAGCAGCGACGAAAAGAACTGTACCGGTAAGTCATGGCTTCTAAACTTTTACCAGTCCACAATAGGAAGCATCCTCACTCATTGCATTATGGTGTGGTATGCCGGCTTGACAGCCGTGGATAGAAAGACATTACAGAGGGTGGTGAGGACAGCACAAAACAAAGCTCGCTGCCTTAGAAGGGTGAGGAACAGCTAAACTTTCAACCTGGCTGCAGTTCTTATGTTTTTATTATTGTGATTTTAGCGATTTTGCCATGTAGTTTTAAATAAAGTTTGACTTGTATGTAGGTGTGTTTTGAACAATGCTATATGAAGCTAAGATGAGCCATGAGTAATAATAGAGTCAAGGAAAAAGTGTTGATTTTTTAAAAACAGTTTATTTGTATTTGTTTATTTGTCAAGCATATATGATTATAAACAAAGTATAAACAGTAAACATTATTGAATATATATGTAATAGTACAAGCATGAATAAGAGTAAAAGAGGTAAGAATATATGTGAACATTAGGACAGGAACGGTAGGCACGATTGTGCGCTTATGCACACCCCTTACTGACCTCTTAGGAATGGGGTGAGGTCAATGGTAGATAATCTGAGGTTGAAGTTTTGGGGGTTTGGGGAAGAAACTACTGAGTCGGGTAAAGTGTTCCAGGCGTTAACAACTCTGTTATTGAAGTCGAATTTTTTGCAATCAAGTCTGGAGCGATTTACATTAAGTTTGTATCTATTGTGAGCTCTTGTATTATTGTGGTTGAAGCTGAAGTAGTCATTAACAGGTAGGACATTGAGGCAGATAATTTTGTGAGCTACACTTAGGTCAGATCGAAGGCGGCAGAGTTCTAAATTTTGAAGTCCCAAAATTTCAAGTCTGGTTTCATAAGGAATTCTGTTGTGAACAGAGGAATGTAATACTCTTCTTGTGAAGTATCTCTGGACATTCTCAATTGTGTTAATGTCTGATATGTAGTGTGGGTTCCAGACTGATGAGCTGTATTCAAGAATTCAAGTTTATTGCTAGCTTGTTTATAAAAGTGTTAACTGAGTTTTCATCATATGATAATGGACTTGATCCAAAGAGGTTCTTCAATGTTTTGCTCTTCTGGCAATACCAGCAGCATATTGGGGTACCTTAAAAACCAATTAAGCCAATGGAATCAAACCAAATATCTTTATTATCATCTCTGACCAGCCTTTCTGATGACCTCTGACTGGAATTCCAGCCCCAATTGTGGTCCTAAGATGAGGACTGCCTCTGTTCCACCCAATGAGGCTGGTGGGGTGGAGCACAGTTCAAAAGACCTGTCTCAAGATGGCTTCTTCCCAGGGGTTTCTTGCCCCCATCGTCCTCTTCTCTCAACCCGACTTGTTTTGTCAGTAAAAAAACTCTGGTCCTCAATTCATTATGGCTGAGATAACTTCCCCATTAATGGCCATTGATCGCCCTTTCCGTTTGACGCCTCTTCCCACGCTGTGGTGCAGCTCGGTTCCTCCCCGAGTGGAAAGGGTCATTGAGCATCCATCATTCTTTAGTTCTTTAATTAAATATTGATTGGGAGAAGAAGTCCGCTAAGATTCTCTTCACCCACTACGATGTGGAAAATGTCCACCTGGCTGGAATTTTAAAGAGCGGCACTCCCAACGGCTTTGAAGGCATTTTCCAAGGGCAAGGAAGTGCATCTTAGAGAAATGAGTGGATCGGGAAAAATACTAGGAACTATTTGAAGTATTCTGTTTTTTATTAGGGGGGCATTTGCAGGGAGGGGGCAGGGGAGGAAGTGAGGTCAGGAGCTCAACCAGAGCCTTTGATCTGTGCAGCTGGGACAGAAAGCCCACTTGACCGACACTAGCTTTCCAGCCATTTGGGGTGGTGGATCCAACTCTCTAGAATGTGGTCCCTTCGTAGTCAACCTTCAGGAAAAATCTCAAGGCACAATTTATAAGAATAATATAAAAGTTTGGGTTTGAGTGATCGGGGATAACTGGCGTGGACTGACCTGTATACTAGGAGTATGTAAATAACTGGATGGATGGATGGATGGATAAGGGAAAGGGAAGGGGAGAAGGAAGGAAGGAAGGAAGGAAGGAAGGAAGGAAGGAAGGAAGGAAGGAAGGAAGGAAGGAAGGAAGGAAGGAAGGAAGGAAGGAAGGAAGGAAGGTTAACCTTTAGTCCAGTACACTGCTTCTGCATAGAACTGGTGTTAATAGCTAAAGCAATAGTATTTAGACTTATATACCGCTTTACAGCTCTCTCTAAGCAGTTTATAGAGTAGGCCTATTGTCCCCAACAATCTTGGGTCCTCATTTTACCTGATCTCGGAAGGATGGAAAGCTGTCAACCTTGAGCCTGCTGAGATTCGAACTCCTGACAGTGAGCAGTGAGTTAGCCTGCAGTACTTCATTCTAACCACTGCGCCACCACGGCTCTTTAATCTCAATCTCTTCTTTCCAGTCCTTATCAAACTCAGGAATTCTTTCTTTCTTTCTTTTTTTACATAGATGATACTCTTGTCTATAAGGTTCAGAACCTGCAGTGGACAGCTGACTTTTTGGGCAACATCACGTTATCCTGGGCTCAGCCGAAGAAGATGCCCCTCGCTTCCTGTGTCTACAACATCTACTACAGGTAGATGGTCTGATTTTAGCATTCTCGGTAATTCCTGACATCAGGGAGTTTGACTGCAGGCTTAAAATTAGGCCCCGTGTGCTAACATAGAACCTCTTATTAGTACGACTGCTGTTCCATTCATGGCATATGTAGCAAATTGCACAGTACTGTGTGCAGCTCCTAAATTAGCTTTCCTTGGTGGAGATCCAAGGGTGGAGAAGGCAGAGCCGAGCCATGTCCTTTTCTAGCGTTGATAGTTTCACTGACCTGATTTGCACATTACAAAGTGCTCATAATTATCTGTGTTTTCCTGAGGAACTCACAAGTGGCTGGTTTCATACAACATGCTAAATCACAGTCTAATCCAGGGGTCTGCAACCTGTGGCTCCGGAGCCGCATGCGGCTCTTTGGGCCCTCTGCTGTGGCTCCCTGTCGGGTGATCCCATCACTGACTGGCCCTGCCCCTTGCCCTCCCCTCGCAGTCACTCCTTGCCTAGCCTGAGAAGATAAGGGCAACAGCGGGGGATGAGAGGGAGATACACAGAGAGAGAGGGGGGGGGAGAGGGGGAGAGTGAGAGAGATACACAGAGATACAGAGAGGGAGGGGGAGGCGGGGGAGAGAGGGAGGGAGGGGGGCTCAAAGGGTTTTGTGGCTCCCGGTGTTTTTTAACAACCAGTTGTCTGCCCTAATGACTGGCTGGGTAGGCGTGGCTAGGGAGGGTCATGTGACTGGGTGGGAGTGAGTGACATTGAGTTGGCCACGCCCACCCAGGTTTTGTGGCTCCTGGTGTTTTCTTTTCTGTGGGAAATGGGTCCAAATGGCTCTTTGAGTGTTTAAGGTTGCAGATCCCTGGTCTAACCCTATTAATGCTTAGCGTGCATGAACCCAGACATGGAGGGAATTAAAAGGGAATGCTATTTCTAGCAGCATCCAGGCAAATGACTAATGCATGCATGGAACAGCTTCGAAACCGCCTGTCCATCACTCCACCGCAGTGATGATGTGGTTTTTGTCCATTCCCAAATCTAGGATGGTGGGAGAAAGCATGTGGAAGTCCGTGGAAACTCACAGTAGCAAAACCAACACCATCTTGAAAGTACTGAAGCCGGATTGCACGTATCAAGTCAAGGTCCAGGTCCAGTGCCTAAGCAAAGTGTACAACACCAACGATTTCATAGTCCTACGGACTCCGGAAGGACGTAAGCCAGTCCATTTCTTCACAGCCCGCATGGGGTAATGGTGGGATATAAACTCATATTGCCTTAGTTGCAGAAGAGAAGGTTTCTTGCACCTTTAAATGATCTCTAAATGAATCAGAATCAGTATAGAGCTGGAAGGGACCTTGGAGGTCTTCTAGTCCAACCCCCTGTTGAAGCAGGGGACCCTATACCATTTCAGACAAGTGACTGTCCAGTTCTCTTCTTAAAAACTCCCACTGATGAAGCACCCACAACGTCTGAAAGCATGCTGTTCCACTGGTTAGTTGTCCTCACTGTTAAGAAGTTTCTCCTCAATGCCAGGTTGCTTCTCTCCTGGATTAGTTTCCATCCATTGTTTCTTGCCTTGCCTTCCGGTGCTTTGGAAAATAAATTGACCCCCTCCTCTTTGTGGCAGCCTCTCAATTACTGGAATACTGCTGTCATGCCCCCCACTCCCCAGTCCTTCTTGTCTCTAGAATTTGCCTCTTGTGATACGGAGATCTTAGATCGGATCACATGGGGACCCTTCTTGTAAGAATGAAATAAGAATAAAACTGCTATATTATTGTTCATTTGGACTCCTGTTGAATTCATTGTTAAATTTTTATAACACTAGGGCTGGGTACCACCAGGGCTGTGTTCTCCTGAATTTCATGCATCTGGTTGGCCACTAAGAGATACAGAAATCTGGGATGGATCAGTTCCTGGCTTGCTCCAACAGGACCACTTATCTACCCACCTTCCTTCCTTCCTTCCCTCCTTCCCTTTCTCTCTCTCCAGTTCCAGATCCCCCCCGCCATCTTCAACTGCAGCTGAAGAAAGAAGCTGAAGGCATCGTGGTTTGCCAGTGGGCGCCTCCAGCAAACGCCCACGGTCTAATCAGAGAATACGTTGTAAGTATCTCAGTATAGCAATAGCAATAGCACTTAGACTTATATACCGCTTCATAGTGCTTTACAGCCCTCTCTAAGCGGTTTACAGAGTTCAGCATATTTGCCCCCAACAATCTGGGTCCTCATTTTACCGACCTCAGAAGGATGGAAGGCTGAGTCAACATTGAGCCGGTGAGATTTGAACAGCTGAACTGCTGAACTAGCAGTAGCCTGCAGTGCTGCATTTAACCACTGCACCAACTCGGCTCTATACATGGGGAATAAGCTGACTCCGATGACGGAGAGTTGATTTTAACAGGCATTGGGGGCGCCATTTTCCCTCTGGTGATCTTGTTCAATTGAGGTTTCGCTCCACAAATATGCGAGGTCAAACCTGCAGATTCAACCCTTTCATTGGAGGGCCAGGTGCAGGATCTTAAAAGATTTAGCCTGCTGAAAGATAACTTTAGCAAGGAGATGGTTGTCCCCGTTTTTCCGTCCTGGTAGGTGGAATACAGCAGAGCCGGTTCGAAGGAATGGTCTTCCGTGAGGGCGCCCACTAACTCTTCAGAAGTTGAGATGTTGCAGGTCAACGCCTTATATGTTTTCAGAGTGAGTAGATGTTTTCCTTTATTAGCCCTCTATGAGCATCAGCTGATCTTGGCCCTGTAGAACTAAGATGCTTCTTTTCTTCCGTTGTCCCAAAAATAGAATAGAATTCTTTATTGGCCCAGTGTGATTGGACACACAAGGAATTTGTCTTTGGTGCATATGCTCTCAGTGTACATAAAAGAAAAGATACATTTGTCAAGAATGGTTGTCATAGGGTTCAAGTAAGCAATCAGGAAACAATCAATATGAATATAAATCGTAAGGATACAAGCAACAAGTTACAGTCATACAGTCATAAGTGGGAGGAGATGGGTGATAGGAACGATGAGAAAAACTAATAGTAATAGTAATGCAGCCTTAGTGAATAGTTTGACAGTGGTGAGGGAATTATTTGTTTAGCAGAGTGATGGCGTTCGGGAAAAAACTGTTCTTGTGTCTAGTTGTCTTGTTGTGCAGCGCTCTATAGCGACGTTTTGAGGGTAGGAGTTGAAGCAATTTATGTCCAGGATGCGAGGGGTCAGTTAAAGGGCAATGGGTCAGTGTAAGGCAGCCAACCGAAGGGCAGACTTCGATGGGACCTCAACTGTCAGAATTGTTTGACAATGGAGCCAGTTAACCACGGGAGGAATGTCCTTCTAGAAGCTTCCTCTGAGAATGTCTTCCGGATTTCTTGTACCAAGCAAGAATCTTCCTGCCTTTGTTCTTTTCTTTAACATTTCCTTGATGGACACATCTTGGGTGGTTCCTTTGATGACAATAACCCGTAATTGTCTGGGAACCTTCTGCCAGCATCTTCCTCCGCCTTCCTCCATCCACTTCCTATTTATGTGGAGATCCTTCAGCCCAAGGTCCACCTGGCCCACCACTGGTTAGCAGCAGGGTCTCTCCATGGCTGTTGGGATCCATCACTTGGCAGAAGTCCTCTGGCTTTTGAGAGTGGCCTCTCCAAAGCTTTTGAGTAGTACTGGCTGGGAATTCCAGGCTTTGTAGTCCCTACAAAGAGGGAGAGGGTGGAATGATTCTGTTTTTGGATCACTCAGCATTTCCTTTAGAATAAGAGTGAATATGTCACCTGTTCCTCCCTCCACTCCCTGCCGTTCACTTATAAACTTCCTTGGCGTGTGTGTGTTTCAAAAAGAGCTATTTTATTCAGGACAATGGATTGCCTCTCTTAACAAGATTTTCTGTTTCGAAAAGGTTGCCGCAGTAACAAGCCGTGGAATGGGCAACTGGAGCGATTCCAAATCCATACGAACAATAAAAGGCAAAGGTAAAACCTGTCAGGGGTCCATTTCTTGCATTCTTTTCTCGCACTAGACTTTGAGGTTTTATTTATTTATTTATTATTAGTTGCATTTGTATGCCGCCCACTCCATAGAGACTCTGGGCGGCTCACAACAATAAAAATTCACATGCCACGACAAATATAAAAAAAAACATTAAAAACAATAGACATGAAAACATTTAAAAACATTAAAAACCACCATTTAAAAACCCCTACAATAAATCATTCATGGGCCCCAAGAGGATAATAAAGAGCAAGGGGGCTTTGGACTCCCAGATTGGGAAACCTATTACCAAGCAGCAATATTGCAATGGGTAACTGATTGGATCCAAATTAAAAATAAAAGAATATTAACGCTCGAGGGACATGATCTACAGGTAGGATGGCATGGATTCTTATGGGATGGAAAACACAAAACACATTCCTATTTCCAAAAACATAAAATCAGAGAGTCACTATACAAGATAAAACATCAACACTACAAAGAAACCCCGATATGGTTCTCAAGCATGGAGGCGACTACCTATCCCACCACAACAGATATACATAAAAAGTGGTGTAGCCAAGTGTCATTTGTTCAGTGTTGTCACCTTCCAGTGAACGAATTACAGATGACCCTCGACATATGACCATAATTAAACTCCAGAATCATGATCATAAGTCACTGTGGTTGTAAGTTGAGGTGTCACATGACCAGACCCCTTTTTTTGCTGTGGTCATTAAGCAAACGTCGCAGTCACTAAGCAAACGCCACAAGTGTTAAGCAAATCCATTTTACTCAAAGTGGAAGTACATCCTTGGAAACTGGCAAAAAAGCCATTGGAAAATCACAGCCAAGTGACCAAGGGCAGACAGTAAGCGGGTTGCCAAGGGTTTCAAATGTGATCGCATGACCGTGTATGTCTGTGTCACAACCGTCTAACTTCGAAAATGGGTTTTAAGTAGCTTTTTTGGGGGAAGGGGAGCCTGCTGTAACTGGTCATAAGTTGAGGACTTCAGAAGGGGGAGGCATCCATGAAAGAGACCACATTAAGTACAGTTCACTGATCATCCTTGTGGTGCCCTTACAGTTCGTTGGAATGTTTTGATATCTTTTTTATACACATTAGAATTAGAATTCTTTGTTGGCCAAGTGTGATTAGACACAAGGAATTTGTCTCCGATGCATAAGCTCTCAGTGTACATACAACAATAGTGACAGATCATTAATCATAGACATTGTAAAAATACATGCATCATAAAACAGTAGATACAACACTTAGTGATAGTCATGGGTACTAAATAAGCAATCAACAATACTAGGATGCTAAGTAAACAATATAAATGGTAAGGTACAAGCAACAAAGTTATAGTCATAAGAAGATAAGGAAGATAACTCTGCAAATAAAAGATATAGAGGAAACGGAATTTTATAAAATCTGGACGAGTTGGTATGACTGGCTGGAACGTAAAAGTAAAGTTAAATAAGGTGTTATATTTATAGATAATAAAGAGATACGTAGACAACTGGAAAATGGGAAAAGTTAAAACTAAGAACTGTATTAACAGGAAAAAATAAAAATGTAAAAATAATAGCGATGTAACAGATATAATGATATGTGAAACTGCTAAATGAATAACAATGATTTGTTATTTGGTTTGTTAGGTTATGTGGTTTGTTAAGTTGGTTTTTTTGCATGTCTGTATATGTGTATATGTATATGTGTATATGTATATGTGTGTATATATATATATATATATATATATATATATATATATGTATATGTATATGTATATGTATATGTATAATGTATATGTATATGTATATGTATATGTATATGTATATGTATATGTATATGTATATGTATATGTATATGTATGTATGTATGTATGTATTTTTTTTAATATGTTGTGTGTGCTTTTAAAATTATTCAATAAAAAATATTTTAATTTGAAAAAAAGAAGAAGATAAGGAGATAGGCAATAGGGAAGATGAGAATAATGACGGTAATACTACCTTTTTAGATACTAGAAATGCTATCAGATCAGTAATGGGTTTCACTTACCTTGGCTACCGGTTCGGAGATGTGTGCGCTTCTGCGCATGCGCAGATCATCCGTGATGACATCCGGTCGGGGTGTGTGTGTGACAGAGGTGGTAATTAATCTCACAAAGGAGAAGTTTGATCTTTTCCCGGACATCAGACATTAGAAAAGAAACCTCAGTTTAAAAGTCTAAGTAAAAATATTTATTTCGGTACAAAAACAATAAATCCTCATTAACTACATATCTGATATGAAAGTAGGTCTTCCTTCAATGGAAGCCAGGAACAGAAGGACAGATCGGAGAAAGGAATGCACACATGCGTACAAGAACATATCAATCACGTGCTCAGGAATAAACCATTATATTGAATAGGGATGCATCTCCCTGCATATACATATAACAGGCAATAAATTACTGCGTGACAGGGGGGGGGCAGCCTGCCACCGTCGCTACAGATTCGCCCGAATTGGAGCAAACTGGTAGCAACCCACCACTGTATCAGATGCTGTCAATGTTAAATCTCATGCCTCTTTCTTTCTCTCTTTTGACCGCATTCAGTTATTCCACCTCCTACGATCCATATTGATAATTACGATGAAAACTCCATAAGCTTTACCCTCAGACTGGACGCCAATATTCAGGTGAGACATAGTCTTTCTTTCTAACTGCTGCCACTTTTAGCCCTCTGTAAGTTCGATTCCCCCACAAAGCTGCGCCCTCAAGAGTTTTCCTTAAGAGGTCGCAATCGAAAATAAAAAAATAAAACAAAAGTTTGGGAAGGGAACGGGAGAAACTATCTAGTGTCTATCTAGAAACGATCTAGAAGAGCCGAGGTGGCGCAGTTCAGCGGTTCAAATCTCACCGGCTCAAGGTTGACTCAGCCTTCCATCCTTCCGAGGTAGGTAAAATGAGGACCCAGATTGTTGGGGGCAATGTAAATATACATTGCTTAGTGGTGTAAACCGCTTAGAGAGTGCTTGCACTGTGAGGCGGTATATAAATGTCACTAATAAATAATAATAAATAAATAAATACTTTTTCATTTCCCATCTTGACCCGTGTTGAGCATTCCTTCCTAAAATGAGAGGTGGCCATTATTTATGTCTCTGTGCATATTTTTTCTCTGCTATTTTATTTAATATTTATTGGGTTGCTTTTTAATTTGTGTAGGAGAAGAGCAGGCTGAATTGGGAGGTGGAGTTGGAATGTCACTAATAAATAATAAATAAATAGTGTGTGTTTATGTGTGTGTGCAGTTTGGTGTTTATAGTACCAGTTTACAACTCCTGAGCAGGAGAATGTTTAATTGTACTAATTCTACATAAATACATTATTGAATATTGGCCAGAATCTAAGTAACCAAAAATAGGCTTTCCTTGCTGATTTCACCCAGTTTTTAATTCTGTTCGCAGTGATCTTTTCTATTTTGCCTGTATGAATTTTTCTCAGATGTACGTCAAGGGCCGGCCCCACTCCTTGAGCAGACAGGAGAAGTCAAACCTCTTTGCCTTCCTCTCCTTTTTTCAGAATCATAATATTTCTGTCTTCTCAAAACAGCTTTTATAAAGGTTCTCCTTTATTTAAAAAAATGGCCTTTTGGTGATGGGGCCCTTTTTCTTTCACTCACGTAAAACAAAACCACCCCCAGAATGGATCATTTGTGTATTTATTTATCTGTCCGTCTTGCACATTTTGTACTGCTGGTTGACAGGTGAACGGCTATGTCGTGAAAATTTTCTGGACTTTTGACACCCACCGACAAGAAAAAAGATCGTTCTTTGTAGCTGGAGGGAAGTCAGCTCAAACAGGTAAGATTATCTGAGCAAAACCACCAGAGAACAGGGAGAGCCAGTCCCCAGTCGACAGTTAGCTACGGACTCTTGAATCGAATCGCATCCTTCTATTGTGCTGAAAGGTGAATGGAATGGAATGGAATGGAATGGAATGGAATAGAAATGAATAGAGTGGAATGGAGTGGAGAGTGGAGTGGAATGGAATAGAATAGAATAGAAATGAATAGAATAGAATAGAATAGAAATGAATAGAATAATAATAGAATAGAATAGAATAGAATAGAATAGAATAGAATAGAATAGAATAGAATAGAATAGAATAATAGAAATGAATAGAGTAGAGTGGAATAGAATAGAATAGAATAAAATAGAATAGAAATGAATAGAGTGGAGTGGAGTGGAATGGAATAGAAATGAATAGAATAGAATAGAAATGAATAGAATAATAATAGAATAGAATAGAATAATAGAAATGAATAGAGTAGAATAGAATAGAATAGAATAGAATAGAATATTTTATTTTTATTTTTTTGCTGCAATTATATACCTTATTCCATATTTGGTAGAAGTCCGTGTCATCTTTTCCGTGTATAATTGGATCAATCAAAACCCAAAATTAAAAATTTGGCAGATGAATTGAGATATATTTATAATTACTTTCTTGTATAAGTTGTAATTAAATAAATTAACCTATGGATGATAACCATCGATACCTACGATATGGAACATACTTAAAATGTATATATAGATTTCGATACAAAACAAATATTTCAATAACGCTGTTAAAAGCTCTGGATTATTCTGTAATGTTGCGTGTAAATACGTGTACTCGTTTGTGTTACGTGTGTTTTGTCTGTGTGTTGTTGTGTGCTGTCTGTGTCCTTTTTTATTGTAAAAATTTAATAAAGATTATTTTAAAAAAAGAGACTAGAATAGACTAGACTAGACTAGACTAGACTAGAATAGACTAGACTAGACTAGACTAGACTAGACTAGACTAGACTAGAATAGAATAGAATAGAATAGAATAGAGGAATAAAAAATGAAATGAATAGAACAGAACAGAACAGAACAGAATAATAGAATAGAATAGAATAGAATAGAATAGAATAGAATAGAATAGAATAGAATAGAATAGAATAGAATAGTTGGAAGGGACCTTGGAGGTCTTCTAGTCCAACCCCCTGCTCAAGTGGAAAACCAACTACCATTTCAGACAAATGGTTGTCCAATCTCTTTTTAAAAACTTCCAGTGTTGGAGCATTCACAACTTCTGGAGGCAAGTTGTTCCACGGATTCATGGTTCCAACTGTCAGGAAATTTCTCCTGTCTTCCGCAGTGAGGAACTTGACTGCTCAGACGCCGTACGAAATTTCTGCCTGGGCCAAGACGGAACTGGGGGACAGCCCGCTCTCTTTCGCGCATGTGGTGACCCGGGGCACAAGGCCCTTCGCCCCCAGCCTGAAGGCCAAAGCGGTCAACCAGACAGCCGTCGAATGCAACTGGAGCGGGCCAAGGAATGTGGTAAAAATCCGATTTCTTTGATTCATCCCATGGACTGAAAATGTTTGAAAACCCTGGGGCTAAAGGATTCTGGGACGTTATTTACAAAGCAGCAGAATTAGCATGTTTATTAATTCTTCCTTATTTCGTCTCTACCCGGAGCAGATATATGGCATATTTTATGCCACGTCTTTCCTGGAACTCTACCGGAATCCTAGCAATGCGACTACAGCTCTCCACAATATGACTGTGATTGTTAACAGGGATGAGCAGTACTTATTCCTGGTAAGGACAGACTTTCCATTAATCCTTTTTGGCAATTTCTACAGAAACCCAACTTTTTTGTTGTTGTTAGTTGCGAAGTCGTGTCCGACCCATGGACAACGTTCCTCCGGGCCTTCCTGTCCTCTACCATCCCCTGGAGTCCATTTAAGCTCACGCCAACTGCTTCAGTGACTCCATCCAGCCACCTCGCTCTCTGTCGTCCCCTTCTTCTTTTGCCCTCAATCGTTCCCAGCATTAGGCTCTTCTTCTCCAGTGAGTCCTTCCTTCTCATTAGGTGGCCGAAGTCTTTGAGTTTCATCTTCAGGATCTGGCCTTCTAAAGAGCAGTCAGGGTTGATCTCCTCTAGGACTGACCAATTGGATCGCCTTGCAGTCCAAGGGACTCGCAGGAGTCTTCTCCAGCACCATAGTTCAAAGGCCTCCATTCTTTGGCGCTCAACTTTCCTTATGGTCCAACTTTCACAGCCATCCATTGCAACTGGGAAAACCATAGCCTTGACCATATGCACTTTTGTTGGCAGGGTGATGTCTCTGCTTTTTAGTATGCTGTCTAGATTTGCCATAGCTTTCCTCCCCAACTAAGTTAATTTAAATACACACGAGAGAGGGGATTTGAAAGTTGTTCCTGTAGTATCCTCTAATCAGATATCTGAGTGGAGTCATACACTGTGCTAAGGTGCAGTTTAACCATGATTTGTCCAATGTGCTCTATTAGCTTAGAACAGGGGTGTCAAACTCGATTTCATTGAGAGCCGCATCAGGGTTGTGTTTGACCTCGGGGGGCCAGGGGTGGGTGTGGGCATGGCCTACTTGACGTCATTCGTGTAAGGGGCACTTGTGGTGGCCAAGTGCTAAGGCAGGACTTCCCTCAGACCCTCTCTCATTCTCATTATAATTTCCTTCCTTCCTTCCTTCCTTCCTTCCTTCCTTCCTTCCTTCCTTCCTTCCTTCCTTCATTTTCTTCCTTTTCCTTCCCTCTTCATTCTCCTTTCTTCTTCCTTCCCCTCTTTCCTTATTTTTCCTTCCTTGCTCTCTTCCCCTCTTTCCTTCCTTTTCTTTGTCTTTTCTCTTTCCCTTTCTCCTTTCCTGTCCCTTCTTGCATGTTCAAATGCAAAAGGGGAAAACATTTCTCCTTTTGTTTTGTTTTTAGTTTGTTTGGATAGCCCTCTGCCAGTGAAAACGGACCCCGGGGAGGGGCGTGGCCTCTTGCAGCCCTCTGCCAGTGAAAACGAAGCGGGGGAGGGCTGTTTTCAACTGCGACGGCCTCCTGCAGCCGTCTGCCTGCAAAAATGGAGCCCGTGCGGGCCCCCCATGCTCAATTTTTGCGGGCAGAAAGCTGCAGGAGGGCATCGCAGCCAAAAACAGCCGGGAGGACTGCGTGCAGCCCTCCCGAGCTTCGTTTTTGCTGGCAGGGGCACCGCGGGCTGGTCCTTTGCTGTTACTAGGGGGGGCTTAGAGTGAGCTTTTTTTTTCTTCCTATCATGGTGGGATTCAAGTTATTTGATTGAGTGATTGGTGGAACGTAAGTTATGAAAGAATGGAAACCACGGGCTTGCAAAGAAGCTAAACCAGATCTCATAGGCCATGTCGGTTAGATTCAGGCTACGTTTCGTGACCTGGAAAATCCACATTGTGCTTTTCAGGAATGAATTGCTCTACTGATACCTTGTTTCCTCCAGGTGCGAGTTATTTCTCCATACCAAGGTCCACCTTCAGATTATATTGTTGTGAAGATGATTCCTGACAACCGCCTTCCCCCTCGTCACCTTCACGCCGTCCACCTATCAAAAACATTTGCCATCATTAAATGGGAGTCGCCTTACGATTCCCCGGATCAAGATATGGTAAGAGGGTTGTGCCAGTCCGAGCTTGTCCCAACGTTGACTCTACGTATGGTTGGGGACCTTATGATTATAATATTGGTAGAGCACTTACACCTTTCTTCTTTTGGAAAAGACAGGAAGTATGCCCAACCTTGTTAGGGCCAATGAGAAGACTTTGGATCACGGTTAGCCTTGATAGATTAAACGGAATTATTGTATTGAGGTCATCACCAATCTGGGGCAGATATATTCACTGTTGCTTGGATTTGCCTGCATCTCACTGAGGGACCTTGTTCTCTGTGGTCCTCAAAAGGCAGAACACCAGACCATGCTTGGTGAACTGACCCGTAACCATGGAACCCTGGAACCCATAAACATGGAACTCTAGTGCCGGAGAGGGTGGGTTCAACATAGGATGCTAGCTTTCCAAGGTTAATTATTTAATTAATCCAAGTCCTAGTGGACAACCATTTAAATATGAGCCAGCAATGTGCAGCAGCTGCCAAAAAAAAGCCAACACAGTTCTAGGCTGCATTAACAGAGGGATAGAATCAAGATCACGTGAAGTGTTAATACCACTTTATAATGCCTTGGTAAGGCCACACTTGGAATACTGCATTCAGTTTTGGTCGCCACGATGTAAAAGGGATGTTGAGACTCTAGAAAGAGTGCAGAGAAGAGCAACAAAGATGATTTGGAGGCTAAAACATGTGAAGAATGGTTGCTGGAACTGGATATGTCTAGTTTAATGAGAAGAAGGACCAGGGGAGACATGATAGCAGTGTTCCAATATTTGAGGGGTTGCCACAAAGAAGAGGGAGTCAAACTATTCTCCAAAGCACCTGAGGGTAGAACAAGAAGCAATGGGTGGAAACTAAACAAGGAAAGAAGCAACTTAGAACTAAGGAGAAATTTCCTGACAGTTAGAACAATTAATCCGTGGAACAGCTTGCCTCCAGAAGTTGTGAATGCTCCAACACTGGAAGTTTTTAAGAAGAGGTTGGATAACCATTTGTCTGAAGTGATGTAGGGTTTCCTGCCTAAGCAGGGGGTTGGACTAAAAGACCTCCAAGGTCCCTTCCAACTCGTTGTTGTTGTTGTTGTTGTCGTCATCATCATCATCATCATCATCATCATCATCATCATCATCATCATCATCATCATCATCATCATCATCATCAATACTGACCTAGGTGGGAGTTAGCCTTTTTCAGCCTAACTCTCAATTTATCTCTTTTTCCCTAAAGTGGTGTCCTTCAACCTTGTCAATTTTAAGACGTGTGGACTTCAACTCCCAGAATTCCCCAGCCAAGCTGGGGAATTCTATAAGTAGAAGTCCATACCTCTTCAAGTTGTCAAGGTTGAAAGCCACTGTCCTAAAAAGATGCTCCAACTGGAATACAATATTTCGTGCTGGTCGTTGAAGGACATTGCATCTCCATTGTGTCCGAGTTTCCACCTTTGCCTTCTCCCCAGTTGTATGCGGTGGCTGTGAAAGATTTAATAAGAAAGACAGATCGAAACTACAAGGTGAAGACCCGAAACAGCACGGTGGAATATACCATCAAAAAACTGGACCCCGGTGGAAGATACCACATCGTTATACAGCTAGGAAACATGAGCAAAGAAGCTAGCTTGAAAATCAACACAGGTAAGAGTGTTTTTTTTTAAAAAAATAATTTTTATTGAACATTTTTTAAACTACAAACACAGAAATTTTTACAATTTCCTTCATTTCAACAATTTCACATTGCTGAACATTTTGAATTTTACAATTTATTTCCCTCTTCAATTTTCCTTTCATTTTATACATATATTTCACATTTCTATTTGTATATAACATATAGTAGTGTACTCTATTTCTGCCTTATACTCTATTTCCCTTCTACTTTTTTTATATTTCATACCACCCGACAACTCCGTTGTCTTCTTTCATGCATTATTCTCTTATCCAAAAAAACCAATGATATTATTATTTTTAACTCCGTTCCATCTTTATAATCTATGTCGCTATAGTTTCTTATAATATTAAGTATAATAAATAATATAAATTATACCATCATTTCAACCTTCTTGAACCACCCCTTCCTCTTAATTTACTTATCTTTCTATTAACTATTGACTATTGAGTGTTTTTAATCCACTGTCTTTTAGTAGGGTCACTTATCTTCTATTGTTGAATATACATATATTTTACAATTCTATTTATATATAACCTATAGTAGTGTACTCCATTTCTACCTTATACTCTATTACTATATCTCTTCTACTTTTTTATATATTTCATACCACTCGATAACTCCATTGTCTTCTTTCATACATTATTCTCTTTACAAACAGATCAATCAATTGGGACCATTTTTATTTTCCATATGCACCAAAGACAAATTCCTTGTGTGTCCAATCACACTTGGTCAATAAAGAATTCTATTCTATTTCCTTTCTTATTTTTTAGTTGTTCTTAATCTCCTTGTATACCTTGTTTCTCTTTGAACTTTTTCTCTTGTTCCTTCTCTTACTATTCTTTCTTTTTCCTGTTCTCTCCTCTCTTCTCGTTCTTCCTCTTTCTCCTCTGTTTGATCTTCCTCTTGACTCCTATTCTCCGCTTCTTCCCTACTCTCTTGCTCTACTTCTATTTCAAAATGTTGTTCAAAAAATTGTTTTGGTGTAAGTGCTGAATTTGTGTCGTCATCCAGAGCATGAGCCCTATTGAATTCAATGGGTCTTTTTTTTTTGCATTTACTAAGAAGTTGCTATGACATTTATCTGTCGTATATCCACCTGTCTCTCCAATGTTTGTTACAGTATCCTTGGCTGCACCTGATGCTTTAAAGATTATACCAGAAAATGACCACATCTTATTATTTTGGAAGAGTTTAGCCTTGAAAGAAAGCCAATTTAATGAAACCCGGGTAGGTTGCAGTTGTGTTACAATGACACTCTTTCCCATCTCCACTGCATTTTATTTGACCTCTTCCAAGGGTTGCATGCAGACTGGTTGCGTTCACACAACACGCCAAGCCACAGTTGCCAGAATCGTGGTTTATTGGTTTATTTACATTGCACAGGACCATATACAAAGCATGATTTACAAATCACGCTGTCAGGGGTTAAGTAACAGAATAGGTCCAAACAAAATCGCTTTGTTTGTGCAATACAGTAAATTGTTATTTGTTTAAATGTGTCGGCCACCCAACTCCAATGAATTCTAGATAAACCCTCCATAAAAACAGCTTAAAAAAAACAGGACTGAGTAAATCTATTTGAGATTTACTCAGCCCAGACTAAAACAATCTAACGAATAACAACATCAACAGAACAAAACAAAACATTTTGAACAAATAATAAACTCCAATCCCAAGCCTGGGTCCAACTCCAGGTTTTCTGGAGCCCTAGGAGAATGGGTGCTGTCGCCTTATGCTGTTGGCCAATGTTTTTCAACCTTGGCAACTATAACGTATATGGACCTTAACTCCCAGAATTCCCCCAAAATTCCGGGAGTTGAAGTCCCTGACATCCAGTTGAAGTCCATCCCTCTTTCGGGAGTTGAAGTCCACACGTCTTGTCAACCATGCCAAGGTTGAGAAAGATTGCTGTACAACAGGAGCGTCAAACTCAAGGCCCTGGGGCCGGATCCGGCCTGTGGGGTGCTTAGATCTGGCCCGCGGGGCTGCCCTGGAAATAGCGAAGGACTACTTCGCTGATAAGATGAGAATAACTCTCATAAGAGGCGAAAATAGATCTTTTCCTGGAACTCTGACATTAGAAATGAAACCGCAGTTTAAAGTTCTAAGTAGAAATATTTATTTCAGTACAAAAACAATAAATTCTCATTAATTACATCTTTGCTATAAAAACACGTCTTGCTTCCACAGAAGCTAGGAACAGAAGGACTGATCAAAGAAAGGAATGTACACATGCGTACTAGGAACATATCAATCACGTGCTCAGGAATAAACCATTATATTAGATAGGGATGCAGCTCCCTGCATATACATATAACAGGCAATATAAAAATCACTGCCTGACACTCGCAGTGCCTCTGCCGGTGAAAAAGGAGCTAGGGAGGGCCGCGTGCAGGAGACCGTCACAGCTGAAAATGGAGCTTGGGAGCCCATTTTTGCTGGCAGAGCACTCGGGGCTGCCCCAGGCGCCCCCGATATGTGTGACGTCAAGCTGGCCACACCCACCCTAGCCATGCCCACCCCGGCCCGCTGAGGTCAAACACAACCCTGATGCGGCCCTCAATGAAATCGAGTTTGACGCCCCTGCTGTAGAGTAAGGGAAAACAGAATGGAATGAAATACCACCAATATGAAAGTAAATAATGGACCTCGAACAGATGTCAAACATCATAACCATAATCTACAGGGCATTAAAAGTTCTGGAAAAATAAAGTTTCCCTGCCTTTCCTATCAGTTTAATTCTGAATACTTCCGTTCACCTTAAATGAATTTGTTCTTCCGACCTTCAGGGTTATGAGGTGCGCATGTTTGACAGTGGGACCAACACCACATCGTACCTGGGGAACACTACAGAGAATGTCTTCAAGGTTTCCCACCTGAAGGCCGGCCACAATTACTCCTTCACGGTGCAAGCACGATGTCTCTATGGTGGTCAGATGTGCGGAGAGCCTGCAACTCTTCTCTACAGTGATCTGGGAAGAGGTAGGAAGGATGTCTCCATCTCCCCATTGTCACTTCTGGGCAGCTTCCCCACAATACCTCCGTTTGGACCCCCCCAAGAAGAGCAGAGAGAGAGAGAGAGAGAGACAGAGAGGAAGACAGAGAGAGGAAGAGAGACAGAGACACACACACAGAGAGAGAGAGACAGAGAGAAAGACAGAGAGATAGAAAGACAGAGAGAGGAAGACAGAGAGAGACAGAGACACACACACAGAGAGAGAGAGACACAGAGAGAGAGAGAGACAGAGACAGAGAGAGGAAGACAGAGAGAGACAGAGACAAAGACAGAGAGACAGAGATAGAGAGAAAGACAGAGAGGAAGACAGAGAAAAGCAGAGAGACAGAGATAGAGAGAGGAAGACAGAGAGAGACAGACACACACACACAGAGAAAGACAGAGAGAGAGAGAGAGACAGAGAGACAGAGAGAGAGAAAGAGAGAAAGACAGAGAGAAGACAGACAGAGAGGAAGACAGAGACAGAGACACACACACAGAGAGAGAAAGACAGAGAGAGAGACAGACACACACACAGAGAGAGAGAAAGACAGAGATAGAAAGACACAGACACATACACACACAGAGAGAGAGAGAGAGAGAGACAGAGACAGAGACAGAGACAGAGACAGAGAAAGACAGAGAGAGAGAGGAAGACAAAGAGAGAGAGACAGAGACACACAAAGAGAGAGAGAGAAAGACAGAGAGAGAGACAGAGAGAGAGACAGAGACACAGAGAGACAGAGAGACACAGAGACAGACACAGAGACAGACACACAGAGAGAGAGAGAGAGACAGAGAGAGAGGAGTTTAGATCCTTCCTCATGTTCATATTTTTTCCAGTTGGCCAATGTCAGGCCTTCTGCTCAACAATCGCATGTTGAGAATGACTTTGACCTGATTCTGAGAACTTCTTGGTATCCAGTGAGTCTTCCTGAGTTCTATTCTTTCATCTTTTTCTCTTTTCCCCTTTCCTGCCTTTCCTCTTTCTGTAGATGGAGATGCCAGTGCATCCATATTGGGCAAATCTAAGGATGTCGCTGCCATCGTGGTGCCCGTCTTGTTTCTTTTGCTAGTGACAGTGGGCGTTGGGTTCGTGGTCTTGTACATGAGGCATCGGAGGCTTCAAAATAGCTTCACAGCTTTTGCCAACAGTCACTACAACTCCCGACTGGGTTCCGCCGTCTTCTCCTCGGGAGATGACTTAGGTAAGTGAGGTCCGAGTCGTAGGAATGCTTAGGTGGAATTCAGAACCACTGCTGGATTTACATCAAGCCTTCAAACGGTGTCTGCTCTACCTGGACTGAGGTTTAGTATTCATAATCAGCTTGTTAGATTTCCACTGCAGCCATCTCCAGAGTCCATTGGAGTTAGGTGGTGAATGAACGAATGATTTAATTTGGGTTCCTTTAGTTAGTTTGGAGAGTTCGATACTAGGTAGAGGCAGATATTTCTCTCTCTGGGCACACTGAGAATATATCCGCTGAACAAAACTCTGCATTGGCGACAGGAAGGGCATCCGGCCATTAAAACACTCTGCTAGCTCCATTCAGTTGCCCAGACTCCACCCCGCAAGTGATTATGGGGTCATTAAAATAAGATTAGATGATGATAGATAGATAGATAGATAGATAGATAGATAGATAGATAGATAGATAGATAGATAGATAGATAGATAGATAGATAGATAGATAGATAGATAGATGATAGATTAGATAGATTAGATAGATAGACAGACAGACAGACAGACAGACAGACAGACAGACAGACAGACAGACAGACAGACAGACAGACAGACAGACGAAGATAGATATATAGATAGATGGATGATAGATAGATAGATAGATAGATAGATAGATAGATAGATAGATAGATAGATAGACAGACAGACAGACAGACAGACAGACAGACAGACAGACAGATACCGTGTTTCCCTGAAAATAAGACCCTGTCTTATATTTTTTTGAACCCTGAAATAAGCGCTTGGCCTTATTGCTCAAAAGCCCGATTGGGCTTATCATCAGGGGCTGTCTTATTCTGGGGGAAACAGGGTAGGTAGGTGGATGGATGGATGGATGGATAGATGATAGATAGATAGATAGATAGATAGATAGATAGATAGATAGATAGATAGATAGATAGATAGATAGATAGATGATAGGTAGGTAGGTAGGTAGATAGGTAGATAGATAGATAGATAGATAGATAGATAGATAGATAGATAGATAGATAGATAGATAGATAGATAGATAGATAGATATAGTCCTCCCCTTTACATAATTGGTCTACAAATAGTTATAAGCTTCCTCATCCCTATTTTACCAGAATATTATATTAAATGAACAAACATTCCAGGTGAAGGGATCTCTATCTGATAATCAAATTGACCCAATATCTGATCATAATATATATATATATGTAAAAGGTAATATAAAAAAAAACCAGTCCATAGATTAGACCACACATTGCACTAATCTTCAAATCCCCCCGTTAACCTTTTATTGGGCATTTCTAAACTGATGATTCTATGGATCACGGTGAGCAGGTAGGGATGGTCCCCAATGATCCTTCATGCCCACCTCTGTACTTCATGCATCGAATGTCTCTCATTGTCATTGTGTGTCAACATAAACCTTGTGGCTTGATTTACCAGGAGATGAAGACGACGAAGCCGCAATGATCACGGGTTTCTCAGACGACGTCCCTATGGTAATAGCGTGAAGAACGTTTCTGATTCCGGAAAGCAAAAAAAAAAGTATATGGTGTAAATATTTTATTTGATAAAGAAAAAAAAAGTCAACTGTTTATTTTAAAAAACAAAACTAAAAAGCACTTTTGAGTTGCAATACATTATTTTTGTATCGGCTGAAAAAAGAAAACAAAAAAAAGAAATAATGATTATTACACTTTGTAGCACACGGCTGTGAAATTTCAAATCGGGTTGATTAAGCGAGTATTTCTGTGGTTCGGTTTCTTTCCTTGTTCTTCTTTTCCAAACTTCAATTTAGTAGTCTGAATGCTTCCTGAGCACACCTTTGATTCTGTGAGGTCTTTCCCATTGGCAATGACTTTGATCCTCTGAGAACTTGTGAGCAGTTGGAACTTTGGGACCAGTAGTGAGTTTCACTCACCTTCGTTACCAGTTCAGAACTGTGAACGCACACGCTTGCTTCTCTTGCGCACAGCGCTTCTGCACATGCGCAAAACCTTCTGCGCATGCACAGATCGTCTGTGATGATGTCTGGGCGGGTGGGTGGAGCCTCCCACCACCGCCACTACCGGTTCATCCGTACCGGGGCGAACCGGTAGCAACCCACCACTGCTTGGGACGCTTCTTCCGGCTTTGAATAAGTCAGATAGAAACCAAAAGAAAATCCCAGGGACGTGGTAGGCTCTGCTCCCTCTCAATGGACCTTCATTTCCTAAAGAAAGGGTCTCCAACCGTGGCAACTTTATAACTTAACGGACTTCAACTCCCAGAATTCCATGCTGGCTGAGGAATTCTGGGAGTTGAAGTCCACAAGTCTTAAAAGTGGCCAAGTTTGGAGACCACCACCCCCTGCCCTCAAGCACTAAGCCTTTGGTCAGCAAAATCTTCCTACCACTGGGGAACTTGACTTGAGTCACTTACAAAATGTTCTAAGTTGATTCCAGATTGAAGTCAAGATGAGAAGAAAGGAGACGAGATAGGACCTTTTCTATGGAATGATGACCAGGTCATAGAAGCAGAGAACATGGGACAATATTGATAGCTTAGCTTCAGGGATGGTCACAATGCCATTCTGACTTCCTTATCCTCCATTCCTTACCCAACTTAGTTTCCGAATTCCCAGGGGGTGGGTGGATGGTATTCTTCATTGTTTGAAACATTGCTGCTACAAACCCATGTAATTTTCAGGGACATTTACTCAAAATCTATACCCTAGATTCATGAAGTTTCTTCAAAATAACCTCGTTCTCTCAGGATCAATTTCAACCATCTTCAGGTTTTCTTTTCTATTTGTGTGTTTCTTTTTCCTAAGCAAAAAAAAAGTTATTTAAAAAAAATGTTCAGGAAATCTATAACTAATGTCTATATCTATCTATAAAGAGAAGGAATCATTCCTGAAGATTTTACATTGACCGAAAGACAAAAATTATTTGTATTATGTTTTATAGGAAGGGTGGGTTTTTGTTTCTGGGTTTATTTTTTATTATTTTTGGTCGGTTCAACTAATTTATTAGGAAATCTGCTTTTGATCAGAATTCCAAATTCTCAGTAATGCACATATTGTTGGTTAGCGACACATCACTTTAATCTTTTTTTTTTTTTGCTAAACTTTGGGTTATTTTTTTCTGTCTCCTGTAGTTGCATCCGGCATTATTGCCGCAGTAAAACACAAACACAACCTTTTTTTTTAAAAAAAAAAATCTCTGAATACTTTTTCATGATTTGTGAGAAAGTAAAAAGGTCAGGCGGGTAAAATGAAAATCTTACTGAGTTGTCACACCGAGGGCTTAAATGTTTTCTGCAGATTATTTTGCACGTGTTCATAGATGCAAAAACAAAACAAAAAGGTACAACAATTGCATTTTGTTCTGTTTTTTTTCTTATTGCTTCGTCTGGAGTCTGTGAAAGCTGAGGCAGTCTCAGGGGGTTGGGATACAGCCCCATTTCGCAAACAATATTTTACAAAACGGGACTTTCCGTTTATTGAAATGGAAACGTCAATACAAACAATATGTCGCTTTGCATTATAGCAATAGCACTTAGACTTATATACCTCTTCACAGTGCTTTTACAGCTCTCTCTAAGCGGTTTACAGAGTCAGAATTTTGCCCCCCCAACAATCTGGGTCCTCATTTTACCATCCTCGGAAGGATGGAAGGCTGAGTCAACCTGGAGCCTAGTGAGATTCGAACTGCCAAACTGCAGGCAGCCGGCAGTCAGCATGATGGATAGGAGTTTTCCTATCAAAGAGGTGATATAGGATCTTGCTTCTCTGAAGTCATTCTTACTTAGAAAATAAAACCGAGATTCAATTCTAATCAACAAAATATTTATTTCAGTACAAAAGTAACAAAAGAATATAAACCTTAAAGAAGCTACATTTTCTCAGCTAAGAATTCACGTCTGCCTCGGGCGAGGCTCAGATGAAGAAGAAGGTAGGAGGAGACAAACTCCTGGAATGCACACATGCGCAATAAAACATATCACATGTCTGCTTGATTAGAAAATACAGTAAACCTAGAAATAGTAGAGATGCACAACTGGCAATATCCACATCGTGACACAGCAGAAGTAGCCTGCAGTACTGCACTCTAACCACTGCCTCACCACAGCTAATGACGTTGATGATGACGTTTTGGTAGACTCAGTGGCTCCCCAAATGACCTCAAGGAACCTCTGGAATGGGATTAAAACTCTTCCGTGCTTTTAGCAATAGCAATAACACTTATATACCGCTTCATAGTGCTTTACAGCCCTCTCTAAGCGGTTTACAGAGTTCAGCATATTGCCCCCAACAATCTGGGTCCTCATTTTACCGACCTCAGAAGGATGGAAGGCTGAGTCAACCTTGAGCCGGTGAGATTTGAACCGCTGACCTGCAGCTAGCAGTCAGCTGAAGTAGCCTGCAGTGCTGCACTCTAACCACTGCGCCACCTTGGCTCTTTTGAAGCTCCACAAATGGTATGATATTTTGGGGCCTCCCTGGACTCTTAGATTGTCCTTCAAACTGAAGTTGGGGCAGGGAGGAATAGGAAAATAGATGTTTGCGGGAGGTGGGGTGTATTAGATCAGAGGAGGTAAGGCTTTGGATCACGTCATCTACAATCCTTTGGTGCCATCTATAGTTGCTAAGGCTGATTCAGTTGAAGTCCAGAACATTTGCGCGAGGGAAACCTAGTTGCCTACTTCTGCCCTAAATCTTCAAATCTGTGTCAGAACCTTTCCATGAATGAAGGCAAATAACTCAAGACTATCTTTTAAAGTACTACCCGAATGCATCTTAATTAAGTACCTCATTTTCTATAAACCCTTCTCTAATCCAATGATTCTAATGGTCCATTCTGTCTTGACATTTGCTTCCGTCTCTGTTGGTGACCTTTCTTTAAAAAATAATAATTGGAATGGTGGTTCAATTGTCTCTGAAGGGAGATCGTATCTCAGCTTGTTTCAACCCTAGTTATTGTAGGGAGCCCTTTTCTTCCTCTGGATTGAGGAGGAAACCTAAAAATAAGCCCATCTGGACTGTTGTTCATGGTGAGCAAGTCACATCAACATTTTTGGGGAACGGTGAATGTATGGTGGCATATGGAAACCTGGAGGAGAATCCTTTTGGATTGAAATGGTTAATTACCTAGGTCAGCGTTGGCGAACCTTTTCGCCAACGGGGGCACGCGTGTGTGTGTGCAGGTGCCGGAAACCGGAACAGCACACACACACACACACACATACACACACACACACACACACACACACACACACACACCTATCTATCTACCTACCTACCTACCTACCTATCTATCATCTATTATCAATCATCATCATCTATATCAGTGATGGCGAACCTATGGCACGCGTGCCACAGGTGGCACGCGGAGCCATATCTGCCGGCACGCGAGCCGTTGCCCTAGCTCAACTCCAGCATTCATGTGCGTGCTGGCCAGCTGATTTTTGGCTCATGTGGAGGCTCTGTGAGGGCATTTTAGGTTTCCAGAGGGCCTCCGAGGGGGTGTTTTCGCCCTCCCCAGGCTCCAGGGAAGCCTCTGGATCCTGGGGAGGGCGAAAAACAGGCCTATCAGGCCCACCGGAAGTCGGGAAATGGGCCATTTCCAGCCTCCAGAGGGCCTCTGCGGGGGCGGGAGAGGCCGTTTTCACCCTCCCCAGGCATTGAATTATGGGTGTGGGCACTCACACGTGTGTGACAGCGCGCGCACACGTGTTTTCAGCACCCGAGGGAAAAAAGGTTCGCCATCACTGATCTATATCTATATATCTATCATCTCTCTATATATATGTCTGTTTATATCTATTATCTCTCTATCTCAATCATCTATCTGTTTGTCTATATCTCTATCATTTGTCTATTCTCCCTCCCTCCCTCCCCACCCCCACCCTCCCACCCCCACCCTCTCTCTTGTCTCTCTGTATCTCTGCTGAATAGCATTGTAACACAACTTGGCTAAGAAAAAAGGGCCAAAATGAAATAGACCATACACAAAGGCCTGATCTTAGAAAGGGGAAACGCTTGCAGAGTTGACCAAGAGGTATTGTGTTCCTTGATCCAGTGGCCTGTTTGACAACCAAATCCGGCAGGTGGTGCTAAAGAGCAAAGGAAGAAAATAAATAAATAAATAAATAAATAAATAAATAAATAAATAATCCACCCAGAATGACAAAAAGCAGATGTGATGTACCTCTTCTCCGCCAATAGCCTTGGGCTTGCTTTTGTGCTTCCTAATTAAAGTCAAAACACTCCCTGGTATTGAAGATTAGGAACACCAACTTCTCAGCGCACACAAGGTCTCGGATTTAAATTTTTAGGCAACCATCTCTGGGCTACGAACATCTGGATAACCGTTAGGATGGTGGCTGCAAGAAAATGGAGGATTTTTTTTTCTTTTCCTTTTCTTTCTTTTTTGCTAAATGGTGAGGTCATCACGGTATTGGCTACCCAGATGTGGTAATCCTAGCTTGTCTACTTCATTCGGCCCACCTGAAATGAATATGCTTTCTTCCGCCTCTTTGGTTTTGGTTAGGTCTATCCTGAACTATCTGTGGCTACTTTTCCTTCAACTCTCCTGTTCTCTCCTGCAAAAAAAATAAATACCGCATTTTTCGGAATATAAGACGCACCGGAGTATAAGACGCACTTTAGTTTTTGGGGAGGAAAATAGGGGAAAACAATCTGCCTACCAGGTATTCATCTGGCTAGCGTCCTTAGTCTGGTCAGCTTCAGCACATTATTTTATCCCCTGGTTAGGACTTAAAAAAACCTTCTTCTGAGAGAGTAACAATGAAAGAGCCTGCAAGCCAGTAAGAGCTGGGAAGATAGTTAGCACCTGGTTAGGGCTAGAAAAAAACTTATTCGGAGCAAGTAGAGCAATGAAAAAAACCCTGCAAAGACTTATGGCTGGAAAAACATTCTTTGGAGAGAGTAACAATGAAAAAGCCTGCAAGGTAAGAGCTGGGAAGATCTGTTAGCACCTAGTTAGGGCTAGAAAAAAAAGCTACATTTGAAGTATAAGACGCACCCAAATTTTCAGCCACTTTTAGGGAGGAAAAAGGTGCGTCTTATACTCCAAAAAATACGGTAAATAAAATAAACCGAGCTATTAAAGGCAGAAATCACTACTGCATATTGCGCTAAGTTAGTCTTCCATGCCTATCAATAAATCTAGATTTGTGTGTAGTTTAAGTCATTCAAGTAATTTAAACAAGATGTGAATCTAATAAAAATCTATCTTCATTTAATTGTTTAAATTACGTATGGATATACATACTTCACTATTTAAAAAACCCTAGTGCAGTCCATCTTGGCCATAATAAAAAAAATATGAGACATCATCAGTCCCCTCTGTTTTTCAAAAGACCCTCATGTTGTGTTTTGAACAACCCACTTTGCAGACAAGAGACCCAACATAACATCACAATGCTTTCTATCTAGTGTAAAAACTCTTAAAATGGGGAAAATTGGCACCCTTTGAAACGGTTTCCATTTCGCATATGTAGCATTTCCAATTTTTTAAATTAAAAAACCTGCTTGTGAAAAATAAAGGCACTGAGGATAATAAAGGATTGAGATATCAACTCTTAGGGGGAAAAAAAATAGCCTTCGCGGATTTGCTTAAAGTGCAGACCAAGCAAAATATGGATTATTAACTTTGAGGAACTTTGCAGTACCCCCAGAATACACCACGGGGGCAGCACAGACTTTGCTCCCTCTGGGTTCTTTCCCTCTGGATAATACTTTGGGTGGCTTCCAAAAATTATTTGTTCCAGATGACTTCTCGCTATTGTAATATTTTGTTTAACCCAACCCAATCTGAATGAAGCCGGCATAAGAATACAGCTTTTTAAATTATTATTATTATCATTATTTAATGATACTCTGCAAAACGAGAGACCGAGTTCTTACAAGAGCCAAAGATCCTCTATTCACATTTTGACAGCTGTTAGCCTTTAGAGCTCCCAAGTTATTAACAATAGAACTTTTGTGGAAGGAATATTACCAGACTGGAACTGAATATACATATTGGACCGAGATGCCCAAGACTGGATGTCTCTTTGAAGATTAGAATTACCAAGTCAAAGGAGGAGGACAATGATGCCAGAAGAGATACCTTGAATCACAAAGAGATACTCGGTTTTCGCCGCGCGTCGCGTCTTCGTGATATATTGACGATACGGTTGCAGCAGGAATAACAAGGATCTTGCCCCACAACCAGATTTTAAACATTGCGGGTTCATTGGGCATCATTTGAGCCATTTCTGTAGCACTTCACATTTTATCTGATCAACAGGTTGTCACTGGATTTTTCAAAGTGCCCGGAAAATAAAAGGTAGGGTAGACTGACCCAAAAGGATCTCTGATCCGGGAGTTCCTGCTTGCAAAGTGATCAAATACCAAAGATTGCTTTTGGGGGAAAAAAAATCCGGTTGATTTATAATCCGTGCTTAAAACGGTCTCTGCAAACCATGTGCAAAATAACCCCAGAAAAATCCTGTATTTCTTGGCATCCTTGTCAAACAAATGCATTCTGGGCCATAAGGGCACATGAACAGCCCCTCACGCTTAAATAGGCTTGTAGTAGATCAGTGTTTTTTCAAACTTTGTAGCTTTAACACCCTGCAGTATTTTTCTTCTCCGTGGTTTCTTCTCCATTGAGAAGAGGGAACTAAAGATGGATGTGAGTGACTCCATTTGTATAGCTTAAGCAGGCCACCTGTGTTGAGTTGGACCCAGTGGTGAAATGCTACCGGTACGCCCCGGTTCAGGCGAACCGGTAGCGGGGGCTGCCGGTGGTTTGGAGAACCGGTGGCAGCAGTAGCGCAAGGCCCCTCCCACTCTCCCGGACATCACCATTTCCTTGTTTTTACACTCTGTGCCTGCGCAAAGCCTTCTGCACATGCGCAGAGCAGAGGTGGGTTCCTGCCGGAGCTGCCCAGTACGCAGCTCCAGTAGGGAGCGGCGGATTTCGCAACCACTCCGGAGCCCTCTCTGCCGGTCCACCCGGCACGTCGCCAATTTTTCTGGTGATTTTCGGTGATTTTCGGGCGACTTTGCTTCTGCGCATGCGCAGAAGCAAAATCACGCCGAAATCTCACCAGGGGACGCGTGCGAGAGATTTTGGTGAAATTTTACCTCCACGCATGTGTGGAAGCAAAATCTTGCCGAAATCTTGTGTGCGCGCGCGTCCCCTCATGAGATATTGGCGCGATTTTGCTTCCGCGCATGCGCAGAACCAAAATCGCATGAGGGGGCACGCGCATAGCGAGCGAGCACCCCCCCAAAGCGTGGAGATGCACGCGCATGGCTCTGGCAGCGAGGTAAGTGAGCAACCCACCCCTGGCGCAGAGGGTGAAAAAGCGCGCTTGATGGGGGCGCGCGCTTCCAAACCAATAGGGAAGGTAAATAGATTTCACCGTTGGTGACCCAACCTTGATATTTACTGCAGCAAAGGCCTGGTTTCCTGAAGAACCGCCTATCCTCTGCAGTTTTCATCTAGAATCATAGGGCATAGAGACAAATGGCTATCGAATTTCTTCTTGAAAACCTCCAGTGATGGAGCACCCAGACCTCCAGGAGACGAGCTGTTCCACTGACAAAGTGATCTGAAATTTCTCCTGGTTTCCAGGTTGGATCTCCCTCTGACCAGCTTCCACCAATTGCTTTTGGTCCTGCCCTGAGGTGCTCTGGAGAATACATCAACATCCTCTTCCCTGGAAGTATTGAAAGACGGTCTCAAGTATTGAAAGACGGTCTCCATAAGCCTGTCCTTCATTAGACTAAACCAGGGTTCGGCAACCTTAAACACTCAAAGAGCCACAAAGGGTCCTAACTGGAAGCCCCCCGTTCAATTGTGGAGCCGACTGGAAATCTGGTTTCCCCACCATAGAGGGAAAAAGGAAAGGAAGGAAGGACTACAAACCTGGCACTGACTAGACACAGCTTCAGAGGATAATCCAGGGCTGGAAGGGACCTGGAGGCCATCTAGTCCAACCCTGTTCCAGCAGGACATTGTTAAAGTGAGTTTCTGTCTTTTGATCCCCCAGTCACATGACTCCACAGCCACGCCCACCCAGTCACACGACCCCACCAAGCCACGCCCACAGAACCGGTAGGAACATTTTTTTAAGATTTCACCATTGCTTTCGTCTCATGCAACCACCATTTTCTGTCCCCATTGAACAAACTGTCTGTTAATTGTACGATCGCAGGGATGCATTGCGATGGTTTCTCTAGCTGGCAGTCAACCAACTGGGAGTTGGGCGGCATATAAGAATAACAAAATAAATAAATAAATAAATAAACCAACCAACCAACACAGCCTTTGTTTTTATATAAAGAGGTTTCATTATCCTTCTACCCTCTGAGAAAGGAAGACTCCCCTTAGTCTTGAGCCCCATCTTTTACCAAGTCTGACAAATGTCCTACCAGATCATCCCGTCTTCTGTCAGTAGAAGGGAAGGGTGTCATAAAATAATTCAACTGCTTGTGGCTTCAGGCTGTGCTCCAGACTCCTTTGGCTAAAATCCACCCAAGTAATCCGACTCTCGCATTTGTATGAACCCCAGTGTAACTCTCAAGGCTGGCTTTTAAGTAGGCCAAGGGATGCTAAAAAAAAATTCCCCCTTTCATTGCTATGAAAGCAGGACAACAAAAAGGAACTTTTGTACGTCTGTTTCTGAAAAAAAATAATAATAAAGGAAAGTCAGATATATTACATGGCAGCCTGAATGGGCTTTGCGAGACAAAAGGCTTTCAGTCCCCTTTCGGCCCAAAGAGTTGAGCGCGACAACAACCCACCAAAATACAGGTAGCCCTCGTCGTATGGCCACAATTTGGGTTGCTAAGCAAGGCAGGTGTCAAGTGAGGGGTGTCCCTTTTTACAACCTTTTTTTGCGATAGTCCTTGAGCGGTTCACTGCAGTTGTTAAATGAATCCTGTGGTCTTTAATAAATAGGTTCGAGCCCGGATTTTGATCACAGGACCGTGGGAATGTTGCAACGGCCGATATGTGAGGAGCAGGGGTGGGCTTCAAAAATTCTAGCAACAGGTTCTCTGCCCGGTTGCTGGGTGGGCATGGCCATGGTGGGCGTGGCCTAGTTGGCTTCCTACACCATGGCGGGGGGGACTTTTTTGCCTTCCCCGGGCTCCAGAGGCTTTCTTCGAGCCTCCGGGAGGGTGAAAACAGCCTCCCCGGGCTCCGGAGACCCTCCGGAAGCCGGAAATGGGCCCATTTACAGCCTTCTGGAGCCTTCAGGAGGCCCGTTTTTCGCCCTCCCCAAGCCTCCGCGCAGGCCCTGCACTTACCTGGCATCCAAAATGCGTCATGTGGAGACTCCTGGGAGGGGAGGGGCAGGGTGGGCAGGGCCAGCCATGAGTGGGATTTGGGGGTTCGCCAAACCATGCAGAATCTTCGCTAGAGGATCTCCTGAACCCGGGCGAACCCGGAGCAGCCAACCCGGGGCAAGGAGCAGTTCTAAGTCACTTTTTTCACTACTGTTGCAACCATACAAAGGGTTGTCTGTTCTTGGCTGTTCCAAGTCTGCTGTTGATGTCTACCAGGCTTTCCACACTGTAAGACAAAAGTTATCATACATATGGTGGTCTCTACTCCTCTGTGGACAGTATCATTACCTCAATCACATGCGCAGAAGTTCTCATCATGTACTACAGAGGTCTCCAAACGTGGCAACTTTAAGACTTGTGGACTTCAACTCCCAGAATTCCCCAGTCAGCCATGCTGGGAGTTGAATTCTGGGAGTCGAAGTCCACAAAATCTTAAAGCTGCCCCGTTTGGGACCCCTGATAGAGTAGCAGGATGATAACAATTACCTCACTGCACGTATTTGTGGCTCAGATGGTTATCTTCTCCTTCCTTTCACAGCCTCACAATGGGACATAGGAACGTCTCTCCCACATAACGTCTGAATGGGGAACGGTGGAGAAAGTGGTTGAATTTGCAATTCAACTCACCCACTCTGTTTAAAGTTTAGTGAGCCAACAAAGTATAACAGATTAACAGAGTTGGAAGGGACCTTGTAGGTCATCTAGTCCAACCCCCTGCCCAAGCAGGAGACCCTACACCATTTCTGACAGATGGCAGTCCAGTCTCTTCTTCAAAGCTTCCAGTGATGAAGCTCCCACAACTTCTGAAGGCAACTTCTGTTCCATGGGTTGATTGTTCTCAGTGTCAGAAAATTTCTCCTTATTTCCAGGTTGAATCTCTCCTTGTTCAGTTTCCATCCATTATTCCTTGTCTGGCCTTCAGGTGCTTTGGAAAATAGCTTGACCCCTTCCTCTCTGTGGCAGCCCCTCAGATATTGGAAGACTGCTATCATGTCTCCCCTGGTCCTTCTCTTCACTAGACTAGCCATGCCAAAAGAGCATGGTTGGACTTGGATTACCGAGTCCCAGACGAGGTTCAAGTCTGTTGAGGTGAGAATAAAATCTCATAGAGACGATGTTGGATCTTTACTTGGAATCCAGACAGTTAGAAATAAAACCGAGATTAAATGTCTAATAGAAAATATTTATTTCAGTACAAAAACAATAAATCCTGAATAATTACATCTTGGCTAGGAAAACACAACCGTTCAGGTCAAGAGCCAAGTCAGAAGAAAAAAATGGTGGCTTAGGAATGTAGACATGTGTGGAAAGCATATCACGTGTTCTGCTTGTATTGGAATGTACCATAATATTAGATAGGGGTGCATCACCCTGCATAGACATACAACTGACAATATTCACTACGTGACAAAGTCTACCTTCAACCTGCAAACCCACTGAGGTCCCTTTGGATTAGTCCATCAAAGAGTTTTTTGGGGGGGGGACAAATGGAAGGAGGGTGCTAGGTGTGCCCCTTTGAATTGGAGAAAAGAATTTGTCTTATTTAGCAGACAAAGAAGACAACTAAAAGCAGATTGGGTTTGCTTCAGATCCCACCAGCCAAAGGATGTTCAACTGGCAGACGACAAGGCTTCCTCTGCTGTGGCCCCTGCTCTTTGGAATATTCTCTCCCCAGAGATTAGAATGGCCCCAACCTTGGTAAGCTTTAAAAACTCACCTGGGTACCTGAACGTGTTACTTGTCTTTACTGTTCATGTAAGGTGACCAACTTTTTTACAATGAAAAGGAGGACAAATAAATTGAAAAAAATATCGTAAATAAAAGAAACATTTTATTCATTGCAACAATAATACACTATAATATGATATATGCATAATAAAAACATTTGTAACATTTTATATTGTAATTACGCTTACATGCCTGTTAATTATTATTTAAATGAGTACTTTTCCATTGAATTAATATTTTTGTCAATGTATCATCTTCTAACAATATATTGGAAATATCTGAACAAGATATCATAAATCATATCAAATTTGCAGATGACACCAAACTGGCAGGAATAGCCAACTCTCCAGAAGACAGGCTCAAGATAAAGAAGGATCTTGACAGACTTGAACATTGGGCACTATCAAACAAAATGAAATTCAATGGTCACATAACGCACAACAGATTAATCTTCAAATATCGAAAAGGAGGACATGTAGGAGGAAACTTTTCAAAGGAGGATAGAACTTACAAAAGAAGGACTGTCCTCCCTAAAGGAGGACGGTTGGTCACCTTAGTTCATGGGCAAACTATCTCGGCTACGGAATAAATTTATTCTGGCATGTTTGCAACCTTTATATTGTTTTATGCGTCTTTACCGTTTTAGAACTGCAAGCCACCCGGGGTTGAAATTGAACACACAAATAAATAAATAAATATCATCAATGGGCTGCTCCCAGAACCGAGAGAAAAGGAATGTATCAAACAGCTCCATCGAAGCTGCGGTTTAGCGAAGAATATGCCAATTTTTTTTTTCAGATCAAAGGCTATTTCTGGCATTGGTATGGCATTCCTAGGATTGCTCATAGCACTGGGGAGGGGGGGGGGAAAAAACCAAACCACCCGGAATTTAATTTAATGTAGGCCTATTTTAACATAATTAAGATGATAACTCTCCAAGTATTTAATAACTTCCCTTTCTATTGTTAAAAAAACCTCATAATTGACGGCACTGTTGGCCCAGCCTCTCCTCCCTCTACGGATTTGCAGGCACCAATAGAAAGGGGAAGGCTTCCAAATGTGAGCCGAGAGATTGCAGCCGTCATGGCGACTTGTTGGTCCTTTCAATGATTTGCCAAACGAGAGAGTTAAAAGAGGGAAAAGAATGAAAAAAATGCAGGACAGACAGCGGAGAAGTAATTTACACTACCGAGCTAAAGGAAGTAATTTTCTTTTTTTAAAAAAAAGTATTTTATATGCAAAGCTCTATGCTGTACAGGCTTCTTTTTTGCCTTTGTTCCTCAGTACTTTGACAGATTATATTGCAAGATTTTTGGTGACTTTTGTTATCATTCATTGGCATTGGGTGAGATTTTTTTTAAAATGTCTGACTTCTGTATCTCTCTTTCTCTGTATCTCCCTCTCTCTGTGTCTATCTATTTATCTCTATCATCTATCTATCTACAATATCTCCCTATCTCTTTATCATCTCTCTCATGAATCACCTTTATCTCTCTATAATCACCTATATATTTCTCTGTGTCTCTATCTTCTATCCTCTCTCTATCTCTATCAGCCTGCCTGCCTGCCTGCCTGCCTGCCTACCTACCTACCTGCCTAGGTGTCTGTCTGTCTGTCTGTCTGTCTGTCTGTCTGTCGGTCGGTCGGTCGGTCGGTCGGTCGATCTATCTATCTATCTATCTATCTATCTATCTATCTATCTATCTATCTATCTATCTATCTATCTATCTATCTATCTATCTATCTATCTATCTATCATCTAACTAATCATCTATCATCTATCTATCTATCGTCTGCCTATCTATTTATCTATTATCAATCTATCTATCTTCATCTATATGTATCATCTCTCTATCATTTCTCTATATCTATCCTATCTCTCTCGCTCCTCAATCTACTTTCCTCTTCTTCTTCATTGCGCTATGTATATCTCTCTATCATTTCTCTCTATCAATCCTGTCTGTCTGTCTGTCTGTCTGTCTGTCTGTCTGTCTGTCTGTCTGTCTGTCTGTCTGTCTATCTATCTATCTATCTATCTATCTATCTATCTATCTATCTATCTATCTATCTATCTATCTATCTATCTATCTATCTACCTACCTATCATCTATCGTCTCTCTCTCTCTCTCTCTCTCTCTCTCTCTCTCTCTCTCTCTCTCTCTCTCTCTCTCTCTCTCTCTCTCTCTCTCTCTCTCACACACACACACACACACACACACACACACACACACACACACACACACACACACATCTTTTCTTATATTCGGATGCCCATTTCAATTGCATGAAGTCTGAGAACCAGGCAGCCTTTCTTCAGTTCATTTCGGTTCCAAGTTCCAAGCCCAGGGATTGGCTTCCAAGGAACCAATAAAGTCTGCCTTTGCCACCGATGTCCTAGCAACAAGCCTTGTTCCAATCCTCATCTAGCAAACTGGACACCTGAAAAATTACATCACAAAGAGCAGCAAAGCAAGGAGGGCCAAGACATTTAAGGGGTGGGGTGGGGGGGGTGGGGATCTGTCTGCTGTTGAGTTCATTTAAGGTGTTTCCGTCTCGATTCTTAAAGCGACAATGGCAGGGAAATGGCTTGCTGATCTTTGCCGCTTCCTCTGTGGCTGAGTCTTCAAGTTCACACTTCTGCGTTTCAGGTTGTTCTGTGGAGATTCCTAGATTTAAAACAGAGAGACAGAGAGACAGACAGACAGACAGACAGACAGACAGACAGACACACACACACACACACACACACACACACACACACACACGTGTGTTGGCAGGGCTGATGAAAGAGAAAGGGAGACAAAGAATTTGGGAAGGCAAAAAGTGAAGCCCAACATGCCAACCATGGTTTTAAAAAAAATAGATACCCAGAGGAGGAGGAAAAACAACAACACCTTGCCATTACAGTCAGAGCATTTTTAAAATAAAAAGGGGAAATAGACTTTGCCGTCCCTCTTTTTCCTTGTAATTCCTCCCCTGCCCTCCCACCTGTGCAATCCATCATTGAAGAAGGCATTGATCATTAAAGGTTGCACAGTATGCACAGTGGCCTTCAATCCGACATTGGGTGGTTTCAACATGCGCTGCACACTGTTTTCTTCAGTGCGGAGATCAAACTCTTTCTTGTGCTTTCCCGGGCATCATTTTTAATTAATGAAGGCAGAATTGCCAGCAGGCAGGCAGAATGTAGTGATGGTTTTCTTCTTCTTCTTCTTCTTCTTCTTCTTCTTCTTCTTCTTCTTCTTCTTCTTCTTCTTCTTCTTCTTCTTCTTCTTCTTCTTCTTCTTCTTCTTCTTCTTCTTCTTCTTCTTCTTCTTCTTCTTCTTCTCCTCCTCCTCCTCCTCCTCCTTCTCCTCCTCCTCCTCCTCCTCCTGTTTCTCCTCCTCCTCCTCCTCCTCCTCCTCCTCCTCCTCCTCTTCCTCCTCCTCCTGCCTTTCTCCTCCTTTTCCTCCCTTCCTCCTCCTGCTCCCTTCCTCCTCCTCCTCTTCTTCCTCCTCTCCCTCTCCTCCTCCTCCTCCTGCCTTTCTCCTCCTTTTCTTCCTCTTCTCCCCCTCCCTCTTCTCCTTCCTTCTCCTCCTCTTCTTCTTCTTCTTCCTCTTCTCCCCCTCCCTCTTCTCCTTCCTTCTCCTCCTCTTCTTCTTCTTCCTCTTCTCCCTCTCCCTTTCCCTCTCCTTCTTTCTTCTCCTCCACCTCCACCTCTCCCTCCTCTTTTCCCTCTCCCTCTCCTCCTCCTCTTCTTCTTCCTATTCCTCTCCTTCCTCTTCTGCCTCTGCCTCTCCCTTTCCCTCTCCTCCTCATTCTCCTCTTCTTCTACTACCTCTTCCTCTTTTTCCTTTTCTCCCTCTCCTCCCCCTTCCTCCTCCCCCTCCCCCTCTCCTCCTCTGAACTTTGGGGTTCAGAGGAGGAAAGGGGGAGGCGGAGGAGGAGGAAGGAAACTTTGAAGGTTTCAAAGAGTACAGGAAGGAAGTCTGATCATTAAAGATTTTATTGTAAGGGTAACAAACGCGTTGCATTGGAGTGAAAGAGACTTATTAAAGAAGAAAGAGCAAACCTTTTTGAAGGAGAGCTTCAGCCGCTATGGAAATGTCTTAATAAACCCTAAAGAGAAAAAAAAACGGGTTTATGAAGCAGAAGAAAACAATCTGTTTGCCCAGAGGTTTCAAACCAGACCAGAGGAAAGCCACTCCTGAGCCTGTAACTGAAACTGACGCATTGTACGAACATACTAACTAAAGCAGTGAAGAAAGAAGTCCTTTCTAAATTCTGATTATTTTTTTTAGGGCATTCCTTCAGCCCTGAACTTGAATCCGCTTTGCTGTCTTTTCTTAGGCAGAGCAAAAGCAGAGGTCGAGAGGACGGCTCTGCCCATCGTCCACGTACAAAGGATTCTTAGTCTGTGTTGGAAATGCGGCCTATGCTCACTTTGACCTCTGGAGGTAGTAGCATCATTCAACTCTCCAGTCTACGGGGAAGACATCACAGGGGTGTGTGCCCACAGACACCGACACCGAGACACAAACTCACCTCAGGAAACAACCTCACATTTAATGGCCTGTATGAACAGATGCCGTGGTCAGCTGAGCTCCATCCCAGCGCTACAGATCCATATTATAGTCCTGGTCTCCCATCAGCTCCATGTATTTATTTATTTATCCCTCGGCGTGTTTGCACGACGCAGCAAAAGAGAAGCGTTCGTCTTGTCTACGTCTTGCTTTCCTTTGCAAGCCAGCGGGGCAGTTTGGGCCTGGCAGAAAGCACTGAGAGATCGGTTCTGGCGTCTTCTTTGGGGGAAAAAAAAAGCACAATGGCGGTTACGATCCGTTACTATATAAGGCCAAAGAGGATGGCTTGGGAAGGAGGTTGGACTAGATGACCTGCAAGGTCCTTTCCGACTCTATTAATCTGTTAAGGATGACGAGTTGGCAGGAGGCGAGTCGCTGTTAGGAGAAGCCGAGAGAAAAGCCAGAAAACCAGTCTCTTTTTCAAGAAACCCCCAAAACTTTACCCTTAGACTGTCCACTGTTGACCTCACCCGATTCCTAAGAGGTCAGTAAGGGGCGTGCATAAGCGCACCAGCGTGCCTACCTTCCCTGTTCTAATGTTCCCTCTTATCAGTACCCATCTTATGTATATAAGCTTCTTCTCTGGTAATATCACACTACTAACCAGAGCATACAAAACATTCGCCAGACCAAACCTTGAATACAGCTCATCTGTCTGGAACCCACACCGCATATCGGACATAAATACATTAGAAAGTGTCCAGAGATACTTCACAAGAAGAGTCCTCCACTCCTCTACTCGCAACAGAATACCTTACGCAACCAGACTTGAAATCCTGGGCTTAGAAAGCTTAGAACTATGTCGCCTTCGGTACGACCTAAACATAGCTCACAAAATTATCTGCTACAACGTTCTTCCTGTCAACGACTAATTCACCTTCAACCACAACAATACACAAGCACACAACAGATACAAACTCAAAATGAACCGCTCCAAACTTGACTGTAGAAAATACGACTTTAGCAACAGAGTGGTTAATGCCTGGAACTCACTACCTGACTCTGTGGTTTCGTCACCAAACCCCCAAAACTTTACCCTTAGACTGTCCACTGTCGACCTCACCCGATTCCTAAGAGATCAGTAAGGGGCGTGCATAAGTGCACCAGCGTGCCTACCGTCGTTGTCCTAATGTTCCCTCTTATCAGTACCCATCTTATGTATATAAACAATGTTATATCTATGTATATTACCAACATGTACTTGACAAAAATAAATAAATAAATAAAATAAATAAATAAAAATAAATATAAACAATGTTATATCTATGTATATTAGTATAATACTGGTACGATACTCCTAAGCAATATTATTATACTTTAGCAATAAATCCAATGCATAAAAGGCAAAGTATAAAATAGACAAGGTAAAAGGCAGAGGGAGGTACAGAAATGCTATTCAGGGTGGGGCGTCCATAGGGCGGGTGGATTTCAGAGTCAAGATGGCCTGCCGAATTTTCTGAAGCCACACCTCTTTCCAAAAAAGGGCGGGGCAAGACTAGTTTAGTCGCCATTTTGAATTTTTGATCCCCTCCACAGATATTTTCCACGTGGAGAGCAATGACGGCAGAGAAAGGATTACTCTGCAGCTCACTGCAGAGGCTCACAAGTAAATGCTGAAAGGGAGCAAAAAATCCACAAGGAACTCAAAATACCGAAGGAATAAGCTTAAAGAAAAAAGAAAGATGCAAACCATGTATAATCCCATATGCCTCTCCTAGGATTTATCCAGGATAGAGAAATAAACCAGTAGGAATGTTGGATTAGTTTTCTCACCTAGATACAGACTGGACCAAAAGAGAAGATCTGCTAAGATGTATACGGTGTATTGATAGTGATAAATCACAAATGTACTTTATGTCATGGGAAAAAAGTATTGACCTAATGGAGATATTGGATAATTAGCTAGCAGGCCCAAGATTTAATTGAGGATTAGGGTAAAGATTACTGCCGGGGAAATAGGGAGTAAAGATTTGAAAGAACTTGTAACAAATCACGGGCTATAAATAAAAGTCGGCTCCCTGCTAGAATTATTGCTGTGGTTGTGTTATTATTATTTACAACCCCTTTTTATAAGCCAAGAGCTGAAGACCGAGAGAATTTAAAAAGCAGTAGGAAGGCTACAATGGTAGGAGTGAGAGAGAATTATACTTTACTGCTATTTGTCTTTCATGCACTAATTCTGAATAACAGAATAACAGAGTTGGAAGGGACCTTGGAGGTCTTCTAGTCCAACCCCACTTGAGGCAAGAGACCCTATTTCAGACAAATGGCTGTCCAATCTCTTCTTTAAAAACCTGCAGTGATGGAGCACCCACAACTTCTGAAGGCAAGCTGTTCTACTGGTTGATTGTTCTCACTGTCAGGAAATTTCTCCTTATTTCTAGGTTGCTTCTCTCCTTCATTAGTTTCCATCCATTGCTACTTGTTCTGCCTTCAGGTGCCACAAAGAAGATTTCCTCTTCTTTGTGGCAGGCCCTGGGATATTGGGATATTGGGACACTGCTATCATGTCACCCCTAGTCCCTCTTCTCACTAAACTAGAAATACCCAATTCCTGCAACCGTTCTTCATATGTTTTAGCTTCCAGTCCCCTGATCATCCATGTTGCTCTTCTCTGCTTTCTTCTTCTGGTAGTTTGGCCTTTGGAAAATTTCCCAACAGGTCCATAGAGTTAAATAGTACTCTTTCTGTCAACAAGAATACAATAGCAATAGCACTTAGACTTATATACTGCTTCACAGTGCTTTATAGCCCTCTCTAAGCGGTTTACAGAGTCAACCTATTGCCCCCCAACAATCTGGGTCCTCATTTTACCCACCTCGGAAGGATGGAAGGATGAGTCAACCTTGAGCCTGGTGAGGATCGAACTCCAGGCAGTGTGCAGAGTCAGCCTGCAATACTGTATTCTAACCACTGGGAAGGAAGGAAGGGCGGGAGGGAGGGAGGAAGGAAGGAAGGAAGGAAGGAAGGAAGGAAGGAAGGAAGGAAGGAAGGAAGGAAGGAAGGAAGGAAGGACGGAAGGAAGGAAGGAAATAGCAATAGCACTTAGACATATACTGCTTCACAGGGCTTTCCAGCCCTCTCTAAGCGGTTTACAGAGACAGCATATTGCCGCCAACAATCTGGGTTCTCATTTTACCGACCTCAGAAGGATGGAAGGCTGAGTCAACCTTGACCCTGGTGAGATTCGAACTGCCAAATTGCAGTCAGCCGGCAGTCAGCAGAAGTAGCCTGCAGTACTGCATTCTAACCATTGCGCCACCACGGCTCTTGGGCATCAGACTGCTAGAGGTCATTTAATTGCTTGGACAACAACATTCAATAGGGAAGATTTGGGATCATTAGCTGCCTTTATTTCACCTTGATCGTGGCAATTCTCTAGGTAGCTAGCAAAAATAAAAAGTAAAAACAGTTATGCAAATCAAGATTGGCCAGAAATACAGTGTTTTGGAAGATTAGCTGTATGTGAGTTAAACTGAGGGGGTGGTAGTTAATTTCCCCGCCCCTCAAAGACGTCCTTGGAGGAATAAACTTGTTATGCCTTAAAAAAAACATGTTTGTCAAATATATTGATTTATTTCGGTGTGCCTAGACTTCACCCAAGGAAGCTAAATAATATGGAATTCCTATACATTCTGTCTGTAACACACACACACACAAACACACACACACACATACACACACACACACGGGGTGAAATTCAAAATTTTTCCCTACTGGCTCTGTGGGCGTGGCTTAGTGGGCGTGGCTTGGTGGTCATGTGACTGGGTGAGCGGGCGTGGCCAAGTCGACATCACTTCTTTGCCCTAATGACCTACAAAAAGAAGATATACCAATTATTAGACACAAAACAATAAAAGAGATACAGAAATACTTACACAAGAGCAATAAGACTCTTATTGCTCTTATGAAAGTATTTGTGTACCTCTTTTATTGTTTTGTGTCTAATAATTGGTATATCTTCTTTTTGAATTTCACCCCTGATCTATCTACTTGCTTTCCCCAACCTGGTGCTGTCCCGTTTGTTATTAAACTACATGTCCCAGCAACCTCGTAACCTCGGGGTTAACGGGAGTTTCTGTGTGCCTAACAAGTAGACAAGAGCTGTCTACTTTATTAAGAGGTGACCAGTGACCGGGCGAGTGGGCAGGCGTGGGCGGGGCCAACCAGGGGCGATTTTTACTGGCTCTGCAAACCAATTCAAATCATCCCTACTGCCTCTCCCAAGTCGGGCCAAGGTGGTTGAATTTCAACACACACACACACACTCCATATGTTGTGAAAGCAGCGGATATTTCTTGGCTATAGACTAAACATATTTTGCATCTGCTAATTTAACATGCTGGAATCTAAGGAGACTCCGTCGAGAAAGGGAGCAGGTATTGAAATGGATCTGGGATCAAGGGGCCAGACAGGTTACGTTACCCCAGACCAACTCTGCGCAAGTGGATGTGGCAATAGACCAAGGCTGTTGTCTTCCACCATCTGGTTTCCATAAAAGCTTTTTTTGGGTAATTATTTAATAAAAGATGTGATGCCGTGTTTATTTGTTTGACAGAAAACTGACACTGAAAAAGAAGGAGAGAGGGTGAGTCAGATTGCAAACAGGAAATTATTTCCTGTAGTGTTGGGCAACTGGAGCTTTGCAATTGCTAGCCAGGGGAGGGCCTATTTTTAGGAGGGTCCAGTGCGATGGATTGCAACCGGGCATCTGGGTTGGCGTGCAACCTTTCTAGGGGGAAAGAAAGCAGCTTTGGCCATCTTGTGTCTCTAAGCTGCAGGGTGTGTGTGGCCAGCGATGTCACCAAGGTGGGCGGGATTGAAATATCTCTCATCTTCCGGATGTAAAGCCAACCAGGTGGTTGAAGGCACTGGCTTTGTCGGCGGTTTTCCCATTGTAAAAATAAAATAAAATGAAAAACTGAGCCGCGGTGGCGCAGTGGTTAGAGTGCAGTACTGCAGGCTACTTCTGCTGACTGCCGGCTGCCTGCAATTTGGCAGTTCGAATCTAGTTTTGGTCATCACCACACTATTAAAAAGACGTTGAGACTCTAGAAAGAGTGCAGAGAAGAGCAACCAAGATGATTAGGGGACTGGGGACTAAAACATACAATGAACGGTTGCAGGAACTGGGCATGGCTAATCTAGTGAAGAGAAGGACCAGGGGAGACAGGATAGCATCTTCCAATATTTGAGGGGCTGCCACAAAGAGGAGGGGGTCGAGCTATTTTCCAAGGAACCTGAAGGCCAGACAAGGAACAATGGATGGAAACTGATCAAGGAGAGATTCAACCTAGAAATAAGGAGAAATTTTCTGACAGTGAGAGCAATCAACCAATGGTACAGAAGTTGCCTTCAGAAGTTGTGGGAGCTTCGTCACTGGAGGCTTTCAAGAAGAGATTGGACTGTCATTTGTCAGAAATGGTGTAGGGCCTTCTGCTGGGTTGGGGGGTTGGACTAGATGACCTACAAGGTCCCTTCCAACTCTGTTTATCTGTCTGTCTGCAAGACTGTAAGGAAAGGAGCATTTGTTATATTCAGTGTCAGATTATTTATCTACTGAGCTCAGGATTATTTACACAGACAAGCCGCAGCTCTCTGCAGGATTTCAGGAATCTTCCGCATGCAAAGCACTTGGTCTACCACTGAGATACGATACTTTGTTTTTACAAGTACAGAAAATGCTCCCGGAATCATCGGAAGAATTTAATGGTGGTGACACAGGAGTATTAACAGGTTCCTTCATATAACACTCTGCTTTTGAACTAAAAGATTTAGCTGATAAGAACTGGAATGGCTGGAAGATTACACTGCTAACCAGAGCATACAAAACATTTGTTAGACCAATTCTGTAATACAGCTCACCTGTCTGGAACCTGCACTGCATAACAGACATTAATACAATCGAGAGAGTCCAGAAATATTTCACAAGAAGAGTCCTTCAATCCTCCGCTCACAATAAAATACCTTATTCCACCAGACTTGAAATATTGGGATTAGACAATTTACAACTACGTCGCCTCCGATCTGATCTAAATGTAGTTCATAAAATCATATACCAAAATGTCCTTCCTGTCAATGATTACTTCAGCTTTAACCGCAACAATACACGAGCACATAATAGATTCAAACTTAATGTAAACCGCTTGAAACTCGACTGCAGAAAATACGACTTCAGCCACAGAGTGATCAATGCCTGGAATGCACTACCTGACTCTGTGGTTTCTTCCCCAAACCCCCAAAACTTTAACCTTAGACTGTCTACAGTAGACCTCACCCCATTCCATTCCACACAATTAGTTTGTGGTTCTGGATGTGGTGTTAATCCAGAAAGCCGAGTCAAGTCAAGTAAACCATGATCAAGTTAAACATCAGTAAGTCCATAGTAAATCTCTTCTTAGCTCAATCTGATAGTTGAGGATCCAACTTGCTTAGGGTTGAGTACTGATAGAAGATAATATTTGTATCTCAGGAATGAATTGTGGGAGTTCTTGGTGCTCTCTAAGCTGGGTTGTTTTCTTGCAGACATTTCATTACCAAAGTAGGTAACACCAGGGTTCATTCATCAGTGCTAGAAGGATGTGAGATTTATTTACTTTTATATAGCAGTGGTTGAGTCATGGTTAACATCTCACTATTGAATCAGTTAGCTCCAAGTTACTTATGTTGCTGTCATTAATGTAGAAAAGAATCAGGTCTCAAATTCCTTCCCATCAGATGGAAAAGTATCTTCTACAAAGTCTGCGCCTGACAGACATGGTGTAGGGTTTCCTGCCTAAGCAGGGGGTTGGACTAGAAGACCTCCAAGGTCCCTTCCAACTCTTTTATTATATTATAATATTATATTATACATGATGACCTCGGTGCTTCATCTTCAGCACGCTGGATAGCAATGGTCCCACTTGGTCAAGGGCCTCCACCCTCAGCCTTCAAAAAGGGGGAACGGTTTAAATCAGAGGTCTCCAACCTTGGCAACTTTATGAGGTGTGGACTTCAAATCCCAGAATTCCTCAGCTAGCCATGCTGCCTGAGGAATTCTGGGAATTGAAGTCCACACCTCATAAAGTTGCCAAGTCTCCAACCTTGGCAACTTTATGAAGTGTGGACTTCAAATCCCAGAATTCCTCAGCTTGCCATGCTGGCTGAGGAATTCTGGGAATTGAAGTCCACACCTCATAAAGTGACAGACATGGTGTACGGTCATTTACCAGAGATCTCCAACCTTGGCAACTTTATGAGGTGTGGACTTCAAATCCCAGAATTCCTCAGCTTGCCATGCTGGCTGAGGAATTCTGGGAATTGAAGTCCACACCTCATAAAGTTGCCAAGGTTGGAGATCTCTGGTAAATGACCTTTCCAACCCTCTCCTTTGGTCAGAACTTATCTGTCCAGGAAAGCTGTAAATTAAACAGCACCAGGGTCAAGATGGGTAGAACTCCCGAGAGGGCAGGAATCTACAGTAGGTGGAGACCAAAAAGAGGGGAGGGAGGACAAGCGCAACTTTTCTCACAGAAGGATAAAAGCTTGGCCTGATTTTGGTTTGCCAGAGCTTGCACAGAGCTTTCCCATCACTTGCTAACTATTCATGAATGATTACATAAGAACACACACACACACAGAGAGAGAGAGAGAGAGAGAGAGAGAGAGAGAGAGAGAGAGAGAGAGAGAGAGAGAGAGAGAGAGAGAGAGAGAGAGAGAGAGATCCATATATCTAGGCATGCGCACCTCTGTAGACACCTGCAGGGCTGCCTCATAAAATCTGCATTTATCAGGTGCCACCAGGGCTCCCCCCCAAGAACACAAGGCTACAGAGCAACAGGTTTGTATTTGCAGGTTTGAAAACAAAATTAATCCCAAAATGAATCTAGAGTTTGGCCCGATAAGATAGGCTGAAAGAGAAAGAGAGAGAGAGAGAGAGAAAGGAAGAGTGGAGGCTTGATTCTGCAGTGCCACCGCCGTTAAATAAGAAGAATGGAGTGAAGGAATTCCACAAAGACCTCAAAATGTGTGTGGCATTCAAAAAATTGCAGGGAGCATCTACCAATAATAG